>CP141146.1:6862500-7462500 GCA_035235625.1 Saururus chinensis
AGATACCATCCTCTGTTATCCCAAAATGGATGTCTGCCGCAAAGTAAAATATATGTGATCACACCTATGCTCTAAACATCTTATTCCTTTACCAAATTTGTGTTTAAGCACATCTGGTTCAACATAGTAGGCACTAAACAAACACCATAATTGTCACACCCCAGCACCGCCTAAGCCGAACCAGGTCCAAGGGCCAGTCAAGCGCGTGGGGGCAATAGAAATTAACATATTAACATACTGCAGAAGTCTTAGCCCCTCAAATGGGCAATTCACATAATGGAGTAGCACACCTAATGTCTTTTGAGGAAGAGAAATAAGGACAACAATGAGGATAATAAAAATTGTCATAGTCCTCACACCAACCCACATAACAGTCTCCAGAGCTTACACATGGCTCGAAATTAGAAAAGTTTAGACAAGTCTAAGAACAACAGATAAATACAGGCATGATACATAATCCACAATATAATGTTCTCTAATGTCAACTATGAGAAAGTCAGAAAAAAAAAATATCATCTGGTTGCAGCCAAGGCTAATCCCATGTGTACCCATGTCGTCGCTCATATAGGGAATCCTGCTCGTCTGCACATTGCACCGTGCAGCCCCAAAACAAATCATAGAAAAAATGGGTGAGTATGAAACTCAAGTTTTAAAATGATAACTTAAGTCAGAAAATTATCACGGCGCAACAACATAGCAATTCATATCCATAAATAACATAGCATCCCCTTTTCTAATCATCCCCCTTACTAAACCCTTATTTGTCCATAAGTAAAAGATCTAACATGCATGTAACACATAGCTCAAAATCATGGCATAAATGATCATAATATGACCTAACATCCATCATGCATAACTAGTGATTCTCACACTGTCACATTCACTATCATGCATATCAAGTCATTCTCCTTCATAGCATTCAACCTACACAACACGTGTACACAACACGTACTCATATAGTGCATAATTATATCATTTATCCATAGATCATTTACCCTGCATGATAAGAGTCTCAATAATACAATACTAAATTATGTATAGTAAATCATATTTACATGTGTTACATAATCTCAAATTATCCCGACACAACCTATGTAACATGGACATAATATTATCTCATACAAATGCATCATCAACAAATGGTGAATATCTCTATCATGGAGAGAAATACAATCAAGCCACACAAGCTAGACATAGTCTAGTTTCCACATAGGAAGCATAAAGTGTTCAGAGTAGTTAACCCCTAAGTCTGCTCGCCTTAGACAATCTTGGCTAAGGAATGTCTAAATCTCACATAGAGAACCTAAAGTAGGTGTGTTCGCCCTGGAACATCTTCTACGGTAGGAAGAGTCTGAATTCCACATAAGAAACCTAGAACATGTGGTAGCCGGTGCACAAAGGCATACCACTCTGGATTCTCAGGGGTCTAGATTACTATCTCAAGAAATCTCAACAGCAAGACTAGTACACAACTTGTCCCCATTCATCTCAACTCAATTAAGATCAACTCAACGAGGGGAGTATCCATGTTCTACACAGGAACTCAAATCGATATAATGTCCTTTCAGACTAGCCAAGCTCCAATTAAGCCAACGATCGACTAATTTGGCACGCAATCTCACATCATTGCATCCAATTGACCAACCACAATTAAACATCGGTAAAGTCTCATTCATGAAATCCGTTTCATGATGCATGCAACATGATACATACATGAGCAATCTCTATGTGAATTTCAACACATAAAATGTGCTCCCACCAGTCCCCGCATGCATTATATTCGAGTCATAAACAACCATGATTTTATAATTAATTCCCCCGTATGTGTGTGTGTGTTTAAAATATAACATACATTCCTAAGCATATGACCATATTTTGACAATAGCTCACAAGGTACTACACACATGCTTTTTCTAACATCTAATCATTGATCTAAACTGGAATTTGTAAGTGAAAACTAACGGAAACCATCTCATTCAAATCATGGATTCAAGTTAACAAATCTAACATGTTTAACTAACATCATGTAATTCCACATGATACCCAATTATTCTTCATACATCTCAACATCACTAGCATATCCTTCAAGTAGCTTATTCTAACTCAAATCAACCCACATAAACATGAGAAATAATATTTAGGAGTAGAAATATAAAAATAAATAAAGGAATTAAAATGACCAAAATCTGTTGTACTACCGATCGATCGGCCTATAAGCCTGATCGATCGTCATAACGGCAGATCTAGTTCGTATTCTCTATTTTGAAAACCAAAGCGATACTCCATCAATCGAACTTAAAACCTCTAAACAAAGCTCTAACCTTCATAAAAATCTAATTAAAACTTCCAGAATACTAAATCTACTCATTTTTAATCAAAGCCCTAAGAAATTAATACAAAAGATTCAATTTTTTACCAATCTACCATTAGAGCTCTAAACATGGAATCCATTGAAGAAAACACATCAAAACAAAGATTTGGAAACACAACAAGATTGAGGCTTAAACCTATTACTTTTCACCACTCTTTGGGTCAGAATATCTCCTTAATCTCCTCCAAAACCTACCCAAAAACATGATTTTCATTAATACTTCTCAAATCCAATTTTGGAATACAAAAAATCTTCAAGAACAAGTAGATCTAGGGTTCTAGAGACCCAAAAATGAAATTTCAAACATTAGGTTTTGAAATAGTAACCCAAATCAGTAGTTTTTGAGTGAAAACATATATTGATTCAAAGCGAAGGAAGAGATTTGAAAGATTTAGACAAAACCCTAATGGATTAAGGAAAGATTAAGAAAATCAAACCTTAGTCTCTTTCCTTTTTAGGCAGATGGGGGGATTAAGCCTCTTGATCCCAGCCTCAGCCCTTTCCCAAATGGGAAAATGGTTGTCCCTTTCCTTTTAAAGTAAGGAAGGGGTTAGACCTAATCAAATATGGGGGTACAATTAGAATTCATAACTAAAAATGGATAAATTTACCATTTAAACCGAAATTAAAATCTAAAAAATTTTGAAATAATTTCCCAAGGACTTAGTTTAATGATTGGAACATTTTGGGTTGAAAATTCTAATTTTGATCGTGGGGCCCACAGTGAGTCCCGCCAAACCCTAATTTTTGGAAAAAATAATAAAAATTACAAAAATGGGTCAAGAACCTTAACCCACACCCTGACCCTTCCTGTAGTCGGGTTGTGTGCAGGGTTTGGCAGGTTGGGTAAACAGGTTGAATTGGATTTTCCCAGCCCTACCTGCAACTCATATGAACCTAGCCTAGCCCTTGTAAGCCATCGCAACCCAGCCCCCTACTCTACATCACAACTCACCCCTCTATTTTCCATCGCAACCCAGCCCCCCTCAGCAGGCCATTAAACCCAACCCCCCCAATCCCCATTGCAACTTTGCCTCCCTACAGACCATCGCAACTCAGCCCCCTACAAGCTATCGCAACCCAACCCCCCTCCAGGCCATCGCAACTCATCCCTACTACAGGCCATCACAACCCAAGCCTCTCTACATGCCAACACAACCCCAACCCCCTATAGGCCATCGCAACCCAATCCCTATCTGCAGGTCATTGCAACCTAACCCCTTTCTGCAGGCCATTGCAACCTAGCCTAGGTTATCACAACCCAACCCCCCTCTACATGTCATCACAACCCCCTCCCCCACCCCCTACAAACCATCGCAGCCTAGCACCTCTCCGCGGGCTATCGCACCTAGCCCCCTACAAGCTATTGCAACTAGGGCTGCAAGCAAGCCGGGCCTTGGCGGGCCAGGGGTAGGCCCAGGCCCGGCCCTAAATATGAATTACAAATAAAAGGCCTGACCCGGCCCTAACCTCTCGAATAAAAAACTAGCCCGGCCTAATATGCGGGTCGGGCCAGACCATGAGCTTTCTTTACCAACACCACAAACTGGAGAGTAAGTAGCCATCGAAGGTAAAAATCGATCTTATCCTCCCCCGTCAACCACTCAATTTCGACATCCACTTCACTTGACATCATAATCAACAACTTTGGAGTCTGTCACAGATCGGGAGTACTTAAGGATGGATTGGCCAATGGAGTTGATCCACTCTTCTTTCTCTTTATCAGAGCCAGTGATGAAATACATGGTCTCGCTACTAGTGGAGAGCTCGAAACCGAACTGCTTGTTGAGGACATCCTATGTGCCCTTGACTATGAAGCAGGTGGTGATGGGGATGATACCGCGCGGCCTAGATGCTCCAGTGATGTGTGAGTCCTTAAATCAGAAGACCTTTCCTTGCTTCAACACGAACAGCAGGTGGTGCTGCGTCTTGATGTACTCCCCCTTCCACCTGTGGAGCCATGACTTGACCTAGTGAGATGGGAGTCTGAGACAAGAGAAAGCAGAAAACGCCACTTTCTGTTGGAGTCTGTGACAATGGCAAAATGAATGAATAAGGGGGAGGCTGAGGATTTAGAGTTTTTCCCTTTTTATATGGGAGTTGGGACTCGATATGAGATTTGAGAGAGGCATGTTGAGTTGGAAAATGGGTTGGGCAGGGTAATAGGCAACACAATGAACCTCACTTATTGTGGGTCGGGTCAGGCTTTTACATTTTTTTTGCCCAGGCCTGAGCTTGACCCTAAAATTTATAGGCTTTATATTTAAGGCCCCTGCCCGGCCCACAACTTATTTTTTAAGGCCCAAGCCTGCTAATTTTTGGGCCAGGCCAGGTCGGGCTTTTAGATCAACCCGATTTATTTACAGCCCTAATCACAACCCACCCCCCTCTGTACGTCATCACAACCCAACCCCACTACTCCCCTTTGCAACCTAGACCCTCCTATTCCCCATCACAACCCAGCCCCTCCTACGTCCTTGTAACCCATCTAAGTCGCTTCAACTCTTATCACAACAAATCCATACAACCAAGTGGGATGGAGGTGGAAGCCATGGCAAAGACAAAGCTGGAGACGGAGATGCCATGGGGGTAGAGGCAGAGACCTAGTCAGGGAGGAGATAGAGAAAGAGTTGGGGCAGAGAGAGAGAGAGAGAGAGGTATTTTAGTGGGAAGAAGGAGATCATTGTGTATAGGTAGGGCTGTTAACGAGCCGAGCTGGCTCGTTGAGCAGGCCCAACTCGACTCGGCTTAGCTCGAATTAGGCTCGACTCGGTTTGGCTCGAATCAGGCTCGACTCGAACTCAATTCGAGCTCGAATAGGCTCGAGTCAAGTTCAAACAGACCCCTACTCGGCTTGGCTTGAATAAAACTCAAACTCGATGCTACTCGAGCTCGAACTCGAATATAATTTTAAAATTATATATAAATAATAAATAAAATAATAAAAATATATATTTTTTATAAATATAATTATTAATTTAAATATATATTTATGGCATACTCCCTTCATTCTAGATTAGTAGCTCCATTTGATTAGTTCATTTTGAAAAATGAAATGGAGCTATTAATCTAGGATGAATGAAATATATAAAACGATATACAATCACATATATGTATTAATACCATGTATAATATATTATATATGAGACCCATTTATATAAGCCAAGGCTCACTCACGACTGCATGAGCCTCGATGTCGTTCATCCTCATATCACGATCCAACAACACACATAACTCAAGAAGATTAGTTTATGTCTTCTTGCACCCTCGGATCTCGATCTGATGGCCCATAATGTTTTAGCTCATGCTGATGTACGTGAGCCCAAACTTATATAAAAAATTTTCATAATATATATCCTTGTTAAATTGTACTGGATGTATAATTTATATATACATATATATATATATATATATATATATATATATAATATTTTTTTTAAAATAAAAATATTGGAGACACAAAGACAAATATACTCCTCCTATCCCAAATTAATAACTCCATTTGGTTTTTGAAGATGAACTAAAATTAGTTCAATTGAAAAACCAAATGGAGATATAAGTATATGACGGATGGTCAATATAATATCACACTAATATACTTAAAAATACTTTTAAAAAAAGTATGACATTAGGGGGACCAACCTTAGTTTACAAAAGAATTATTAGATATTCTTTTAAAAGTTGAAGCATGACACTAGGACTGTCCTCAGCTTACAAAATGTATATCTTTTTACATGTATTTTGGAATTTTTTAGAGGAATACTAAGGCTAAAGAATAGTTCTTTTATTAGTGATTTATAAGTATGTAAAAAAAAGAAAATACGAAGAAGTAGATGGTAATATTGCCTAAGTGAGTTTTATGTTTTGTAGTTTTTTAGTGATTATATACACATAAAAAGAGGAAAATAGTAATGCTACTTTTTTTAGCATATGTAACTAAAACTTATTTGTCATAATTTTCTTCTTTCACAGTGACTATAGTCAGATGTTCAAGGTGTAGTCGTAATACTTGTTGAAGTGTATTTAGTAATATTTAATACTAAAAGTATATTAGTATATGTGATACTTTATATACGTTAGATTTATATATATATTATTTTTTATTTTTTTAGTTCGAGCCTAGGCTCATGATTCACTTACTTAAGTTCGAGCTCGAGCTCGAGACAAGCTTTGGATTTCCAATTTAAGACGAGCTCGAGCTAAAAATTTCAAGCTTATTCGAGCTTCGAGCCGATCTTTAGCAATTCGAGCTCGAATAATAAAAGCCCAATACTCGGCTCAACTTGACTCGTTAAGACCCTATGTACAGGGTATAAATGTCAAGTTTTCAAATCAACTCACACATGTGACTTTGAGTTGTATTAAATGACCCTGCTCCTTGCCTTCCTTGAGATTTTTCCAAAAACCTATGCCCATTTTGGTTAACTTTACCCTCTCTCAGTCTAAAAAAAATTCCCCTAAATTCTAATAATCAAATAATATTGAATCTGATCATAAACCATTTAACGAAGATGTCCTTGATGAACATGAAAACTCTTCAAATAAGCCATAACTTAAGAAGGAAATAAAAAAGTCAAGGTCCCTAGCAGGCAAACTTAAGTCATCCAATGAGAAATTAGACGAATTCAAATATAAGAAAATTAGTTTTTTAGATTGGGATATAGATATGGATTGTTATTTAGGATAGAGATGTGAGGCACAGTGGGTTAATGGGTTAATAGGGGGATTTAGTTATGGCTGTTTATCTCTTGTAACGAATACTAAAGGCTAGACTCTTTCCTAAGATCAGTGCATAGCCTTGATCTTTAGAGAAGAAAGGAGGAAGGGAGAAGGGGGGTTTGTGTAAGGTAATTCTATCAAGGTTGAGAGTTTTGTGACTTGGTTATTTTTACAAGTATAATATAATGGAAGGATTCTCTTTAGCCGTGCATGTAGGCACATTGTTGAACCACTTAAATCTTGTGTCTCTTGCTTTAATTATTTTTCATATTTTTTACTTTAGATTTGAGTTTCCCTTTAGATTGTTCCATTGCCAAATTTCTACATTGGGTATGAAGATTTTTTGAGAAAAAAAGAGTACAATATGTTAGGTAAAGGTGAAATTTTTTGGGAAGTTGGTGTGAGACAAAGTAGAGTTGGGGAAGCAGGAGTATCACAGGGTACATTTAGACACGTTATAAATTGAATTTCGTAAGTTTTAGACAAGTTATAAACTAGTTTGTTTTAGTTACATTTCATTAGACTTTGGGCCCAGTGGATGGAAATATTTTATGATGATAATTATGATAATTTGTGCCCAGTAGATTGAACTAGGGTGAAACGTACATTTCTGGTATGACTGACAGAGCTTTGAATTGGAATTTTATGGCCATCTATTGGATTCACATATCAACGAGGGAGACGGAAGACTTGTCCTGAACAAACAATTGATTACTGAGACTAGCTCGTGGAAGATATAGCTGGTTTGAATAGTGAGTGCTGAGGCATGTTTCGCGTGTATTTTTGTTTAGTAATTCACACCATTATATTCCTTCTCACTTATCAACTCCACCTCCTTTTTTTCAGTCATTCATACCTATATTCCTTCTCACTTATCAACTTCATCTCTCCTTTTTTTTGTCTATTGTAATTCATATGAATTTGATATTTTCTTGTGCAAATGGTGATTTCTGTATAGCGGCGGAGCTTGGGCTCATGGGACAGTTGTACCACCTCTCCCTCTTTCCGAACTTTTGAGTATACTTGAAAAAAATATTAATAAATAGTTTTTATTATTCAACATATGGGTAATCAATTTCATCCCCGATATTATTTGGCCCTATTTGGAAAAAAATTATCCAGTGGAACCGTTCAGATAAGTCCATTGAGTGGTTTCACGTTTAGATAGTTTTTACGTGTTTGAACATGAGTAATTCAAGTTTTAACTTGAGTAATTCAAGTTTTAACTTGAGTGTATGTGTTAAAAAATGAATAGACCTATGCATAGCCATGTGTATAACGGTTCCAGTAGATACCTTCTCATTTTTAGCAACCAATTCGTGGAGCATTAGGGAATATTTACCCAAAATCTTGTTTAAATGCACCCTTCCGTGTATAAATTAATTTGCCAAAAATCTTGTTTGGCAATACAAAATCCTCCATTTCCATACAAATGCTTTATAAAAGTGCCCAATCAGCCTCTACTTACTATTAAATAAGCATAAAAATAAGTGAAAGTGTGTGAAAATACGGATTCTATGTTCATTCTTTTTCACATTAGGCAGAGGGCTGATTAGCAAGTCACATAGAATTGAGTGCCTAACAATCGATCCGAACCGCTCTAAATCTGTTGTTATTTTGAAGAAAAAAAACATGAATTATAATTTCTATTTGTGGGAAGGAGGATATTCCCCCAACAATTGCTCAAAAATGGTTTTTATAAATTTCAAGGTACTTGACACCCACTAAGGAAATTACGGTGAACCTCCATTAAATCCAAACACCCCCCTTAGTCTAAAAGCTTGGTTTGGTCCCCGCTTCATGTAGGATGAAAGCATTGACTAATTAATAACTTTCCTTGAAATTAGTTGTGGCTCATAAATACTCTACGACTTGTCTAATACAAATGGAAGTTTCTTATCATAACACGAGGAGTCTCGTTAAGGGCTTGTCTAGCATGACTAGTTTTCCTTGAGGCTGCCACATAAATAAAGAAGTAGTAAGATAGAGACTTGGAAACTGGATCTAAGGTACCCAAGTTCCCACCTTCGCTTGTCCCTGGTCATATATTGTAGTCATGGTGGGTAGTCATAAAAACATTTTTCCTCCTCTAAATAGCTTATGGGGTCTATGTTGCTTTGTCTAGGTCTTTAAATATCTCAATAGTTCAGTTTTATTCTCCATATTTTTGAAATATGAAATAATAATAATAATATATTTAATTTTCTAACACTTCAAATTTGTGGTGTAGGCATATTTACATCCTCCCAGCTTTTCAAAGCGGGGCTATGTGGTGGGTGTTTTACATAAGGACCTTCCTAGTTCATGAACCAATTACCAACATACTTGAAATTGGGCTTATAGGCCTATCCCAACTAGTAATCGTTTTTATACTTACTGTAAGCCAAGTGTAAGGAATATATGTGAAGCATCCAATTTTGAGATTGACGGTGCACACGTTAGTGCATATTAGTGTTCCTTACGCTATATACTAATGTGCGCTAATGTATGCACCATCAATCTTGAATTTAGATGTTTCACATGCTTTCCTAACATTCGGCTCATTGTCAAAGCATAATAGAAAAAATGCTTCCTCCCAACTAAGTTATGTCGATGTATTGATTTGTGGTCCTTACACCTTCCAAAAAAGTACAAGAACTTGATACCGGCCAATGTTAAGGAACATGTGCATCTGAATCAAAGCATAGTAAGAAAAATGCTTGCCTAAGGTAAAATTTTATATGTCAAAACTCTATTTTATTATATTTACACTATGATTCTCACTCATCAATAGTGTAAAAATGACAAGGTAGAGTTTTGACGTGTAAAACTTCACATCAAAATAGCATTACTCATTCTATTACTTCCATTTAGAACACAACCTTATGTGCATTAGGAGGTGAAATCTCTTATTGTAATTATTCATGAGATCGGGCTGGTGATGACTGATGCTTAAGAAGACCGATATTGTCTTAGAAGGATGTGTTTAGCTTGATGGGGCTCCGAACATGGTACACAGAGGGAAACTCACTATCTATATATGTACAATTCCCCTCTTATGTATATGTTTAGAATTCTATATGGGCCAATTAGGGAGCTCTGGTCGCGAAGTTGATGTAGAAAGGTGAAAGTATTAACAATAACATGTATACTATATTGACTGCGCCTAGCTCGTGCCAACAAAACTCAAAACCATCACACTTGAACAAGTTATGTACAGATCAAAGGAAGATGATCCTTTCCACAAAATTTGTCTGGCTACATCTAATCTCCAATTTGTTCAAAAACTCTTAATTAATCAATAGAAAAGCAGCTTGAATCTCATTCGAAGATTTCAAATCTTACTGAAAATGACATTAGCCACTCATATTTATTGGTTCCCGGTAGAAGTAGTTTTCATACAAGCAAGGGCAAAAAGGTGAGGGGTCACGTTGCCTGTGTGAAAGAGAAAAGTACTTAACTAACCAAACAAAAACAAGTGGGCACTGCTTCTGCATCACGCATACATTGCATGTGGTTACGTACATGTCTGAATGAGTTTGTTCCAGTGGCGCCATTTCAAACCAAAAACATGTCTGCTGAAGCTGTATAGAGAGAGACAGGCCGATTAGAGAAGGGAATTTCAATGATGGCAATTAGGAGCACGGGGCAGACCAATAAAGGTAGAAATTTTGTCTCCAACTTGGCGTTGTGGAAGAGCTTGATGAATCTGGCACTCTAATAGGCCTATTGGGCAGTTTAATCTTCATAATTTGGTGTAACTTTGTTGATGACGATGATCATAATGATCATTAGCAACTTCTCTATTTGAGCTGGTAAGATAAGTACTTCAAGTTATGAACTGAAAACTACAGATGATCAGAAGTGGGAACCTGGGCAGGCTAGTTCTGCATGCATGCTGCCTCATGTTTTTTCGTCCTATATGTCTCTAGTACTCCCTCTCGCCTCATTTAAAATAAAAATTGCCCCAAATAAATAGTCTTATCTCATGTTATCATTCTCGTAGTAATTAGTGGATCAAGAAAGTAGTTAGTGAGTGGACTAAAAAGTTAATTAATTAGCTTTCTTAAATGTCACGTTTTATTTTTCAAATTAACTATTTTTTCAATATGGGATGAACAGAGCATTTTTTTAAATAACAATGCAGGGTTCAACTTGACGGAATACACACATTATATGAATCTAGATATTGTTATTGAGACTAAATAATCTAAATTTGATGAAGAATATACAAAGAATGACACCGAATCGTGTAAAGTACAACTTTTTTTAAGAAAATATTTGCCCTCTTTGGTAAACCAAATTGTTGTTGGGTTCTCAAACAAATTCTCCTCTCAGGATAATCAGAGCCTTATTGGATTTGCACTCAGCAAAAGTAAAGAATCTCGTTATTCTCTCTTTAAGGCTTTTGTGAAAATGTTGGCAAGTTTAGATTTTGAGGAAACACAAAAACTCGTCACAAAAAACATACACTCACTATATATTTATGTATAAATATGTAGAAAAATCACCCTAAACGAAGAGATATCAAAACCCTGAGAAAATAGATATTTCTAACCATTAAAATATAAAAGGGTATGTACAACTAGGGGTGTTAACGAGTCGAGTTGAGCCGAGTATTGGGCTTTTATGGCTCGAGTTCGAAGCTTGACATTTTCACCTCGAGCCCAGCTCGAATTGAAAATCCAAAGCTTGGCTCGAACTTAAGTAAGTGAATCATGAGCCTAGGCTCGAACTAAAAAAATAAAAATAATATATAATATATATATATATATATATATATATATATATATATATATATATATATGAAGTATCACAAATATTAATGTGCTTTTAGTATTAAATATTACTAAAAATACTTCAACAAGTATTACGGCTACACCTTGAACATTTGACCATAGTCACTATGAAATAAGAAAATTATGACAAATAAGTTTTAGTTACATATGCTCATAATAGACAACATTAATATTTTCCTCTCTTTATGTACACATAATCACTAAAAAGCTGCAGAAAATAAAAACTCACTTAAGCAACATTACTATCTACTTCTTCATTTTTTTTTCTTTACATGTTTATAAATCACTTATAAAAGAACTATTCTTTACCTTAGTATGCCTCTAAAAAATTCCAAAATACATGTAAAAAGATATACATTTTGTAAGCTGAGGATGGTCTCAATGTCATGCTTCAACTTTTAAAAAAATATATAATCATTCTTTTGTAAACTGAGGTTGGTCCTCCTAATGTCATGTTTCTTTTAAAAGTATTTTTAAGTATATTAGTGTGATATCATGTTTACCCTCCGTCGTATACTTATAGCTCCATTTGGTTTTTCAATTGAACTAATTTTATTTCATCTTCAAAAACCAAATGAAGTTATTAATTTGGGATAAAAGAAGTATATTAGTCTTTGTGTCTCCAATATTTTTATTTTTATAGAATATATATCATATATAAAAATTATATATTCATTACAATTTAATTAACAGGGATATATATCATGAAAAAAATTTATATAAGTTTGGGCTCATGTACATCAGCATGATCCAACACATTATAGGCCATCATATTGAGAACTGAGGGCGCAAGAAGTTATAAACTAATCTGCCTCCTGAGTTAAGTGTGTTGTTGGATCGTAATTTGATAATACACGACATTGAGGCTCATGTAGTCGTGATTGAACCTTGGCTCATATAAATGGGTTTCATATATCATATATGATATATGGTATTGATACATATATGTGATTATATGTCGTTTTATATATTTCATTCATCCTTAGATTAATAGCTCCATTTGATTTTTCAAAATGAACTAATCAAATGGAGCTACTAATCTAGAATGAAGGGAGTATGTCATAAATATATATTTAAATTAATAACTATATTTATATAAAATATACATATATATATTTTATTTATTTTATATGTATTATTTATATATAATTTTAAAATTATATTTAAGTTCGAGCTCTAGTTCAAGCCGAGTAGTATTGAGTTCGAGTTTTATTCGAGCCAAGCTGAGTTGAGCAGGGGTTTACTCGAACTCGGCTCGAGCCTATTCGAGCTTGAGTTGAGTTCGAGCCAAGCCCGATTCGAGTTGAGCCTAATTCGAATCGAGCTAGGCCCGTTCAACAAGCTAGATCGGCTCGTTAACAGCCCTATGTACAGCGATCGATCGCTTTAGAAAATACGAAAACAGTTCACCAATTGATCGATTATTAAAGGAAACGATCGATCAATAGTAGAAAAGAATTATACGTAAAAACACGTAAAACTTTTCTAAGAGTTATTGATTGGTTAATGACTTTATTGATCAGACTGAGCAATCAATCGATTAACACACTGATCAATCGCTTGACGCTTTTATGATAAAAACTCAAAAGCTACATGTGTCGAGACCTTTCTCATAGACATGTCTTTCACACACAAAAGACAATAGAATATTGAGGGAAATAGTAAGAGAGTAAAGAGTCCATTCTTCTTAAAATAAAAAATAGAAAAACTTTAGTGATGATGGTCGGACTGCTCCATATGGGTATTATACATGAGATAGCCTAATAGCATATTTTTAAATAAAAAAATAAATTCTAAGTGCTTACTTAATCAACAAAGAAGCCTACTAAAGTCTAAACTGGGAAAATAAATAAAATAAGACTATAAGACTCTCATGCTTGCCAGTTGCCCCTTCTAGGTCTCTTGGGGGACTAGCTTTTCAAGAAGCCGTAAATTGCATCAAATAATCACTTGATAATTTATATGTCAAGTATAGTACTTTTGTTTTGAGGACCGCGTATTGAAAAAATCATGTATAAGTGGCCACCCTCGCCACAAACACATAAAATTGATGCATCCCAATTTACATGGTTTCATGTTAGGACAGAAGAGAACTGCATGGTTGGTTCTGTAACAAATAGTACTTGGGAAGAAATCTGATTATGCAGGGCTCCCAGCGCTCATATACAGCACTTCCTTGTTCTTTTCCTTCTATCAATTAACCCACTCCTTCCCACTTTTGAGTACAAGAATAACATAGGCTCAACTTCTTGTTCCTGTATCGTTTAAACATGGACAGGCAATTGCACCTCTTAATGTGATAGGACCTCATAGTCAAATTTGCACTATCCCGACAGCAGACATAAAGTTAGAACAGCCTGTCCATGTGAAAGAAACTATGGACGAACCCGCAACCTAGTTCGGATAGGTACGCAGGACCTGTATCACCTGCCCAATTTTTGGGGAAAGGGCATAAGCATGATGAATGATGGTGTTTCATAAATGCAGTTTACAAGCCAACACTAAGTTTTTTTTTATCTAAAGGAGGCCCACTTTAGGAGGCCGCCTTAAGCTAAATGAGCTTCTACCCTTTGTCGATCTCTTAAAAATGAGCAGAGGCCTCACGTAAATGACTTATTTTTTTATAAGAAATAATATAATTAATGTGTACGCAGTCGAATGGAGAATCAACGGCATGTGGGTGGAAGAGTGGATCCAAACCCGCATAAGTAGAACACGATCGAAATTGTACAGCCCTCATGTGATGTACGTGATTATTAACATGTTTCTTTTTTACTATAATGTAAATGGCTTTAACACACAAGGGTGCGTTTGGGAAAGGATTTGTCACTTGAGATTGTTAGTAAAGCCAATTTGCTAGCAATCCAAATCCCTCATAAATCATAATGGGGTCTCAAAATCTTTAATAATGCAAGAAATTTAAAATTTTTTAAATCACTTCGATTTGTGAAAATCTCCTTATGGAGGAGACTATCCTTAAATCATTGATTCTTTTTTTTTTCATCAACAGATTTCGAGATATAATTTTAAGAAATTTCTTGGTTTTGTAAGAAGATTTCACTTTGGAAACCAAAGGAGAGTTAGATTTTTAGTTTCTAAAAAAAAAATAGATGGTACAAAATACACTTTTAAACAAATATCATATCATTTTCATGTTTAAATATCATATAGGGTTCAGGGTTAGTAATTTGAACTTTTTTAGGAATTGGAAATCTTTTTTCGCTTGTGTTGTTGGTCATTCCCTATAGAATTTATTTTCTCCCTTCATTTTTCTTAAATTGTCGTACCCTTGATTTTTCTCTTTTAATTTTGAAATTTTTTTATGAAATGAGTCTAAGGGACCTCAAAGGATATTTATAAAGGAAAAGATAAAATTTTGGTATATAACCATTAAACTAAGCAATTTTTTAGCTCATTGGTGGAAATGCTCTAACTGTCGGCACCACTAATGTGTCAATTTCGTTTTGGTGAACAATCTTATATAATAACTTTAAATGGTAATAATCTTTTCATCTAAACTCTAGTCTACGCATTCTTTGTAATATTTCAAAGATATTTTTGTCTACTTTATAACTCTATTTCAACACTTCATCTGAAAAAAGTTATGCTAATAAGAAGATTTAAGGTCAAATTAATGCCCATTGATGATGTGTTAGTGGGTTACTGATAGCACATCAAGTCTAATTTCGGACGACCATAACTTCTTCATCTGAACTTTGATTTAAGCATTATTAACTTTGTTTCAAGTTCTTTATTTTTTTTAACACTAAAATTTCATACTAAATATATAATTATAGAGTAAGTATTACAATAAAAAATCTAAAAGGTCAAATTTATTAATTTCCATGCGGACTTAGAAAAGTATATGATGTTACATATATCATAACTTTCTTGTCTGAACTTTAATTAGCACATATTTATAGCTTATTGAAGTTCTTTTTATCTACTTTTTAATTCTAAAGTTCCAAACCCAAACTTGATCTATAGTGAAAGTGATCAAACTCATTATTTTCACATGACCAAGTTTTAAAAATTCTTATGTGCTAGAGAGAGAGAGAGAGAAGTAAGTCTCGTCCTAGTACCTCTATTTGGCCCCTGATGTTATAGGGGTCACCCACAACTATGTGAGCCAGGGTAGTGTAAGCCATTGGATTGAGATTTGTGGTATGTGTTACTCCAAAGTAGCCTGCCCCATGAGTAGTATATGTTGTCAAATTAAAATAAAAAACTCCTACATTCCCCCTTACTTATTTACCTCAAATAAAATCTTCCAAAACTTGCACTTGTGCCCCACATTTGAAACATATGTATACTTTTTTTGGTTCCTAAAGCCCACACAAATCACCTTCTTGTACCCTGCCAATTTGGCGGTGGGTAACAAGCAAAAGTGCTATTGTCGACGTCTCTGCATACTCTGTGTGTGTGTGTGTGAAAACTTGTGTATTGAGATAGTTTCTTGCTTATGGTGTTAATTTGTACATTCATATACCATCTCAACCCTTACCTTGAATATCTCCATCATAACAGGACAAACACCGAGTGTTTGCTTTTAAAAAAGAAATTAGAAGTTATTCAGATCTTTTTCAGAAAAGAAAAAGAGTAAGTGCTTGTTCAAGTTCCAAGCTTAAGGAGCAGGTATGTAAACCAATCTTTTGCATACGTAAGAGCGGAGAGAGCCTGGTCCATGCTTGCATATAGGCAGGAAAAGCATGGTCTTTTATACTTGCATGCATACGTAATAGCAAGAGATTGGGTGACAGCCCCTTCGGCCGTCCAAGCAGCAGCTCCCATCCCCTCTCCCTAAAGTCATAAACCTACCCATCTAAAACCAAGCAAACCCCAATAATCCTACCCGAGGAAACAAGACAAACCCAAACGTTTATTTCATTTCTCCCCGGTGGTTGAGCGCTACTGCCATTAATTGGAAGCCATCAATCCGGTCCTCCTTCAGCTAATTCCATTACTAACATGACAATCTCCACCCCAACAGCCGCCCCCCGGCCCCCACCCCATTTGCCTCTTCCTCTATAAGACCAGTTCCTTCCATTGTGAAAGATATGTGCCGCAAGGCTTGTTTCATTTGACCAAGTTCGGTTTTCTGCTCGAAATTCTGCATTTATGGGGTTTGCTGCATCGGCATAGAGATATTGGTCTTTGGTTCACCGGAGGGGGAGGGATGGATAACATTCAGATGGACAAGGAGAGGCTGACGGCGGAGATGGACTTCAAGGACACCTCCTCTGTGGTGATCAAGATCAGGAGGAGGCTGCCCGACTTCTTGCAGTCAGTGAAGCTCAAGTACGTGAGGCTGGGCCTCCGCCACACCACCTTCCGCGCCGCATATCTTAGCCTGGCCGCCCTGCTGCTCTTGGTGGCTCTGGCCGTCCGCTTGTTTCGACTGAAATACTTTGAGGGCCTGCCCGCATTCTGGACCGGGTTCGGCCTCGACCTCGCGACCGGCCTGGCCTGCGCTGGAGTGGCCGCGCTACTGCTCACTGTGTATATCTTCCGTCGCCCCAGGCCGGTCTTCCTCGTCGACTTCGCCTGCTACAAGCCGGAAGACGAGCGGAAGATGTCCATGGAGGCGTTTCTCGAGATGACGGAGGGAACCGGGAGCTTCGCGGCGGATACGGTTGAGTTCCAGCGGCGGATTGGCAGGCGGTCCGGGTTGGGCGACGACACTTACCTCTCCCGTGGCATCATGGCCCGGCCGCCCAACCTCTGCATGGCGGAGGCCCGGCACGAGGCGGAATCGGTCCTGTTTGGCGCCCTGGACGACCTCTTCGCCAAGACCGGACTCCGCCCAGAGGAGGTCGGTATTCTGGTCGTCAACTGCAGCCTCTTCAACCCCACCCCCTCCCTTGCCTCCATGATCATCAACCACTACAAGATGAAGTCCACTATCAAGAGTTTCAACCTGGGTGGGATGGGCTGCAGCGCGGGATTGATTGCCGTCGACCTGGCGAGGGACCTCCTGCAGGCTAACCCCGCTACCCACGCGGTGGTGGTCTCGACCGAGAACATCACCCTTAACTGGTACTTCGGCAACGACCGATCCATGCTGCTCTGCAACTGCATCTTCCGCATGGGCGGCGCGGCCATCCTTTTGTCGAACAGGTGGAAGGACCGGTCGCGGGCCAAGTACCAACTGATCCACACCGTGAGGACCCATAAGGGAGCGGACGACCAGAGCTACAACTGCGTGTACCAGAGAGAAGACGACGATGGGCGAGTCGGTGTCTCCCTTGCCCGCGAGCTCATGGCGGTGGCAGGCGACGCGCTCAAGACCAACATCACAACGCTCGGCCCGCTCGTCCTCCCATTGTCGGAGCAGCTCAAGTTCCTGCTCAGCCTCGTCCGGAGGAGGCTGCTCTCGAACAAGAAGGTGAAGCCCTACATACCCAACTTCAAGCTAGCGTTCGAGCATTTCTGCATACACGCGGGAGGGAGGGCAGTGCTGGACGAGCTGCAGAGCAACTTGCAGCTGACGGAGTGGCACATGGAGCCGTCCCGGATGTCGCTGCACCGGTTCGGCAATACCTCGAGCAGCTCGCTGTGGTATGAGCTGGCCTACACGGAGGCCAAGGGGCGGGTGGGGAGGGGACACCGGGTGTGGCAGATCGCCTTCGGGTCCGGGTTCAAGTGCAACAGCGCCGTGTGGAGGGCGCTCAGGGCCATCCCCGCTTGCGCGGGCGGTGGCGCTGCGGTGGAGGAGCCGGGCTGCATCGGCAACCCTTGGATTGATTGCATTGACAAGTACCCGGTTAAGTTGGCTTGAGATGAGATGATCTCAGCCGTCCATAAATTGTGGACGAATTTGAATTAGACCCGGGTTAAATGCAAGTTAGAATTGTTATTAGTATATAGTTAATATGCGCATATTAAAAAATAGAATATACAGGTGCAATACTGGCCATTAGATTTCAATCTGACGTGTCAGATTGCATATAGACCAACAGAGGCAGCAAAACCTGCTTGCCCCTTGTTTTGAAGCCCTCTCTATGCAATTAAAATCGTGTGGCTCATAAGCAACGCCACATGACAGGGCTCTTATTAGTATTATCTCATTTTTATATACTTTTCCCTTTTTTGTCATTTTTCTTATACACTGTACTTTACTATTTTTAGTGTGAATGAATATTGGAAAGTCCTCGTAAAGAAGAGTAATGAGGACCAGATTTTATATTTTAAGAGAGAAAATACTTCATTTATTTTACATATAGGCCTTTTACTATCTTTAATTGGATAGATAAAGTGATTCTTAAAAGAAAGTAAGAAAGTGGATCAACTTAATTATGTGAAAGAAAAAAAAATCCTACAAAGCTTATATATTAAGTTTTTTTGGCACATAACTTATGTCCTAAAGGTTGCTATGAGGCAATGCACTCAAACTAATTAGCAATAATATTACATGTAAAAATATAAATTAGATAAAAATAAAATCAATGTAAAATAAAATATGTATCGAACTTCCATGTTGTAGTTAGATACATGCTTTTCAAATTATAATAATTATAAATTATACTCACCTATAATTATAAGCACCAGATTAACATATATATATATATATATATATATATATATATATATATTCGTAGTAGGTAAATGTGAGTCCAAATCTCAAGAGTTTAATATTAAGTCGTAGTTTAACAAAGACAATAGTACTTCATATTGTGGAGCATGTCATTCATATAGAGCTATTCGGGAGCATATCTTATTCAATAAAGCTTGTCGGGAGTTTTCCAAAATATATACAAATTCAAACTTGTGTAATATGTATAAAAATATAAAAAAATAAAAGCATGTTATATATGTAAGACTCATATAAAAGCTCATGAAAACATAGTTATATAAGATCTTATTAGGTAGAGTTTATCAAGAGCTTTGCAGCAATACCCAAAATGAACAAATCTATATTCCAAAAGACAAGATATAACCTTTCAAAATTAAAATCAATGTAACCTAAAAAATAATGTCTATGTTGTATCAACAACCAATATCAAGTTGACATGTGACACACAACTAAAAGAATCTAATTAAATAATTTTACTAAAATACCTTTATATTACATACCAATTGAGGGCAATACAAGAAGTTTGACAAATATAAATATTTTATAATTTAGTGAAGATTTTTTAAATAGTTAGATTGAGTTTAAAAGATGGGTGAAATAGGAAGTAAGGGTAAAAAATATAGGCAAAATAGGCATAAACTAAACAAATTATTGTCACTCAATTTGCTTTATATAATAATATGTTTAACAAATTTATATAGTATACAAGTATTGTATGCTAATTATGCCAATGCCAAAAAAATATGAAATTTTCCCTATTAATATGAAATTCATAGTTTACTAACTCTATGAGGGCAACCTAATTATATTCATTTTTTTGTCACATTTAACTTACAATTTTTCTTGCAGAAGTATATGATTTTTTTACTAAAAATAAGATATGCAATTTCTTGTGTTATTTTAATGTACTTAAGCTATATATAATACTAAAATGTTTTCCTTACCATAGTCTTTCATTTGTGGAAATTGAGGATTTGTTTATATCACCATCCCGGGCTGTTTATCGGCACCCAACTACTGCACATCTTTGACTAGTTCTCACATACTAATCTACATCATAAAAATAAGCTAGAAAAAAAAGTAATAAACTAGGTATATGCTTGCCTATATATCTTTCTTTTTTATAATAATGCCTATATACTTCTGAGTATAATTACGGTGAGTCTGAATGTGTGCTTTTGGAGATAGAACTAATTTGGTTAGATAAGCTCTACAAAATGGACGGTTAAAATTAAATATTAACTTTAGGAAAAAAATTGTATGAGCATAAGCTCATCAATCCGACGATACAAAAGGGCAAAAATAAATCTACCTCACAGCTATGTGTACCATCAGATTAAAAACTAACAACACATAATTATAAAAACATGGGCTCGTATAAACGAGTAGGCCCTTAATAATATTTTTTTATATAAATATATATATTATATTGAAGGAACGGATATACTGTTATGCTTTGATTGATAATTGTTCTAATGTTCGCTGGAGCTACCTAGCGTTGTCATGCCACCTACAATTTTTCGTTTTTTGTTTTTTTATGATGTGACTTACATATTTGGGAAGAGAAATTTCGTCTCTAATGGAAAATGTTTTTCCTCTCGGAATTCTCACCCGGAATCTGATTATCAGATGTGTCAATCCCATGTGACAGGCTTGCTGGGTTTTTTCCCCTTACTTTTTCCTTGCAGGCATGGACGAGGATGAAGAGCAAATAGGCCATGGACGGGGAAGAATGCGAGCTGCCGGTGTTAGTCAGAGGGAAAGAGATCTAGATCCTCAATCCGTCCGCTTGAGGGATCAACACCACTCCAATGGAGCAAAACAAAAACGACCCCTATGCCTCCCTTATCGAGGGAAGAAGCAAGACTTACGGGTATAAATAGATAGATACGAATGTAAACAAGGTATGTTTGTCATTGTTCATTTTTATAAACACTAATAGAATATATAGTTAGCAGATACGATCAACTAAGTCATGGATAACCCTCCACTGTAACCATCCATATTAGGAATGAACAAAAAAATTGTATCAATTTTAGTGCAGACATACGTGGATACAAACATACACAAGACAAAACAAGCACCATTTACACGAGCTGAGAAGAGAAGTTGGGTGTCACCGGGTCCCAAACAGGAAACCTGTTGTGACTAGTGATGACATTTGAAGCAATTCCAATACTTAATACTATTTTCTATCCAATAAAAGTTTATATCAGGGTTAACTTGGTCTTATATTACAACAATAAGATCCACTATTCTCTCTTTAACCAAAAACTTAGTGTAAAATTTTTATAATGCCTTGACTTTTTAAATAACTTAGAAGTCAGAGTTCCATCAATTCAAAATCAAAAGGGGGCTAAGATAAACCATGTAAAAAAAAGTAATTTTTTATTAATTTACATAATTACAAAAACTTACAAAACATAAGAGGGCTTAACATACTTTAAAAAAATCAAAGCAGTAGACGTTCAAAACTAATACATAATAAAAGAACATGATAAAGTAAATAAAAACCATAGATCTTTCGAAGTTCTATAGACAATCTTCATTAACATCATCTTCTTTGTTCAAACTTGCAACGTTTAGGGGTGAGTGAGTATAATAATACTCAATAGATAGAGTTAATTTCTACTAAAATGTTATAACATAAAGCATAATCAAGATGCATAAAATATATTTTAATAACTCATATACTTAATATTCAAATGTCGACTTAACATAACTCAAAATATCTTTGTCGATTAAAACTGAATCCAAGCGTTTTTTCTTTTATAAATAGTTGGGATAAACAACCTTTCACATAATCCAATAAAAATCGGATAAATCGTCTATAAGAAGAATCCGATAAACAATTCAAAGTCGGATAAATAGTAATTCACATAATCCGATAGATCATTCAAAATTGGATAAATAGTAATTCACATAATCCGATAAATAATTTAAAATTGGATAAATAATCATTCACATAATGTCACCGACACCGAAGCGACATATACCCATGCTCGTAGGGCAACAGGATTAAAATGAAAGAGATCTTCCCATAATATCTCATTTAATTGGCGCACCATCTGCCTTAATAAGTAGTACCTAGGAGTCAAAATTCCAATAGCTTTTGGCTTTATACCAAATAGATACCCTTCAAAATCGATGATAGTTTTTTGGCTTTATACTAAATAACCACACTTCAAATTCGATTAAAATTATTTATAAATCTTATTAAAATAATTATAATATTTTAAAGTTTGTATCACAATGAAATCCCATTAAGAGGTATACAAGACGCTATTATTTCAGCGTTTATCTGACCCCTAGTAAATACTATCTTTTTTGAAATAATCTTTTATGAAAGAATTACGAAATCGTACAATCTAGTTATGACACTGAATTATAATTTAAGGCCACCTACCCTTCATTCTTGAATTTGATCGGAGTCACTGCTGGCAGTTAAAGCCTTATCTTGTTCCCAGGCTTAAAAGCAGTGGGCGGGACCTCTCCTTGCATTGGGATAGAATCTCCTTTAGTGCTCAGAAGCAGCGAACAGAGCTTCCCCTTGCAATAGGACAAATTCTCTTTCCAAACTAGAAATGACAGACAAAGTTTCTCCTTTAATTGGGACAAATTCTCATTCGAGACAGGAAGTGGCAGACAAAGTTTCCCTTTAAACTAGGATGTTTCCTCCTTTTGGCTCAAAAGTGGTGGTTAGAGCCTTTCCTTACCTCAAGTCATTCCCACCTTTAGAGTAGCTAACTCGAAAAACAAAACCCTCTACGAAGTAGAGCGCCCTCTAATTAGCTAGGATAAGTTTTTAAACAGACAAAATTGGGTGAGAAACAACTTAGAAATGGAAGACAACTTTTTTTCAAGTGGGTAGAAATTAAGAGAAGAAAGGAGAAATGGTGTGAAGGGAAAGCCACCCCCTCCTTTTTTAATATGATCAGAGCTGTTGGATGCGCACCACATGACACATATCCAACGACTAAGTCATTTTTGCATCAGCCTAGGAGAGGAGAAATGGGTCCATGGCTTGTAGCATGACGCATGCCCAAGGCCTGTCGTTGACAAGCCGAGGCCTGCTGCTGTAGGCCATGGTTTGGCATGCAGTGGCATCAATGTTGTTGATGCTAATAGCATCAGCAGTGATAACCATTTTTTTTAAAAAACTTTTTATTTTAAATCAAAATTTAAAACGTTAAACAAGTGTAATTCCTTACCCCGAACTTGGATTGTGCGTTCTTGGTATTGTTGCACTCGTATCGATGAGACTTTTGAAACAAGACCACGCAAGAGTACCTTATCTCGTGAAATTAAAGTGGGCCCCGCCCACGGCATGCTTCTCAAGGCCGTAACCTACTATCTCGGGGTCTTATTTACGTGGTCTTGGGCTCGATACATTCTTCTCTTAGAGACCTTCAAACAACCTTAATGCTCATTCAAACGAATTGTCCTCTAAACATTCCAATTATAAGAAACACCGCTATTAGGCCCTAAAAATTCATTTATGGGCCCAAACATTTAAATTTTTAAAACATTATAATTCCGGGGCATTACAATTTTATTGAGAAAAATGTAAAATTTGTAAAGTTTTACTGTTTTTGGTTTGTTTTAGTTTTGTGTAATGGTTCAGTTTAATTATAATATTCTTGGGTTTAGTTTGATCTTTAGTTAGAAATATTCGTGCCTAACTTAATCCACTAAGTGTCATCTTATCATTTAGTTCCTTTTATTAAGGAAGTGCCCCCCCCCCCCCCTTAGGATCCACATTCATCTCGAGCAGCATGCCAACTTCTTAGGCCACCAACCCTCACTTAACATTTTAAATAGGCTTGAGTTATATCAAATTCCTTTTTGAGTCCATTTCATATAAATAAGTTCACTTATTTCCTTTTTAAGGCCAATTCTAGACACATTTACTTGACCTAGTTATAAATAGAAACCTTGGTTATTCTCCATTTGGGGACGGCTGAGATTGGGAGGCTTACGGAGAGCTCTACCCCCTCTCAAGAAGGAAAAACTTAATCTAAGGTAAAACTTTGTAACCTCTTTCATCTTTTCTTTTATTTTGCCCTACATCTCGTGTTCTTTTCCTCTTAAATGAGATTTTATGTTTTATTCTTTTCAATTTCATTCTTTTACCCATATTTTGAAACTCTATATTTGGATTTGTTACTTCTACTCTTGTAAATTTTATTTTGGGCACAAAACGATATTAGATCTACATTCTATTCGTGATTTTGAGTCTCTATTTGGTGGAAAGATCAATTTTTTTCTTAGAGCTAATATAACCTAATTTGTTGGGTAGGGTTTCCTTAAGCTTTGAAGGTGATTCAATGGTCTATAATTTGATTTGATGTAAAAAATTTTTGTTTAATGAAGTTTTACTTACATTAACACCATTTTGTCCTATTCTTAATTAAGCTTATGTTTTGGTGAATTTGAATATTCTTGAATGAATGATTTTATATTATTTTTATATTATTATGCATGAGAAATGTTAGATTTATTTTGTCTTGGGCTTAAATATTGATTATATAAAGTTTCATGAAGTTTTATAAAATTTTAGGGATTTTTTGAATGAATTTGATTCGGTTTCAAGCATAAAAAATGATTGTTTCTATAATTTCCGGTCCAACTATTCGATCACCCTGTTGGGCCAGTTGAAAGGCCAACCGATTGATCTGCCAAACAGTGTTTTAGGACTTCTTTATTCCCAATCGATTACCCCAAGGGGCTGATCGATCGGCTATACAAGAAATGTATATGTGCTTGATTTTTAACCTAAATTTGATGATTTCTTCATGATTAATTCATTTCACCAGTAGAGTATGACCATGATGAAGTATGAATGCTTTTACATTCTACATTAGTTATGTATGAACCATATTCTATATATTTTGGCTTAGTTATGAACATGACCACATATGTTTTTGCTTATTTATACTTACATGATCTTATTTGCCACGTATAGACCATACTTCATTCATGCTAGGACTGATTAGTGTACGATTACTTATACTTGCATGTACATAATATTATTCACGTATATATCATGTTACAAACATTATGAAAAGATTGTTAAGCCATGGTTAACCATGTTTAACCATAATTAGCTGATTATGTGTCATAGTTTTTTAGATTAATCATATCGGATATTTAACAAATCGGTTTTACGTCGGGTTGTATGTCCAAAAGGGCAGGTTTCCTCCCCAGGTGAGAAAATTGGAATATTATAATGAGAAAACTATTGAGATACTAGTGGACTCAGAATCCAGGCAGGTTTGTCTATATGCACTGGCTAACTAGAGGCACTTCCGTTAGGATTTGTCAAACTGCTTAAGTCTTCATTCTTGAGGGTTTTTAGGGTGAACATGGCTGCTTAGGCTTATGCCAGGGTGAGTAAAATTGGTATCTTCGAGTATTAGAAAATTTCTATTATGAGATATTTATTGTGCTATTTACATATGTTATGTATGAATTATAATACTCATTTACATAGGTTTTATGTAGGAATAATGATACTTATGTTTAAACAAGTTGTATATGGATTATGATACTTAACCGTGCAAGATATATGTAGATTATAATACTTGATCATGTATGATGTATATGGATTGTACTACTTGTTTATGCAGGATGTGTATAGATTTTGATACTTGAATGCATAGGTTGTGTGTGTGGATTATGAGATATAACTGATACATGATGCACATGTGTTGCTTATGGATATGTGATGCATGAATGAGATTTCAATAGGTTGTATGCATGAGGAAATGAATATGCTCTTGTATTATTAACACATGTTTATATGAGGCTTATGTAATGCTTCTTATGTAATATGTTTTAGTGTTAATGTAAGTTTTATGTTTTTCAAACCCTTACAGAGCTAAGCTCACCCTGTTTATATGGTTTTGTTTTTGGGTTGTATGGTTGTCGTATGTAGGTGCTCAGGATAATCTCTTCTACGCGAATGCATATGAAGTGTTGGTTAATTCATTTGTGATGTGATAAACTTATATTGCTTTCTTATGTTATAACTTTGATACTTTATATGTTTACGGAAAGCCTTGTTTAATAGCTTAAACATGTTGCATTTCACGACTTGTAACTTATTATATTTTATGAGACTATTTGGGTAAGTGATTGACTGAGAGACCTTAATTAATTTTTTTTATTTTTTGTTAATTACTTTTACACAAAGAGAGTGTTGTTTACTTCGATCTAGCCCATTTTGAGTTAGCTTTTCGCTTTGTTGTCCTTCGTCATCTTTCTTTGGATCAGTCTCAGGTTAAGGGGGTGTGGTAGGGTATGGCAAAAAGTAGTGTAAAAAAATCATTATCCATTTAACATAGATAATGTGACATTTGGTAGGCATATGGGTTGTGGAATGTTGATTACATGCCTATTACATACAAAACCATGTTCTCCAATAATAGATACACAACATTATGCTCCTCCTGCCCTAAATTAATAGCTTCATTTGACAAAAAATATACTCTATATTAATAACTCCATTTTATTCAATTTAGGTTGTTGGGTACTTAAAAAAGAATATTATAAGTTTATTTTCCCTTTTCTTCGATATAAGTTTAACCCTTCAAGAAAAACTACTCTTTCTGTCGAATATTAATAGCTATATTTAAATAAATAAATTTTTTTATTAAATGGCAAAATTAATATTTAAAAGAAGAAAAAAATAAGCTTATGATGCTCTTTTTTTAATTACCTAACTATTTAAACGGCACAAAACATAGCTATTAATATAAAATATACTTTTTTGGCTAATGAAGCTATTAATTTAAGACGAAAAAAATATTTTTTTTAAAATAAAATTTATTAATATAGGACAAAGAGAATATATATTAGGATGAAAGTAAACAACCATAACATCATAAACATAATTAAATAAATTAATATTTATCTCTTAAGGAGTTTATTTGACCATTGAAGATTGCCCCATTAGTTTCTTCAAAAACAAAAAAACTTATATAAGTTTGGGTTCGTCAGATTGAAATAAAACAGATCAAAATTCGACGGTGGAAGTGGAAGAACCGCCGTCGAATTTGAGTGTTGCCCGGGTTCATCCAAATAAACTCTTTTTTAAATGATCAAAAGTAATTAGCCTTAATAAGGATAATTAAGGCTCATATCTAATCAATAAACCCTTTTTGTGCAACTGTATAGACCAGTGGGTCTTGAACCTGCTACGTGGGCTTAAATCTTACAACAAAACCCCCACCACGACTTTCCCAGAGCTCTCCTCCGCTCTCCGCCAGATGACGCAGATGATTCCGCGAGCCATCCTCCCGGCGCGGCCCCCAGCCCCAGTCCTTCCGCCCTGCGCCACCTATATCTCCGCCAAGCTCCAGCGGCGACGGAAGCCGCCTCGAAACTCACATGAAAACGTGGACCTCGAGGAGCTGGGAGCCGCGGGCTTCGCCGACCTCACGGCGCTGAAGTCCAGTTCAACCCACATGCAGCCGCCCTCCCCAGCGGTTTCCCAGCAGCCGCAAGAGGCCGAGGCTTCGGTGGGCGCCGAGGATCGGACGGAGTGGAGGTCGGGCGGGTCCCTCAGCGGCTCGGACGTCCTGATGGCCCTGCAGAGGGCGGCCGCCGCCGGGGGCACGCAGAAGAACAAGAAGAGGAGCGGGCGGAGGACAAAATGCGGCAGCGAAGCCGGCGGAGGAGACGAGGCCGGTGGTGGATATGACGGCGACGTGAGGCCCTTGAACATCAGGAGCGACTGGGCGAGCAGGTTGGATGAGATGGAGAGGGCCCTACAGGACCTGCTAAGACTCTCGGCCTAGTCGTATTCATTAAACAAAATAAAATAGATTAAAAGTGGTGTATAACACTTTCTTGTTTACCATTTGTATAATCAATTGACATAAATGAAGATATCTTCTTATTTACTTGCTGTTCAATTGTGTCAAATATGCAATTGAATCTGAAAGGGGAACTGGGTTTGGTTCCAGTTGCGCAATGAGGGCCAGGGAGAGTGATCAGCTAATGAACTCGATAATGGACTACTGGTGTCTTGAGTAATCACAAACCAATCAAGGGCAGAACTGCCTCATGATTCCAGTCATCAAGCCCAACACAAACTTCTTGCCGAAACTGAGCATCAAACATTTGTTTTGGGGTTGGAATTCAACAAGCAGACTGGTATGAATACTACTATATAACGAGCTGCAGGATCCTCCTTGGGCTAGGAATGAGCAGTTTGAGGCTCTGAGCACATACGCCAAAAGAGCTACATATCTTTTCCTGTGTTAGCAAAGACATCGACAGGGGTCTGAACCAGTGGTGAGCAGAGATTGGGGTCTCTATGTACTACGGGCCCTTTGACAGCCGATGGGATAAGTTGGGGTTTTGTTGTTTTCACTGACTTTGCATGTATAATTCCATGGTTCTCTCGTCACTCATCAAGCAGGCTACAGGAAACTTCCTTCGCGACTTGGGACTTAAATTTGCAAACTACACCTGCTCGTGACCAGAATCTGTAACCGGACACAGTGTACTACTTGCAAAGTTTCAATATCAAGTGGTGGCTCACAGGCATTCCTTCCATGGGTATCCAATGCTGGGTGTTCACGAGCTCATTGTGAGACATGCACCAGAGGTGAACCATCTTAAGCATGCCTACAATAATACAAACACAAGGAGATAAAAGGGTCTCCTCCAAGTCCAAAACCTTTCCCGTGCTTCTCATCCATTTCTACCACGTCTTCTTCAATCCACCCCCACCATTCCCTTTTACTAATAAAGAACCACACCAGAGCTTTCATCTTTTTGCGTCTTCTCCCCCATTTCTCCTCTCCAACTCTTTGCCATCCATGTGATTCCGTTCAACAACTAATTTTGATCCGTGATTGCATGCGGCTATAAGAACGTGCCGAAGATGGCACAAAGTATGTCCTAAATTAAGGTGCATAACAAGGAAATGGGAGATGTGAAGCACAGAACCTTGTTAGAAAAAAAAAATTGCGTCAGAAGAAGAGACAAGAGGAAGTAGCACATATAAGATAAACAATCTGGTCCCCATTGACCTGCATTGCACCTTTGTCTTCACTTCACGTCCCAATTCTTACTGCTGATCCCGTGATGAGCCTTTGCCCTTTTCTTGTTGCTGCTAACGGCCAACTACCGTCAAGCACTAACATCTCTTGTTTGCACATTATAAATTCCATGCTCCATGCCCATTACTGGTAGTTATCTTCACTGGTAAGGAAGCTTGCATGACAATGGGTTATCTCTCTGTTTTCACAGCACAGATTGTCTTTGTTTCTATTGGGTTGGTCTTCGTCTTCTGCCATGCTTCTGATGTAAATTATTCTGCTGCATTGGAGAAATCTATTCTCTTCTTTGAGGGACAGAGGTCTGGTAAACTACCCTCCAACCAGCGACTTACATGGAGAGGGGACTCTGGTTTGACAGATGGGTCTTCTTATCATGTAAAAGAATGTCTCCTTTTGATAATGCGAATAACCAGATATATATGCAATGTAGTCATTGTTGAGAATGTGCACTTTTCCTGTGTTGGTCCTCAGGTGGACTTGGTTGGTGGGTACTACGATGCTGGAGACAACGTGAAGTTTGGCCTGCCCATGGCCTTCACCACAACTTTACTCTCCTGGAGCGTTACGGAGTTCGGCAGCTTAATGTCCGATCAACTAGACAATGCCAGAGCTGCCATTAGATGGGGCTCTGACTATTTACTCAAGGCAGCCACAGCCTCACCGAACACTTTGTACGTCCAAGTGAGTCTCTCGTGCCAAGAACTCCATTTAAATTGGTATTTGTTCTGGTATGAACTTATTGGGTTGTGAACCATGCAGGTTGGAGACCCCAACATGGACCACAGGTGCTGGGAGAGACCTGAGGACATGGACACACCTCGAAGTGTTTACAAAGTGTCGCCTCAGAACCCAGGCTCAGACGTGGCTGCGGAGACTGCAGCAGCTTTGGCTGCTGCTTCCATCGTCTTCCGAGATTCTGACCCTTCTTACTCCTCCAGATTATTGCAGACCTCCATGAAGGCACGTAGTATATCCTTCACCATTGTGTGTCTTGGTGTTCCATTTTGGATCTAAAACAACATGACGTGACCAATTGAAACAATGCAGGTTTTCGATTTCGCCAACCAGTATCGAGGATCCTACAGCGACTCCCTCGGCTCAGTTGTTTGTCCATTTTATTGTTCATATTCTGGATATCATGTAAGTGCGATATCATTAAGCTCCCATTGAAATCCAGAACATGTTTTTCAAGAATAATGTCATCTTATTTAACTTTATAATCAGGATGAGCTTCTCTGGGCTGCTGCTTGGCTTCATGCCGCCTCGCAAAATGCTTCTTCGTACATGGACTTCATTCAGAACAACGGTCACACCTTAGGTGCAGACGAGGATGACTATTCCTTCAGTTGGGATGACAAGAGAGTTGGAACCAAAATTCTCCTCTCTAAGGTACATCATGCTTCCAAATGTCTATCTGCCTTTTGCTGACTGAAAAATAAACACTAATTTCTGTACTTCCCCACATCCTAGGCTTTCTTGCAAAGCAGAGTTCAAGAGCTGGAGCCATACAAAGTACATTCGGACAACTATATATGCTCTTTAATCCCAGGGTCACCTGCTTTCCAGGCACAATACACACCAGGTCAATCCTCATTCCTCTTTCTCATTTAATTCTCCATTGGTTACCGACATAGATTAGCTAGGATTAGTAACTAGAATTGACTTATATATGCTAGCTGCAGGAGGTCTTCTTTACAAAGGTAGTGAAAGCAACCTGCAGTACGTGACCTCCACTGCTTTCCTTCTTCTGACCTATGCCAAGTACCTGAGATCCAATGGAGGACAAGCCTCCTGTGGGACAACTACTGTTACTCCCAATAGTCTCATCTCCCTTGCCAAAAAGCAGGTAGACTTTGTTGCTTTAATGCTAAACTTCTATGCCTGTCATTAATTAACATAATTCTCACATAGAATCTCTTGAGCTTTATTTCAGGTGGATTACATTCTGGGCCAAAACCCAGGCAAGATGTCCTACATGGTGGGATCTGGTGAGAGGTATCCGCAGCACGTCCATCACAGAGGTTCCTCACTGCCATCGGTACATGCCCACCCAAGTCCTATCCCTTGCAATTCTTTCCAGTATCTATATTCAGGCTCTCCCAACCCAAATGTCCTGGTGGGTGCGATAGTAGGTGGACCAGACAATAGAGACGGCTTCTCTGACGATAGAAACAACTATCAACAGTCTGAACCGGCTACCTACATTAATGCTCCCTTGGTGGGTGCTCTGGCATTTTTTGCAGCAAATCCCACGACAGGCTGAGATTAGAGGTGGCATGTGTAAGTCATTAGTACTAGCAGAAGAAAGGTTGTAAGGTCTCCAGGTCCCTTTCCTTGTATGGGGTGGAAAAGAGGACGATTTCATGTTGCAAAAAATTTGTAGCCTGTTATGGTGGGGGTGTTGTTCTCTTGGTGTTGGATTTAAGAAAATCTTCTGTTTTTATGGCTTGCGAAAAGGCCGATAAGGGATTATTCTACAGTAAGATATTACAAAGCAGCCAAAATTGAAAGGAACCTCAACACAAATGGACTGATCACTCTTTTTTGGACTTCTGTAACATAATTGTTTTTAGGAAAAAAACTAAATCAAAATATTCTTCTTTAATATGTGGCACACGAGAAATACCCCTCCAGGAACTTAAATGATTTTATCAGCAAATGGTCCTTCAAACATGAGGATCATTGCATATAATTAAAGCCCTAAGTTTTTAAGAGGTAATACTATTGTTAATTGCAATGATCCTCATTTAAGTGTTTTTCTTTCTCCAGTCTTATAATGGCATCCCTTGGCTCACAATTGCATCACTAAAGTAAGCAAAGCTCCTCAGCACAATTTTATTTTTGTGGCCTCTCTCAAGACAATTCACATTGCTCTATATTAGCAATTACTGATTATTGGAAAAGAAATCAATTTATGTGTGTCACTACATGGGTTCACACTTAAGAAAAATCAAAGGCCCAGAAGATACTGCTGGGTGAGGGATGAGAGATCCCTCTTTTAAATGCGGTAGCCGAGTTTGCTCTTTTCTTTAAACATGTCTGTCACGATAGTATTTAGTCTTGCGTATTCTGGGATGTTAATTCCTTAACATAACTCCGTGACAAACAGAATAATTCCGAACTGTTACAAGTTCAAACTGAGGCACAAAGTCGTGTGGGACCTCGCAAGAAATGTCCTACTTAACATTATATATGGAGTACCGATTTATCATTGAATTTGTTGACACACTGGTCATTAGCTCTCATTTTTCCTCCTTCCTTATTGACCCTCCTAATTCCTTATCAATCCTTTCACATCTTCAAGGTAGCCTGCTTTTATTGCGGAATAGTTTTCTTTCGCAGGAGATTGAGGACTAGTCGTCACTAAGAGCATCCTCCAGCAAATTAGCAAGGAAAATTGATGAGGACACTTTCTAAAGAAACGTCCCTAGACAGCTTCATCGCATCATTTCATGAACAGAAAATTCAATTGAAAGTCGGGAAAAACTTTACTGGACCCACCGGTCAAAGTTGCATGGGTTTGAGGGTAGTATAAGTGGGGTGGGAGAAGGAGGATTTGGGAAAATTAATTCTTTTGTAATAGAAAGATTGTCTTTCTCTATGAGATGCGGCCCTTAATTAAGATGGATTTCTCCCCCTTTGTGCTTAGAGATAAAGGATGTCATTTGGGTCATGTATGTGGTAAAATCTGATTCGACCCAACCCTAATGGGTCGATTTTTAAAACTCAACCCTAATAACTATTTAGATAGGGTTTGGATTTTAAGGTTATCCAACCCGACTCGGATAAAATTATAAATATAAAATTTTAATTTTTTATATATATTTATATAATAATTTTTAAAAAAAATTAAAAAAATAATTAATTTTTAAAATTTTAAATGGGTTAGGTTCATTCGGGTTGGATTAAGAGTTACAATTTCTTAAATAGTATCATGTTATTGGTAAAACCAGAAATCTCACCCGATGACAACACTATCTAGAGATGAATTTCTTCTGGACTCTAAAACTTAAAAGTTTATAGTTTGGATGAAAAGTAATGATAGATATCCACTAACATCTTCGTGGATTCAAGTTATCTCCCATCTGTTATATCTTCTTATATCTCTTCTTATATCTCATCTACTTCTGCTTTCCCCCTTTTCAAATTTACCTAAATTTAAAATTTGAAAAAATCGTAATTTTTATATAACTACATTGCAAGCACTTCACACATATAACGCAGTAAGTCTGGTGGATGGGCCCCCTTACAGACTGGGTTCCAGCTTAGTCAAGACAATGAAATGTCATTTAGTATAGCTGCAAAACCGGTGCAGAATGGACCTGCAACGCGCACTTTGACTTGCAAAGCACTACCATGTGCGTGCGCGAGTTCTATTCATTATTCAATGTCTCTCCTTCGTCTTCCCTTCTCCATCAAGCACTCCCAAACGTGCTTCAATTCTTTGACTCGTTTACTTTGCTCGTCTGCTTCGCTCTGAAGAGAAAGAAGACAACCAGACCCATAACTCACACATTCCTGCACTCCACTGCCACAAATTACAAATTCTTCGTCGTACATTTGGTGGATGGGCACAAAGATGGTAGTGCCGGGATTCCTGCAATTGGTTTCAATTTTTTTTGCTACGTCCTGCGAATTGGTTTTAGGCCAACCTCATGCCAATTGCAAGAACCAATAGACACAGTCAGTTAACTGAAATTTGGCAAACCTGCCGGGGCACTTTACCATCCTCGAGTGCTCTGACGCTCTCAGCTGAAGGAGCCTCGTTATCTTGGTCCCATGTTGTCCTCTTTGATGGACTAGTTTCTTTGCCCAACTTCCAAAGTGGGTACCATGGCTGCACGCATTCTCCTCAAACATGCCAGCTTTCTCCTTATTATAAAGAGCTTACTTTCAGGGTTTTGTATTCATGGAACACTAAAAAAGGGTGACAACAATGGGCACCCACATAAAGCCTCTCGGGACCACTGGAGAGATAAAACGATAAGGCATTGCTCCCACTTTTGTCCTGTACAACTTTGCCAACAATGAGTTCAAATGCATTGTAATTCGAAGCTCAAGCAAGGTGGGGACGCACGGCATCTCTTGCCCTTAGGCCCTCCTAAGCCAATTTACCAATCAAGATTTGCCCAAAATCAGATCGCAGACATGCAAGATAAACTTATATTCTCTCCGTCTTAAATTAATAGCTCCGTTTTGTTCAATTTAAGTGATTGAATACTTGAAAAAGAGTATTATGATGTTAGTTTCCCTTATTTTACATGGAGGTTTTAATAAAAATTATTATTTTTAAACATAACTATTAATGTAGGACTGAGGGAGTATTATCGATCCAAAGCCTAATCAGGATTTAGGAGGGTTTCTTTAAGGAGCCAACTTTGTCTCGCCCAAGTGGGATAATAACTCGTTAGTTATCGGTCATGTTATCCCAAATCTGGTACAAAATATGAATTGAAGTCATAGGATACACGTAAAAGAGATAGATCTTTCCATGAGGGGAGAGGTGGCCATGAAGTTTAGTTCTTAATGTAATGATGCGATGAAGAGGCTAGCATGTGATTTCAACCCACCAAGGCCTTCTTTTACATCGCAAAGAGAACCCCCTTCGGTGGTGGAGATATAATTGCAGAGGCAAGCTTGAGGAGACCGGAGCTGGTCCACCCCCCCCTGGCCTGTTCCTTTCCTGGGACGGAAAAAATATGCGAAAAAGGGCCAGAGAAGAAGCAGAAATGGAGGAGCCGACGATGATGGCAATGATGCTGAGCAATGAACACCAAATCCTGAGGCACCCCACCACCCCTTTTCCCAGCTGGAAGCTCTACGAAAACCCTTTTTATTCGTCTGCAAATTCTTGCCACCACTACAGCACCCACCAGAGCCAGCTCCCCCTCTCGGCCCGGAAGCTTGCCGCCTCGCTCTGGGACCTCTCCTTCTTCGAGCTCGAGCCCGACATGGATGCGAAGTCTAGCTCGGACGAGTTGTCCCTCTCTGTGACGCATAGGAGGGTCTCGGTGGTGCAGTCGGACCTGGATCTGGCCCGGGCTCGGATCGAGGACCTGAAGGCGGAGGTGGAGTTCGAGCGGCGGATGAGGAAGAAGGCGGAGGCGGCGAGTAAAAAGCTGGCGAGGGAGGTGACCGAGGAGAAAGAGGCGCGGGAGGCCGCGGAGCGGGCGAGGGAGGAGATGGCCGGGGAGGTGGCGAGGATGAGGAAGGAAATGGAGGAGGAGAAGAGGATGCTTAGGATGGCGGAGGTGTGGAGGGAGGAGAGGGTGCAGATGAAGCTGGCCGACGCCAGGCTACTGATGGAGGAGAAGCTGGCTGAGCTGGCCAAGGAAAAGGAGGAGGAAGCCGAGCGGCCGGAGGCGGCCAGGAAAGAGAACCTCTCGCCTCCTCAAATGGGTGTTGCCGATCTAAGGGCGGCAACGTCCTGGGCCAATGCAGCTTCCTCCTCTTCCACCGGCTGCGTGAGTCTCAAGCCGGCCAGCCAACGCAGGGGGTCTCCTGAGGCAGAGAATCCACACATTGTGAGGGGGATCAAAGGGTTTGTGGAGTTTCCCAGGGTGATCAGGGCTGTGGGTTCTAAAGCAAGGCAGATGGGATCCAAGGTGGAGTGCCAGAAGGCTCAGCTCAAGCTTCTTCTCAGGCACCGGAGCCCAGTGGGAGTTGCCGGAGCCAGTAGTCTTGTCGTTGGGTGATTATTTTTTATTTTATTATTTTCTGTGGTATAAAGTCTTTAATTTTTGTGCTCAATTCCTTTTTCAGGCTGGATTTGATAATATATGTGGTATATATGTCTCATCTAATCTTGAGCTTGTTCTCTTGTGTGTGTGTTTTTTTCAATACTGTGTTGCTGTGATTTTTTTAATTCACTGATCATGTATTTAAGAAGAAAAATTGACATTAAGTTTCATGCGCAGTACTTATTTAAGAATCTTATAATAATAATTAGAAAATATTTTCTTGACCGGTGACTAAGATACGTAGGGTCTTAATATAGGGCCTTATATGGTCCAGTTATAGGTGACCATGCTATATAGCTGTATATTATGTTAAATTTTTTTATACTATATTAAGATATACAATAATAGGGTTTATTGCATAGGAAAAGTTTGTAAAGTCTTGGTTGACGTGCGACACAATCAGCCCTAACATTATAGGCCATTAAATCGAGATATATAACTGTATAAAGGAATAAAAATCAATTTGCTCCTTAAATTATGTATACCGTCGTATCAAAATTGATAGCACAATTTGCCGCAGCTCACGTGGTCAAGTTGAGCCTGCGCTCATATAGAAAAGGCTCTTTTTGCATACTACTTCAGTAACTAATTTTTTTATAAATAACCAATGACCTTTGAATATAAGTATAAAAAAATTCTTTTGCATTGATTAGATTTTGTATTCTATTTGTCCTATATTAATAGCTTTATTTAATTTTTTAAAATAAATTAAAATTACTAATATAGGACATTGGGAGTATTTTAGTTGTCTTGTTAAGGTTTTACTATAAAAAAACACTAGATAGCTAGCACCATTACATTAATCATTTTAAATAATTTAGAATAAATCTAATATCTAAAAATTATTATATTTTCATACGAAAAATTTCTTTAAGATATATTATATAAACTTAATCTTTTTGTACAGATTTTTTTTCTGTCCTTTAAAGTTGTGAATTAGCTTAATATTGATGGTGTTAGTGACTAACAGATTCCATAACTAAAATGTGAGTAAAAGAAACAATAAGAATAAATTCGAAGACATGAGGATTATAATATTTTATATATTTTCTCTGTCCTTAATTAATAGTTTTATTAATTAGTTTATACTTAAAAAGAATACCATAAACCTTTCTCTTAAATGTTAGTTTTACCATTTAATAAAAATTATTAGTTTTTAAATATAACTATGATATAAGATAGAAAGAATATAATAAAGAAAAGCGCGATAGATATAGTGACTTTCTAAAAGGCCGGCCAAAACTCAAGGGACTAATAATAATATAATGTATGATGGGACATAAATAAACGTTAATAAGTTGCCTTGGATTATGAGTCTGATAAGCTCTTATCTCTTTTAGAGTTAACCAATCATGCACATGTCAGTAGTCATCCAACTATAGGGCAGTCCAACGGGACTGAATAGGACATTGATCCATCAGTGAAGGGCAGCTGATTCATGTGTTTCGACTTTGGCTTTAGTTGCACTATGTCCATGTGGTTTATGTCTCTTAAAGAAGATGTGGGCCGGAGCACTGATCTATCTGTTTGCAAGCTTCCAAATTAGATAAAGAAGTCAATTGGTTGGTTTTCATATACAAAGGTGGCCTGTTTGGAACATGTCGGCAAATGGTACCTTTCTAGCATTTTTTTTATGGCCTTATCGAGGTGGACAAACTAACTAACCCAATGAGTTCATGCCTAAGAAGACAGGATAATTATTTGTAATCTCCTATATGATTTCAGAGAAAATGGAAATTAGTGTCAGGTTTGATGGGTTTTGAAGTAGTTGGCTCCAAGTGGTCATTTACTTTGAATGCCGATACTGTGGCTATTGGGTCAAAATAATTTGTGATTTCAATTTAGAATTAAAAAGGTTTTTTTCATACATTTACCTTGGGAAACTTTTTTTTTAAATTAAAAGTTAGGGCATGTTTGAATTGTCAAGGAGAATGAGGCGATCTTTAGCTTCATTGTTGCAAACATTTGTATTCAGAAATGCGATCTCTGTAACCTGTATATCAAAATCTTCTTCCAATTATGTTCAATGACTCATATTACGCCTTCGCAATCAGTTCACTCAGTTATTAATAGAATTCTCATAGTGGAATTTGTCTTTCTTTATAGATCAATATAGCTTCATGTACTGAGTATTGACACTGTAATTTAGCTGGAGGACTCTTCTTCTTTTTATGCGAAGCTACTCATTTGAACGACAGAAGGAGCTTTTGATTTTGAATGAAGTGGGTTAAATTTCAAAGGAGCTTCTATGACTTGACATTTATTATAATAAAATAATTTAAAATTATTTTTCTATAAAAGTTAAATTGGTACCTAAACATATAATTGAGTCCTATTTATATGAGCTCGGGTTCATATACGCCTACGTGAGCCTGGGCTTTATGGTCCATCAAATTTATATCCAGCGGCCCATAATATTTATGAGTTTAAATGCCCATGAGTATTATGGGCCGCCGGATATAAATCCGACGGCCCATAGAGCCCGGGCTTACATAAGCGTATATGACCTCGGGTTCATATTGCCAGACAAACGACAACTAAATAGATAAGTCTAAAAAACACATGAAAAATGCTCTAAGGGCATTCATCCACAAAGAAACCCGCAGGCAAAATTTAAACTTTGAATCAATTATATCCAAAGCTTCCCGTGGGTTCATCCCGTGGGTAAATTAACCTAAAACTAATATCACTCCAAAAACACACTAAGTAGATAAGTAACACACATAGGTACGAAGAAAAAAAAACACACACATGACATTCTACCATAATACACAAGCCATTTTCACTTGATCCAGTTATGGCTGTGTATTAGACAGGATGGCTCCGAACATGGGTGCAAACTCTGGCATCTTTGTAAACCTTACCTGGGCGACAGAAATAGCCCCTCTTGGGTGCACAATGTATGTCCTTAGAGCGCACACACAGGCCCTCCAACGCACACCCCTCCTTGATCACACTTGCTCTTCCCTTAATTCCAAGAATTTGGTCAGTCCATTGGTTGGAGAACAATCCCAAAGGATCATACGCTTGTTTCACCTTCAAGAAAGCTGCCCTCTTTGCAAACTTGTTAATAATTCCATCAAATGCCAGGTTCCTGTTCTTGGCCCAGTGGGGCTGCCCTCCGTACTTGAACAAACCAATCTGCTCCAATTCTTCATACATGTCTTCAAACATTCTAGGGGCCATGGGGTCTCTACTCCTATAGTAGGTGATTTCCATGTCCACCCCATCTTCCTGTATCCCCAAATAAGCCGAGGAGGCCTTCACATATCTCATAAGAATGCCATTGTAGAGATCAAGGGTACACCAGGCCATTGGGTTCAGGTCCCTCAGCTTTTGCACGTCTTGAATGAAGTTTTTCAAATTAGACAAGCCAATGCTGAAGGAGTTCTGGTGGTAGAATAAACCCTTTATTCTGTCGTCCCACAAGCATGCAGTGTCAAGAGAATCCTCCGGGCTATCAAGGCAGCTCCCAGAAGCTTGCAGTTGGCTGTGAAGACCCACCACAGGGAACTCAGTGAACATCGAGCCATCGTTGGTGAGCCCAAATGCACTGGACACGAGTGTTTCAGCCATTGTTTGTGCATCCATGCACTTGCCATTCACGTCCCCTTTGGCCTCTTCTGCATCCTCTTTTATACACAAGAAGGGCAAGTCCCCAAAAACACAATATCAAATAAAGTCCCAACAAACATAATTAATTAACTAGCAGAATGTGATCAGTACTGGCTAAATGTTGTGTTTTACTCCCTCATTTTGAAAAATTAAACAAAGTTATTAAAATAAAACATGGGGAGTATTTATCATTATGTGGGATATATCTTCGTATAGTACTTTCTTCGTCCCCTAATAAGTGTCTGAATTAGAAACAAACTAATTTTAGTTCACTTTTGTTTCTAAATCCGGACACGTATTATTGGACGGCCTGTACGTGTTTGTTTTTCCTTTTGTAAAATTACCTGATTCCCTCAATGCGATCGCTAGGGAAGCAGTAGAAAGGAAGGGCAGGAAGTCCATTGTGCCGTTGCCAGGGGTACTGAAGGGGACCCTGTCATCAATCCGATAGATCACCCTCCGCTGGCTTGGGAACCAGGTCATGTCTGCAAACTCATGTTGCTTGCCGAAATTGACTATCTTGTCGCTCAAATCTGAGTCGTTGCTGTCTTTCAGGGTTATGGACCGCTTGAAGATGGGTTCCAGCTTTAGGGTAACCTAATAAGGAGCACATATTACACAAAAGAAGCATTTAGGCATCGTATAGGAAAGATGGTTCAGAGGTTAAGCTTATTATGGAGTGAAGGCCAGCCACGGACTGCTTGCGTTGAAAATAACGAAAAGAAGATAAATAAAAGAATGCTTCTCTACCCCAATAATCTCCCATTCAGTCAAAAACAAAAATTCTAACTTATTTTAATTATAAAAATGTTATCTGACCACTTATAATAATTGCATGACCATTTATAAGGCTCCCACAGTAGGTATTTACTACATTGGCCTCTAACTATATTAAAAATTCTATGTACTCATGGTTAGTAGCAAAACTAGGGCTTAAACATAGGTCAGCCAATTATAAAAGAATGTGGCTATTTAGACTTTACTTTTTTCTTTGTGTCCCCTGTCTTATAGGCCAACGCGCTAGATCTGCCATGTGCGGCCAATCCACTGCGCGATTGGATCTGGCCTGCGCGCAGGACTAGCCACGTTAGCTAGATCCAACGCATTGCCCTGTAGTAGGACTGGCTGCGCGGGCAAATCCGGCCTGCGTAGGCCATGCACGGCCAAATCTTGCCACGCAATCTGGCCTACATGGCCAGTTCAGGCTAGTCCAGCGTGCTACTAGTCTTATGCATTGGATCTCTCCACTAGAGTAATCGTCAAAGTCAAAGTCAAAGTTGTCATCGCAGAAAGAAAAAAGAGGAAAGTACAAATAAAATAAAAAGAGAAATATAAAAGGATAAAATAAAAAAAATTACTTTTTCACATATTTTAGGGGAACACATGGAAAAAAGTGAAATCTGAGTAGCCACGAATCTAAGATATAACCACTTATTGTACGAAAAAAAGTTCTCAAGAGCTCGAGGGGGGGCCATGAGCCTCACTTTCATTACCTAGTTCCGCCCCTGACCGTGGTCACGGACTTAAGGCTAAAAGCGTTAAAAATATGTAAAGACAAAAAATTGCATTATTTGAACAGCTACCCTGGCCCCTGGGGGGAGGAGCAGGTATCGGGTGACCGCTCTACCACGTGTATATGTCCATTTATATTTAAACACGTAAACTACCTCAATTTACTCACTTTCAGACAATGTACAAGTTGACTAGACGTGACACATTATGTGCCACAGAAAATGTCTAAACGTACAAATTCATAATTTTTTCCTGAGGAGAATGGCTGGTACATTAACGTGGATTCGGTTTCAAGTTCAAACTGGAGCTTCATGTACCATAGAAAATGTCACATACCTGAGAAATAACTCCCAGAACCCCAACAGAGACCTTCACAGCATCCATGTCAGGGTGGCCAATAACCAAGGATCGGACCTTGGCATGTCCCTCGGCAGCTGATGCCGGAGTGACAATCCGAATCCCCACGGCATAATCATGAACAGTGCTTCCCTTACCCCACAGAGAACTTCCATGGGCACCGGTAGACATAAGGCCACCAATGGTCATGCTCCACCAATATGGAGTATATGGCAGAGCCAGCCCGGCCTTTGCTGCCTCGTCGATCACCTCCCTGAGTAACATACCACCCTCCACCGTAATGGTCATGGCCGACTTGTCAACGCTCACTGTTCTAGTGAGATGCACGGTGCTGATGATCACCCCATCTTCAGCACCTGGGCAAACCAGCTTCGGCATGCTGTGTATATACCGAGTGGCCACCATCTTCCTACGGGCCTTCGTGGCCTCAGCCACCACTGCAACGAGCTCTTGCTCAGAAGTGGGATAGACCACTGAGGCTGCCCGGCGCTCCTATCCGGAAATGCACCGTAGGAGTTGGTGACGGTGCAATTCCTGTTCTTCCATTCACATTTTACTGGATTTTCTGAAGGGCTACTTGCTGCCCAACAGAGCAACAGCAGAAGCCATTGACACCAAAATAGTGTCTTCAATGGCTTAGGCTTGCACTCCATCTGGAGGTGTGAATCGTGTGATACCCGATCGCAAGGGGTTCCCAGCCTCATATATAGTTTGAGTGAGTGTATGGAATTGGGTTAGCACTAATTAGATCGAAAGGAACAGGTAGACAGTTGTGTGCCCATTTAATAAGAAGTCCTTTTGGGGGTTGGGGAGAGAAGACACTAGTAGTGACATGCAGCTACCCAAGTCTACTTCACTGCTACTGGACATTTGCTTTTTCCTGGCAAAAAACAACTGGGCATTTGTACGCTTGAATTAGTTGGAACTTTAAGACAATAGGCAATTGCATACTTAGCACGAGGCTCTCTTACCTCTCTTCATAAGTTATTTTCTTAGTTTTAACAACTTACCTAACATATTTTCTTCCAACCAAATCAAATCTATACCCATAAAAGAGAAAAACCGGGTCATGCATATCATTTATAACGTCAAGAATAGTGCCAGTCAACTACAAAATCTGACTTGTCTTGCATGACTAGTTATGACCAATAAAGTTGACATCTTTTTTCAGTCCTAAATGTCTACATAAAAGTAATATAGTGGGATGAATGATAAGAGGTGTTTATATTTGGTGTTATGATTTTATGTCTCCCTTTTATCTTTTTTGGATATTTAAATAATATTTTGATAGGAGTCTACCTAACCCCCCACCCTATTAGTTGTTTCAATAAAAAAAATGATAACACGTGTTTGACTGGAGTTAGAAGTGAGATTTTTTTTAAAAGAAATGTACATCGGAAATAACTTATGAGGTTAGTGGTAGATACTAAAGGCATGCAGCTTATGAAAATAGGTGTTCGATGAGTGTCATTGCTTGCTAAAATTCTAACTTGTATTAGCCCAATAACCAAGTTAAAGATGATGAGCTAAAAGTTGATGACAATGGTGAAAACTCTTTCGCCAATGCTGTCCTGCATAGTGATGATGAGGTAGACTAGTTGCCTAACTTGCTGCGAGGCTGGTCCACATGGGTTGATTACCGCCACTAGCGCCAAGGAGATTAAAGGTTTACGTGCCCCCAAGATGAGATGAATATGCAATGGGATACAGGTTTGAAGATTAATATCCCTAAATTTTATGGGAAGATGCAACCCAATCATCTAAAAGAGGTTCTAGAGGACAAGCGAGTTCACTTAGTGGTGACTCGCTTTTAAGATCAGGCCGCCACATAGTGGCCGCAAATGAAATCCACTCATGCACACCAAGGTAAGTTAAAGATTGTTGAATGAGAGAAGTTGAAGCACATGATGCAATATTTTCTATCATACAACTTTGCTTGAGTGATGTATTAGCAATTTTAAGACTTGCGATATGGGTTGAAGTCGGTAGACGAATATACTAAAGAATTTTACATATTGATATACCATAATGACTTAGCTTAATCGGAGGAACAACTCGTGTCTTACATATTGAAGGTATGCATCAAAACCTTAAAGAGACCTTAAATTTGTTTCACATATTTTTTGTCGAATGCGCATTTTAGAGCACTTTCCTTGAAGAAACAGTAAGGCCCTATTGGCTGCCACTTTTGGACGACCAATAGCACTCCTTTAGCCACACCGGCCACCACTAATTCCAGTAGTGCAAGCCACTTCTAAGGCTACACCTCAAGGCACTCAAAACAACGCCAAGGCCTCTGCAAGCGCTTGTCCAAAGTGATTTAAATTTGGAGGAATAGGTCATAAAGTAGTAAATTGTTTTTGAAAAAACAAGAGTGGTAAAGGATTATTCATTGAATATGTTGGGAATGTTGAGTTTGATAATATTACTTTTGATTACACTAATCTTATATATGATGAGGAAGAGCTAAACAAAGAGGTAGTGGAAGGTGATCATGGAGAATCTTTGGTGATACTTCACCTGTGCTTTGCTCCTAAGGATGTTGAGGGTGATCGTTAGTTGAGGAACAATATATTCCACACTACTAGCATTCTTGGAAGTAAAATTTGTTATTTTGTGATTGACTCGTTAAGCTATGCCAATGTGGTGGCTGAAAAGGTTGTTCAAATTCTTCAGCTAAGCACTACATCCCATCCTCATCCATATAAATTTTCTTGACTGAATAAATGAAGTGAGATACTGTAATGTCCCTGATTTTTTTATGATTTTATGTTATTTTCTTACTATTTTTCTGATATTTTCAACGGGGAAATGTAACACCTCGACGTATTTAGCCTTGGTATTTATACCTGTAGAGTCAGGTGTGGGGTCAGTCTTAGGCCACAGGCCTCAATGTGTGCTTACGGAGCAAAAAATTGAAAAAGAAAAAATATGAGAGAGAGCAGAGGACAAGGAAGAAGTAAAGAAAAAAAATGGGAATCCATCAAGCTCGAACGAGCCCGCCCATTCCAGAAAGAACGAGAACCTCCCTTCTGTAGTCTTCTCTTTGGTGACCAGTGGCCACTAGCTGGACTTCGGGCCATCACCGTCGATTCCACCTCAGCGGTGCGACGCCAAGGGGCCACCGTCCCGGCCCTCACGGCCACACCACCCTCCTCCCCGATTTTTCCTCTCTCATCTTTGTGTTATGTTTTCGCCTCCACCGTGGGCCAGCAAGGGTTGGCCAGTCGCCCATGGCTCCACCTTGGGCCGGCAACGGTGGGAGGCCACCCCTCCTAGCCTCAGTGGACCTCATGTTCGTTGCCTCACTCCATTTCCCCCTCTGCCCTGTTCTGCCGGTGCTCTATTTTGGTGAAACTGAGGCCTGCAGCGGCGAGCCACGAATGATGGACCTCCGTCCGACTCTACACTGGCCTGACGACGACTGAGCCACTGTCCTAGCTCTAGCTCGTCGGCCCTAGCATAGTTTCACCTCCTTTGCCTTTGCCTCATTCTCACGGCACAGTAAAAAAAAGGCCCTTATTCTATTCGTTTGTTTTTCGCCCCTCGCAGCTGATCAGTCACCGGTTTGCCTTCATGGGCCCCGCCGTTGACTAGTGACGATATGGAACCACCGCAGCTCTGTTGCAGTTTAGTGACAGCGGGAGGCCATTGTTTTGGCCCCCTCTTTTCTCATCCGTCCCATTTGCATGATCTTCCCCTATTTTTTGTCTCTGTTTGTTTTGGATGTTGTGACTGCCGTTGTCGGTACCAGACGGCCTCTGGCCAGATTTTGTATGGCCTACCTTGATCTAAGGTGGACGAGTTCACCTGCACCGTCCTTGGCCAGTGACGTCCTCGTGGCCTTTGCTCGACCTTGAACCTTCCCCCTGCCCTCTGCTGTGCAAGATGCACAGCCACCCACACCATTGGTTTTGGTTGTGGGTGGTGATCGGATATGTCGCCGCTTTGATTGACCACCACTAGGGCCTTGGCCCTTTTGGCCTTTTATGGGACTTGGGCCACCTCCGTTCAGCCCTCTCCCCTCCCCTTTGGCTGCGTGTGCAAGTAGTCGCATGTGCAATTTAGGGTTCATGAGCTGTATTTGTGCTGCTTGACCATCAGATGGCTCTACCATCGAATGGAGTTAACATTAGAGCTGTCCACCACCTCTCCTTTGTTTGCGAGCGTCGCCACATGCCCTCCGCCCTTATGTGGGCCCTTGATGACTCGAAATCATTGCCGTTAGGTGTTGTCTATGGCCAATTTCGATGTCTTGCAGCCGCCCGAGTACTTCTTAGCTGCTGACCGACCTTCAATGAGTACACCCTTGACTTCTAGTTGCACCGCCACTTATGTTGGCACGACTGTTCTCCAGGCTGCCCTAGTGTGCCACTGTGGGTTGCGAATTTTGCTGCATTGATCTAGGTCACCCTGTTTGGCCGTGAGTACTTTCGGCGCTTCCTAAAACCTTGGGACAATAGCTCTCTCTAATTGGCAATGCTTTTGGCTGCCAACTCTGCCACTGACGCCGCCACTGTCATGTGCTCGCCATCAAACATCATGATTACGAGGTAGGGGAGCTTTGAACTCATAATTTCATGATAGTGTACTTTGAATAAGTAGCAACATGCTAGAATTGTATGATTCAATGTTTAGGATGTTAAATCATGATCTGTTTGCATGATGTAAGAGGATAAATTATGTCATGTTGAAATGCATATGACATGTATGTGAGCTGTAAGTATGTTTGATGCGTGTGGAATATGTATGTGCTAGCGATAGCAAGCATGTATGTTTGTAAGCTACATATGTGGAATATATATGTGCTAGTGATGACTAATGAGTATGTTGGTAAGCTACGTGTATGGATGTGTATGTATGTGTTAGTGATGGCTAGCAAGTATGTTTCTATGTATGTGGATTGTGTTTGTGCTAGTGATGGCTAGCGAGTATGTTGGTAAGCTATGTATGGAATAGTATGTGTATGTTATACGTATGTGTGATGGACATACATATGTATGATGGCTATACGGCTATCTGATGGATATGTGTATGCGTGTGGGGACAAAAGTATGGGCGATGGACAGTAAGAGGTGATAGAGGGTTTTGTTTGGATTTGTTGTGGATGTGTAAGCATATGACGGAAGACAAAGGATGTAGGTTTGATGGGTGAGGATTGGAGTCATTTGTTTGGTTTGGATCAGAGCATATGTTGGGGGATTGGCAAACAGTAAGAGTGTGCATAATTGTACAAGCATAACATACATATTATGAAGTGAAAAGTAAGCATAATAAGTGAGGTATAAGTAAGAGGGTGATAACTGGGTTTGTCCTTGACAAGCTTAGTTTGATGATGTTTGTGTAAGATGTTTTGGCCAAAAGGTGGATGGGGGAGTATGTAAGACCGTAAGGATTTGTGGTATGGTGAGTTATGTTGTGAGATGGATGGGTTAAGTGAAGTTTGCTGCCTTGACGAACTAGGGTTTCAGACCGGGTTCAACTTCAATTTGATCAGTGGAGCACTGTATGCTTGAGAGTTTTTGTGGCATAATTGTACCGCAAAATTTACTTAATTCAAACTTGAATTATAAGCAAAGCTAATGATAGCGTTGTGAGTTTGAGACTTGAGGGTTCGACGGATTAAGTTCCGTGTTTGAGCTAGTCGATAATGAGTCGGCTGAGCATTTCTCATGTCTTATCATGGTGTTTATCCTGCGGGATATTGTCTATGTGTTGTATTGAGTACATAGATGTCTGATGCTCTGTTGAGAGCGATGTATGTTTTTGATTTGGTCTGTGTGCTGTATTAAGCCCAGACGTTTGATGCTCTAGGGACAGCGTTGTATGATTCTGCCTAAGAGTGACACTGTATAATTTCTGCCCAAGAGTGACATTGACATTATAAGACACATAATGGTGGGCAATTGTATGACCCCTTATGTGTGGGTGTTTATGTTTGCGCGGTCAAGTAAGTAATATCATGGACCTACTCTTACCTGTTTAATCCTATGCCCCATGAGTATTGGTGTGCCTTGCATTTGGAAATGTCCATGACATTTAGTCACTCCCCGGAGGTTAAGGTGATGCCCCAGTGACATTCTTTTCCATTTCGACACTGGAGCTTATGAGCTTTAGTGGTCAATAGCATGTGTACGACTGTATGAGTGAGTATGTATGTTTTTGAGTAAGCGTATGATTTTGAGCACAACTGTAAGAGTATGAGTATGAGCACGACTGTAAGAGTATGTTTTTGTGTAAGACTGTAAGAGTATGCTTTTAAGCAAGACTGTAAGCATATGCTTATGAGTAAGACAGTACGAGTAAGGTCATATGAGTAAGTATAAGATTGTACGAGTAAGGTCGTACAAGTATGTGTAAGTTGTATGAGTAAGCAAATGATTGTATGAGTAAGGTTGTACAAGTATGTGTAAGTTATATTAGTAAGTGTACGATTGTATAAGTAAGTTTGTAAGACCCTGATTAACGGTGTATGTGTAAGATTAGTTCGATGGTATGATTTTGGCATGATTATATACGTATGAGCATGATTATTATAGGCATGCTTGCTTCATGTTTGAGTTGCATGAACGCATCTATGTATGGACTTACTGAGTTCACTGTTTAGAACTCCCCTACTGGGTATTTTCCTATTAAGTATGAAAATATTCATTACCCTATTTTTTAGCCCTATTGTTCGGGAGGCTTTTGTAGGTTTGTGGCAGAGAGCTCCGGAGATAGATGCTCATTTCTGCAGTGGATTGATTCCCTTTGACTCAGGTATATCCTTAACTCACTGCGAGTATTATTTGTGCAACAATCTCTTGTATTGGGTGAGATGAGAATTAAGTTGTTTATGTAATCTGGACTTTTAGTTTGGATTAGACTGTTGACTATTATGAGAGTTGCACTCAGGGATGCCTAGGAGAGAATTGTATTTAAAGTCTATGATTATAGCAATTTATTCGTACGTTTGTTTTTGAGTAGCGCCTGAGGATGTTTAGTTTGGCCGTACGATGTTTGATCAAATGAACAAAAATTTGTATGGGAAAAACTGATGTGTGATATTTTAAATTATAAAACTGCTTTCACAAGTTTTGTATTTGTCATTTTCCCGATTTACAGCCGTTATATTACAAAAATTTTCCTTGAATTTTAAAGAAAATGTGAGGAAAAATCTCGGGTGTTACAGATACAAGCAATGAATGTATGGTTAGTTCATTTCTCTATTGGTTCTACATATAAAGACAATATATAGTGTAATGTTGTTGTCATGGATGTTTGTTATTTGCTACTTGGGTGTCATTGATAATATGATCAATGTATGATGCATAATGGTTGTAAGAGCATCTATAACTTTGTTTGGAATAACATAAAAATTATTCTTGTGTCCCATAAAGATGAGATTGTTAAACCCAAACAACAAAGAGGCGACTCTTTTGTTTTGGGGAAAATTTCTTGAGGGATTCACGAGTGATGATCTATTATATGCTTTGGTGTCTAAGAAGGTTAATGAAGGTGAGGATTTTCTTGTAAACCCTAAACTTTTGGTAGAGAAGTGTCAAGATGTTTTTCCGAAGTCCCTACCCAATGAATTGTCACCCCTTAGAGACATATAACATCATATTAATCTAGTTACATGATCTACACTCGCTTATCTTTCACATTATAAGATGATTCCAAAGGAGTATGACGAGCTTCAGCAACAAGTCCATTAGTTGTTGAGTAAGGGACATATTAGAAAGAGTCTATGTTTGTGTGTTGTGCCAACATTACTTACGACAAAGAAGGATGGTAGTTGGCATATGTGTGTAGATAACAGAGTCATTAACAAGATGACTATCAAATATCGCTTTCATATTCCCTGCCTTGATGCCTTGGCGTATGGTTTTGTAGTAGTTGACTCCAAGTGGTCATTTACTTTGAATGTTGTTACTCTGTGGCTATTGGGTCAAATCAATTTGTGATTTAAATTTAGAATTAAAAGGGTTTTTTTCATACTTTTTCCTTGGGAAACTTTTTGTTTAAATTAAAAGTTAAGGCATGTTTGAATTGTAAAGGAGAATGAGGCGATCTTTAGCATCATTGTTGTAACCATTTTGTATTCAGCAATGGGATCTCTCTGACCTGTATATCAAAATCTTCTTCCAATTATATTCAATGACTCATATTATGCCTTTGCAATCAAATCACTCTATTATTAATAGAATTCTTAAGAGCGGAATTTGTTTTCCTTTGTTGATCAATACAGCTTCATGTATGAGTATTGACACTAATTTTGTTAGAAAATTCTTCTTTTTCCAAATTTTCTTCTTTTTATGCGAAGCTACTGATTTGAATGACTGAAGGAGCTTTTGATTTTGAATGAAGAGGGTTAAATTTCAAAGGCCCTTTTATGACTTAGACATTTTATATAATAAAATGATTTAAAATTACTTTTCTATAAAAGTTAAATTGGTACCTAAACATATAATTTTATAGTTGGACGAAACTTTTTCTTAAGATATCTAAGAGGATATTTTCTTAGGTCCCCATAAGGAAATAAAGTGGTTTTAAGAAGAGTATATAAAGAAATGTTCTTCTATATATTATATATTTTAGACACACACAACATGAACAAATTATGATGTAATTTGTATTTTACATTACATATCCAAGTGAAGAGCTTGAGGAATTTCTTATTGCTCCTTACTAATCCCGGTTCACTTGACCTGGGTCAAGTGTGTTTGGTTCAATGCATATTGGGTAAATCTTAGTGTCGAGTTGGGTCGGGTTGGGCAGGGTTGTCCTAGCGGGTGATGCAGAAGAAATAAGAAAACAGGTACAGAACCGTTGAGGCAATTCGTCAAACACTTGAACAGCAAATGAACTTGAGGGCAATTCAGACTTTTCAGTTTATTTTGATATCTGAAGACCGCGCGATGTCATCGCATGGATGGAAAACAAGGGCAATATCGTCTTGAGGGTAGATTTGTTAATCACTAAATGCGACTTAAAAACGAGCGTCAGATCTCCATCAACGACGCATGACAAAGGGCAGAGTCATCAAAACTCATCGATCGTTAAATCTGTTAATCATCTTCTTCCTCCGGACCTCCGGAGCTTAGATCTAACTGGACTGCATTGTGGATTAGCGACGGAGCTCTCACGGCAACCTAACGGTGGATCTCAGCTGAAGTTTTAACGAATACGAATAGTATAAATAGATGGGTGTAACAAATTAGAGTGGTTGTTGTTTGATTTTTAATTTTAAAAGTTGTAGAGCAGCGTCTCCGTTTCTCTCTGGAAATAGATGTCGTTTGACGTCTGAGGCTTCTCGAGTTAACTTTGATAATCAATCGGGACCTGGATTGCTTGCCATCGTTGTTTAGCCCTCTTTTAGCTACTTTATCTCTATTAATATAGTCGTTAGATATATATTGTCTGTGTATACATAGGACGGGCTAGCCAAAAGAGGGGGTAAGTGACCCCTCATGACTTCATCCATGCCAAACCAAAAACTGTCTAATTTTCTTCTTTCTCTCTCTATTGCTTAAGAGATGACTCAAAGCAAGGGAGGGACATGTAACACATGCCGGCCAAGCAACAAGTAACAACTAAATAAATAAGTCTAAAAAAAACATGAAAAATGCTCAACTCATGGGCATTCATCCACAAAGAAACCCGCAGGCAAAAAAACTTTGAATCATAGCCATTGAGGGCCATCAATTAATTATTTCAAAGCTTCCCGTGGATCCCGTGGACAAATTAACCTACAACTAATATCACTCACAAAACAAACACCAAGTAGATAAGTAACACACATAGGTACGAAGAAAAAAAACATACACACATGACATTCTACCATAATACACAAGCCATTTTCACTTGATCCAGTTATGGCTGTGTATTAGACAGGATGGCTCCGAACATGGGTGCAAACTCTGGCATCTTTGTAAACCTTACCTGGGCGACAGAAATAGCCCCTCTTGGGTGCACAATGTATGTCCTTAGAGCACACACACAGGCCCTCCAACGCACACCCCTCCTTGATCACACTTGCTCTTCCCTTAATTCCAAGAATTTGGTCAGTCCATTGGTTGGAGAACAATCCCAAAGGATCATACGCTTGTTTCACCTTCAAGAAAGCTGCCCTCTTTGCAAACTTGTTAATAATTCCATCAAATGCCAGGTTCCTGTTCTTGGCCCAGTGGGGCTGCCCTCCGTACTTGAACAAACCAATCTGCTCCAATTCTTCATACACGTCTTCAAACATTCTAGGGGCCATGGGGTCTCTACTCCTATAGTAGGTGATTTCCATGTCCACCCCATCTTCCTGTATCCCCAAATAAGCCGAGGAGGCCTTCACATATCTCATAAGAATGCCATTGTAGAGATCAAGGGTACACCAGGCCATTGGGTTCAGGTCCCTCAGCTTTTGCACGTCTTGAATGAAGTTTTTCAAATTAGACAAGCCAATGCTGAAGGAGTTCTGGTGGTAGAATAAACCCTTTATTCTGTCGTCCCACAAGCATGCAGTGTCAAGAGAATCCTCCGGGCTATCAAGGCAGCTCCCAGAAGCTTGCAGTTGGCTGTGAAGACCCACCACAGGGAACTCAGTGAACATCGAGCCATCGTTGGTGAGCCCAAATGCACTGGACACGAGTGTTTCAGCCACTGTTTGTGCATCCATGCACTTGCCATTCACGTCCCCTTTGGCTTCTTCTGCTTCCTCTTTTATACACAAGAAGGGCAAGTCCCCAAAAACACAATATCAAATAAAGTCCCAACAAACATAATTAATTAACTAGAAGAATGTGATCACTACTGGCTAAATGTTGTGTTTTACTCCCTCATTTTGAAAAATTAAACAAAGTTATTAAAATAAAACATGGGGAGTATTTATCATTATGTGGGATATATCTTCGTATAGTACTTCCTCCGTCCCCTAATAAGTGTCTGAACCAGAAACAAACTAATTTTAGTTCACTTTTGTTTCTAAATCCGAACACGTATTATTGGACGGCCTGTACGTGTTTGTTTTTCCTTTTGTAAAATTACCTGATTCCCTCAATGCGATCGCTAGGGAAGCGGTAGAAAGGAAGGGCAGGAAGTCCATTGTGCCGTTGCCAGGGGTACTGAAGGGGACCCTGTCATCAATCCGATAGACCACCCTCTGCTGGCTTGGGAACCAGGTCATGTCTGCAAACTCATGTTGCTTGCCGAAATTGACTATCTTGTCGCTCAAATCTGAGTCGTTGCTGTTTTTCAGGGTTATGGACCGCTTGAAGATGGGTTCCAGCTTTAGGGTAACCTAATAAGGAGCACATATTACACAAAAGAAACATAAGTAGGCATCGTATAGGAAAGATGGTCCAGAGGTTAAGCTTATTATGGAGTAAAGGCCAGGCACGACTGCTTGCGTTGAAAATAACGAAAGGAAGGTAAATAAAAGAATGCTTCTCTACCCCAATAATCTCCCATTCAGTCCAAAAACAAAAATTCTAACCTGTTTTAATTAGAAAAATGTTATCTGACCACTTATCATAATTGCATGACCAGTGGTCTATAAGGTTCCCCACTAGCTATTTACTATATAGGCCTCTAACTATATTTAAAATTCTATGTACCCGTGTTCAGTGGCGAAACTAGGGGTTAAACATAGGTCGGCCAATTATAAAATTGCCCGTTATTTTCTATTGCCCAATCTAAGATATGACCATTAAATGTATGAAATAAAGTTCTCAAGAGCTCGGTGGCCATGAGCCACACTGTCAGGAACTAGTTCCTCCCCTGACCATGGTCACGGACTTAAGGCTAAAATCATTAAAAAAAAAACTAAAGAAAAAAATGCATTATTTGAAAAGCTACCCTGAGGAGGAGGAGGTATCCGGTGAAGCCGCTCTACCAAGTGGATATGCTCACCGCACTACCACGTGCATATGTCCATTCATATTTAAACACGTAAACTAAAGCCCATACCTTAATTTACTCACTTTCAGATATATACAAATTAACTAAACGTGTCAAACATTAAAACTGGAGCTTCATGTGCTAAAGAAATTTTCCTGAGGAGAATGGCTGGTACCTTAAGGTGGATTCGGTTTCAAGTTCGAAATGGAGCTTCATGTACCACAGAAAATGTCACATACCTGAGAAATCACTCCAAGAACCCCAACAGAGACCTTCACAGCATCCATGTCAGGGTGGCCAATAACCAAGGATCGGACCTTGGCATATCCCTCGGCAGCTGAAGCCGGAGTGACAATCCGAATCCCCACGGCATAATCATGAACAGTGCTTCCCTTACCCCACAGAGAACTCCCATGGGCACCGGTAGACATAAGGCCACCAATGGTCATGCCCCACCAATATGGAGTATATGGCAGAGCCAGCCCGGCCTTTGCTGCCTCGTCGATCACCTCCCTGAGTAACATACCACCCTCCACCGTAATGGTCATGGCCGACTTGTCAACGCTTACTGTTCTAGTGAGATGCATGGTGCTGATGATCACCCCATCTTCAGCACCTGGGCAAACCAGCTTCGGCATGCTGTGTATATACCGAGTGGCCACCTTCATCTTCCTACGGGCCTTCGTGGCCTCAGCCACCACTGCAACGAGCTCTTGCTCAGAAGTGGGATAGACCACTGCGGCTGCCCGGCATATGCTCCTATCAGGAAATGCACCGTAGGAGTTGGTGACGGTGCAATTCCTGTTCTTCCATTCACATTTTACTGGATTTTCTGGAGGGCTACTTGCTGCCCAACAGAGCAACAGCAGCAGCCATTGACACCAAAATAGTGTCTTCACTGGTTTAGACGTGTCCATCCGGAGGTGTGATACCCGATCATAAGGGGTTCCCTGCCTCATATAGTTTTAAGTGTATGGAACTGGGATTAGACTATAAAGATCGAAAGGAAAAGGTGCAGTTGACAGTTGTGTGCTCATTTAATAAGAAGTCTTTTTGGGGGTTGGGGAGAGAAGACGCTAGTAGTGACATGCAGCTACCCAAGTCCTTACTTCACTGCTACTGGACATTTGCCTTTTTCTGGCAAAATACGTACAACTGGACATTTGTACATTTAAATTAGTTGGAACTTTAAGACAATATATAGGCAATTGCATACTCAGCGCTCTCTTACCTCTCTTCTTAAGTCATTTTCTCAGTTTTAAGAACGTACCTAACATATTTTCTTCGAACCAAATCAAATACCCATAAAAGAGAGAAACACCGGGTCTATGTCATTAATAACGTCAAGAATATAGCTAGTCAACTACAAAATCTGACTTGTCTCGCATGACTTGACCAATAAAATTGACATATTTTTTCAGCCGTAAATCTCTACATAAAAGTAAGGGCGGGGTATTTTTTTCTTCTAAAATAGTGGGATGAATGATAACAGGTGTTTATATTTGGGGTTATGATTTTATGTCCCCTTTTTATCTTTTTTGGATGTTTAATTAATATATTGGTAGGAGTTTGCCTAACCCCCCACCCTATTAGTGGTTGTTGTAAAAAAATGATAACAGGTGTTTGAATGGAGTTAGAAGTGAGAATTTTTTTTAAAAAAATTGTACAGGGGAAATAACTTACGAGGTTAGTGGTAGAGACATGCAGCTACCCAAATACGTACTACATACATACACTTGAAGCAGTAGTCTCCAAACTACTTTGGACCACAGGCGATTGCATATAATAGCATCAGCTTCTTAGATGACTAGTCTTTTTCTTTGGCTTTCAAGAATGTAATTTTCAGATTAATTTCTTCAACTGTGTGATATAGACATTAACTAGGAAGACAGGATGTTTATCGTTGACAAGGTCATGATTAGAGCTAACCAACTACAAACTTGATGACAAGTTACGGACCGGCTCAATACATTTCTGAGGCCTAAGGTGATTGAGCAAGTTTTTTTTATCTAATATGATTATGTTAATGTAAATTAATTTATTAATGTCATAAATGATTTTATTTAGAAGCCATTTTTTTACTAATTAAGTTTTTATATTCAAACTTGGTACTTTGTTCAATAACTCAAGTGTCACTTGAACTTCTCTTTGCATCATGTTTATTATTGGAAACACTCCTAATGTAAATGACCTAGCATTGAGCTACATGGAGCAATGAGATCGGAAGAAGAAAATGCATAATTTTCTCTATAGCGATAGATTAGGAAATATAGGCGATCAATGGAAGTGAGCAATTGATTGATTATAGACAATCTAGTGTAAAATTAGGCTAAGAGATAAACGATCGATCTAGTATATCTAGTGATTGATCACTAAGTTAATGGGATTACTTCAAATTCTATTTTGGATAAGGATTTGATCTTGGATTGATTTCTTTTGAGTCTTTTACTTTCTTAAGAGTCTTTATTTTGCATTATCTAGTTTAATTAGGAAATTTTTTGTAACATCCGGGAATTTTCTAAATTTCTGAAGTCGTACACGGGGAAATTAGGGTGTAGGACCCCTTGACCTTCCCATGAGAATAACTTGGTCATCAGTAAGAAGTGGTAGCTGAATCTTATATGGTTGGAAAATAGACAGAAAGAGCTTCGAAACACTACCAAGAATGCGTGAATCGGAGTCCGGATGAGGGAGATACAACTGTTCGAAGTTGACTTTAATGTGCAGGACCCGTTTACCCGAATTGAATGCGCGAATCATCTGTTTAAGTTGCGATACGGGTCCGATCAATTACTGTTCCGAAATTGGGTTTTTGAGGCCCAATTCCTCATAGGATTAGGATCCCTAATCCCATGCCTATAAAAGGACTTAATTAGGGCTTTTTAGGGGGGGTTCTTTTTGCCCGATCAGAGTAGAGAAAGAGGAATTTTGGGGGCAAAGGAAAGGAGGAATTTTTCCGGCGAAATTCCGGCGAGATTCCGGCAAAGCGTTGACGACGGTGGATCGACGGCAACTCGGCCTTCAAGGTAGGTGTTTGAATTGGGATTAGATATATTTATTATTAAAATATAAATCGTTTTTGTTAATTATGTGAATAGTGATTTCTGCAATCACTGTTCACATACCGTTTAATTTCTGACTGCTGGCCAGTCATCGGCCTGCCACCGGCCGATGGCTGGTGGCTGGACCAATTGCAGAAGGGGACGTGCCGGTCCTGGTCGTGGCGGGCCTGGCGGCCTTAGTTCCGGCGACTAAGGCAGCGGCGGATCGCTGCTGCGCAGGCCGCCGGATCTCACCTTAAAAAGAAAATAAGGGGAACTTGGGGCGGCACGACGCGGCCGCCGGCCAGACGATGGACCATGGCAGCCGGAATCGCCAGAAGATGGCGATCCGGTCAATCCCGGCCCATCGGCCGGCCGTGGAGGCCTGCCGTCGCGACGCCACCGTTCTGTTTAAAAAAAAAAGGAAAAGAAGAAAACGGCGATTTTCGCCCCGACCGGCCACCGAGAGACGGCGGAGGCCAGGACCATTGTGATCGCCGCCTGGCGGCGATCCGGTTGACCCCAGCCCTCCGCCCGGCCGTGGTGGCCAGAGGCGTTTCCGTCTCTGGCCGGACGCGGGGAAGACGACCTGCGTTGTCGTCGACCCGAACCGGATTTTCTCAGACCCGGTTTGGGTCTGATGTTTAAAAAAAAGAAGAGTAGAGTGAACCGGGTCCGGTTCAGGGGGTTAATTGTGTCAAATAAATCCTAGAAAATTGCTATTGGATCTAGAGAGGTTTGGGATCATTTTGAACGAGTTTCAGCTTGGAGAAAAATCCCAGAGATTGTAAAATAACCTTTTTACCCCTGTTAGTTAATTATCGTATAATATGAACTTACCCGAGTTCGAGGCTTTGGTTCAAGGGCCTATGAGTTGATCTATAAATCGGGGAAATTCTCAGTGAGAGTTTAATGGGTAGAATATTTATAGGCCAAACCTTTTGGTGAGGAAAAATCCCAGTGAGTGGATAATTGACTTTTTTGCCCCTAGGTTTAATCATAAACCTTTAAGACAACTTGGGTCGGTTCAAGGGGTTCACAACCCCGTAACATGCCAGGAAAATTACACAGAGTCCATGAAGTCTAGTAGTACCCTTGAGTTTAATTTTGGACTCATCGGATGTCATTAAGGCCTTAAACCAAATGATAGAAATACCCCTTAGAGTGGACTCGCCCACATTCGTGTGAATGAAAGCGCGGTTCAGTCTGAGAGTGGAGCTTTGTGAGAGGTCAATGACTTAAATTAATAGAAAGGCAGTAAAATGACTAGAATGAACCAAGGGAGGGGTAGTAGAATTACCATAATGCCCTTAGGGGCAGTATGTTCTATTTTCGCTAAAACGGATAACCTAACCAGCACGCTATAGTGATGTGGAATGATTTCAAAAGGAAGGGTTGTGACTAGTAAAAGACACGAAGACCTTGACAGGTCACAATGTCACGGGAAATAAGGGGAAGAACCTTAATTATAAGGGTGTAAGGCAGTGATTTACATGTGTTTGCAATCGCATACATTGATCAGCTAGAGTATTATATACATAATTCACGTGACGAGTGAGATTTGTTTACACTCTTGGGTTTGAATACATTAAGCCCTAGCCCTGCACATGAGTGCAATGGGCCTTCGTTTGTTATTTATATATTTGTATGATTGGATGTTATTTATGTTGATGCACGCTTTTGATATTGATGCATAGATTCATATCAGTAACTTAAGATTAATAAAGATTAATCAAGAGACATGGGTTGCTGTTGGTTTGGAGGGAGAACATCTAATCAAGATAATGACTAAAATACCCTCATTAGGGTGGGACACGTTCATGGAGTGAACGGGGCCTTGATATAGATTTTACCTTAATTAATGAACCGAGGATGGTTACGGGATGTTCTTTGAGTCATAGCTCAGTAGATGAGCTATTTATTGGGTCGATTCACAAGGTGAAAATGACCCAAATGGTTGAGTGAATACTTTGACTGGATGAAAATAATCTAGTCTAAGTTCAGATGTTTGGCTGAGTCAATGGTCATAATGACCTGAGGCTTATATGGATAATGCTGAAGATTGCGATATGCTTCTTCATCGCCACGACGGTTTAGGTATTGACCAAAGGGTCTTTACCGCGGGTCTCCCGCAGGTCTTCCCAGGACTATTTAGTATGTACGAAAAGCGGAGTTGTATGAGCATCATGGAAGGCTTGTACTTCTCGCCAATCTGTGTCCATGAGCACAATTGGGATCCTTTTCCCTGGAGTCGTGGCAGGCTATTGAGAGCCCTAGGGATTTGGGTCAAGCTGCTGTTAAGCAGTCTACTCCAAGGTTGGAGTACTTGTTTGGGGATTTCTCGAGGGGCGAGTCATCTCCGAGTTATAGATTTGGTAGTATTAATTGTCGAACAAGAGTTGTGAGATAATTAATAACATTGTTTGTTGTTACTTGTTAATTAGACAAGTGGAATGATCAAAGAACTTACTAAAATGTAGGTCGAAAATACTTAAGCATTGCATGTGTGGTGCTATGCTTATTAGGATAGAGTAGTTTCTAGGCAGAAATACGTATGGATCCGATCTTGTTGGAAACATTGGAGATGTTGTCTGATGAGTACGTAGGCAACTAACATCAGGTGATGTTGGCCCGATCTGAATAATATTATTAAAACCTTTTGTTCTTTAGAAGTTCACACTACAAAAATTAGACCTATAGCGGCACTTGTATAGCGAGGGTATTTGTAAACCTCCGCTAAAAACACACTTATAGCGGGGGTTTTATACGGGCCTCCGCTGTTTTGACTTACAAGCCCGACCGCTGATAACAACCTTATGTCTTTTAGAGGCAATTCGTAAAACTCCCTCCAGAGGATCACATCGAATCCCGTTCCCGCGATTATCTCCCACTACGCGCCATCATCAAAACGACCCACTAATCTATCCGGCTCTTTTCTTCCTCCTTCAACGAAATCGTCTTTGCGAATTGGCGAACAAGAGGTACAGAGGTGCTCGCAAAAATTGTTCTTCTGTCGTGGGTAGAGAATCATTGTGGGGAACGTGCAAGTAGAGCCAGACATCCGCTATCCACACAAAGGCAGCAGAAAGCCATCTTGGGCAGGAGAATCGCAGGTAAAAATCATAATTTTTCCCATTTTACGTGTTTTTCTATAGACATCTAGTTTTCTTTAGTTTTATTTTCTGGGTGTTTCAGACCTGTGGGTAGTGATCTCATCTGAAGCTTGCATCAATTCCTCTTCCTCATTGGCTGCACAGGCGGCCTTTATGACTTGGTCGACTCCAAGATAAGGTTAAGGAAACGGTCAGATTCTATCTTTCCTCCCGCTCAAAAATTTTGCCCATTCCGTCTCCAATCCAGCTCTCTAGATGAGTGCTTTTATATATATTTTTTTCATCATTTTCGTTTTATTTTTAGCTCTTCCTTTAGAGAAATATTACTTGCTGCCAATTTGAAGCTGAGTTTGATGTAGAGCTATTTTGGTGAGAGACGTGATGCAATTTTATTTTGATGTTCTGGATGATGATTATCGTCATTTAACAAAATTGTATTGCCCAGAGTGGGCAAGGGAAACAAATTAGTGTTTGATTTTATTCTTTCAATTACTCACAAATTTTAGGTTTAAATTTAATTTATTACAAGAGGGACCGGGAACAAAAATATGTGCTCTGTTAACATTTCTTCTGGCTGTTTCTAGGCTGGGGATCAGTTGGGCCTTGGTAAAGTGGAAATTAAACAGCATCACAACCTCCTCCTCACTACTCTGAGGGTGCATTAGTAAGTTGGTGTTACCTTGTTCATTTCTTTATTTTTATTAAACCTCATCAGTAATGCTTATTATCTTATCGGTCATGTATTGTGTGAAGAAAAGAAGTTGCATCAGGCTGCCTAAAATCTTCTGATTTTTATATGTCACTAAAAAAAAGAGCAATTCGTTGGTCTGCAGTCGATTATATAGATCTCCATTATAGAGGAAGAATCCACCACCTCCCATAGATGGTTTAGTGATTCAATTTTTCTTCCTAATGCGGTTGTTCTATCCTCCACATTGTTTTTCATAAGTCATTTTCTGCACCTTATATGGATATCAACAAAGAGTCCATGATTGCATTTGTAGCTGTATCTACGCATCCATAATTGCTTTCAATCTTTTACAAATGTGCCAAATTGTAGATTTAATATGAAGATAATGACATCGGAGTTTAAGTTGACAGGCCAATATCAGACACTTATATGAAGGTACTTTTAGAAGCAGTCAAAAGAAAACCAGTAATAAAGTATAAGATATGATACAGGGATAAGAACAAAACAAAAAAAACACTCAAAGCTACTAATACTGGATGCTGCATAGGATACTTTTAGCAGCCAGTGTTTTCATCTTTATCTGTAAAAAAAAGGTTCTATTTTGAAGGAACCAAGTAAGCCTGGACCTTGTAATTTGCTGGGGTTTGAGATTGCGGCCATGGGTGTCATGTATCCTTTAATCTTTTAACCATTTAAAAGTTCTGTTTTATGTTTGCCTACATTTTCTCTCAGACAATGAGTATTTCTTGTCTGTTACTTTGATCTTCTTACCTTCTTAATCCTGCAGAGAAGAAATCTGATGTTAAATGCATAATAAGCTTTTTTCAAAATGGAATTTCTATTCATTATCTTTTTCCTCTTCTTGCTTATATATGTTTTAGTGCTGGTTAAAGAAGCAGGATTCACTAACCCCTGAGAAACAAGATTCTGGTGAAAAGGTTATCTGGACTTCAGGACTTATTTTTGGAAAAGGAGAGGTAATGAAGTATTTCAATCCCCTCTAGGATTTTGTCAGTGATATTATTTATTTTTATTCTAGATTGTGTTCCAGTTAAGAACTATGGTATATAATCATTCGAGGAGCCAACTGCCTGTAACCTGTTAGCTTCTTTGCAGTCAATTCTGTTTTTAAATAGATAAAAGTGGTTGTTTAACTGAGTTGCTACTGCATAAAAATCCCCTACGAACTATTCTGGTTTTACTACATCTGGTTGTGGAATTTGCAGCTATTACTGGGAAGAATTGCATATTGTGTCAGTTCGGAAATAATTGTGGCATCATGTCAAGGTTGAATTTGTCAATGAGACATTAGCGTGTGCAAAATTTAACCAATAACAACAGATGAAGGGATCAGAAGAAACCAGAACATGGACACAACTCGTCATACAACAAAGCTTGATCATATGCATGCAGGGAAACGAACCAAGTCCAGAATTATTTGACTTGCGAAAATTAACACTACACATAAAATATTTGTCCAACGTTAAGCATCCTCTCATGAGGAATATAGCATATCACACTGTTCTCCCTGCAAATTTTCCTTAGAAATACGTATATGTAACCCACAACTATCTTCTTCACTACGGATGATTCCCTCTTTGCTCGTATCACTGTATTCCCGAGAATATGTACAACCCCTGCATCCCTGCACTTCTTCATATATTCTAGTTCATCCATCTCTCGTATGACTACTTGTCCGGCCCGAGGATAAGGCCACACCATTTTCTCTTGCCAGCAACTTGCATAGTAATAGTTCATAAACTTTCAATTAATGAGTCAAAGAAAAGAAGAAATAAAAAAGCTTTGCTTGCTTCCTCACAAAACCTTTAATGTAGTACTAGTACCATCCTTTTTAACTCAAGCCCGGTTATCTTTCATTATTATATGAATATTAGCTAATGTTATATAATTTGTTTTGTGAATTTTAAGCTTTCTTTCAATCCGATATTTTTTTTTTTCAGGTTAATCTTGCATACTTGTTACTTTCTCCCAAATAAGGATTAAGAGCACTATTGGCTGAGGTATACACTTAATCTTTTATTATTCTATTAACTATAACAAAAAAAATTTATTGGTCTAAGAGTTTGGAGATAGAAAAGATATAATTTTCTATTACTCTTTTAATGTTTATCTCCAAATTGCGAAGTTGTTTATCCATTGTATGATTTGATTTTTAAAATCATGATTTCGTACATCTTTGGTCTTACTAATGTTTGACTTAGTTAGTGATTAAATTTATGTGAGTTATATAATTGTATAATGGTATATGTTGCTGATGTTTTATTTGAGTATTTTATTTATTTAAATATTGTTGTCTTTATATGTTTGTATATAGTAGTGGTAATTGATTGATTAACTTACAACTAGATACGATACTTCTCATGATTGATATTATTTAATGTCAAATTATGTAGCAAGTTAAAAGGGGAACAGATGAACCATTTGGTCGGTTTGAAATATTCAAAATAACACATACAAAAAAAAATGGAGAAATTGTCAATGACGATGCAAATAAAAAAATTGTAAGTTTTAGCCTCTATCTTCTTTTCTTAGTAGTTAATAAATTTTATTAGTTTAATTTTTGTAGCCTTAACTTTACATAATTAAAAAGTATGAAAAAATTTTGGGAAGTATTCTTATTATTATAATTGGTTTAGCTTCACTATATTAGGATTTGGGATGTGTAGTTCATTAATTTGTAATAAAACTAGGTTTTGATTCATATATCTTTGCTAAAAGTTTGCTATTAAGCATATATGTTAAATGTTAAGCTATAGATGATGCAAGAAAATTTTTTGATATGTCATTAAGAAAACTTGTTTGACATTAAATGTTTGATGGATGTACATAAAATGAGTTTCTTAATGAGGTACTATTGCTATTTTAGAAGATAAAGGGTGTGAGGTATTGACTCTTGCTTGATGAGTTCACGTATGTTAAAGTGCCCATGCCTTCTTTGATATGTTTCTTTTTGTTTGTTATTTTCAAAGTTATATTTCTATTTACTTCTCTTAACCATCAAGTAAATATTATTAGACTTGGTATCATTGCCTTGAATTGCATCTTCAAATAATATAGATTTCAATATATGTTGCAGGAACAAATGAAATGGCTTATTGAAAAGGGTATCCAAGACACACATTTTCCTTCCCCTAATCTCGTATTTGCTAAGGCTATGGGTCTGAAAAGCCAGGGATGAGTTCGGGGATGTGGTCATGGAGTGACTCCGACTCGATTGTGGGGAGAAACTTCTAGTCATGCTAAAACCTCAAGTCTTGAATACAATGAAATAAAGGACAAAATTGTAGAACTTGAAGAACAACGTAAGGAAGAAGTAGAACAACTTCGATTTGAGCATAATGAATTAAAAACACAACTAGAAGAGATGAAGAGATTATTGGCTTCTCACATGGGTCAAGTATGTGACTTATTTTTATTAGATAAAATAATTAGTCATATGAATTTTGTACTCTATTGTTTGGTTAATTAGTTATTTTATTTCACTATTTGTATAGGTTGGCAGAACATAAACATTGGCAGTTGGCATAAACTACGCTTTCAAATTTGAAGAATGTTCGTCGATGTTTGTTAAAGTTGGGAACTAATTTCGACTTATGTTATTTCAATTAGGTTGTTATTATTTTTACATTGTAGTTGTCTTTCTATTGTTAGCTTATATTAGTTTACTTGTTTTATTATGTGATTGATATTTTGAACAAGAACAATGATTTAGAGGGTTATCGTTTATGAATTTGTGTGTTAAAAAATTGTGGAATTTTTAAAAGTAATGAAATTATATTTTTTAAATGTTGGAAATAATTATTTTTTATTTAAATTGTCTCTTAAAAGTTATACAGGGAAGATGAAAAAATTGATTTACAAAAAAGTTATTTTTGATGAATTGTCTAAAGCGCCCATGACTCTTGTACATTTTGCGGGGGTTTTAAACCTCCGCAAAAAGTATTAACTGATATTTACTTTTTTTTGCAGGGGTTTTAAACCTCTGCAAAAATTATTAATTGATATTTGAAATACTTTTTATAGCGGGGGTTTTAAACCTCCGTAAAAACTTCAAACTTTTAGTAGGGGTTTTAAACCCCCGTCACAACCTCCGCCAAAAACTTTTTGCGACGGGGCTTTTAGAGGCGAAGTGAAAATCCCCGCTAAAAGTTTAGGCGGGGGTTTTTGAAGCTTTTACGGAGGTTTTAAACCCCCGTTATAAGTCTGAATTTTGTAGTGTCATCTGCTGAAGGGTAGAGAGATTCCATTATTGTGTTGTTGTTTGGTTTCCTTGACTGCAGATTCTCTAAGCGACGACAAGTGAGATCAAGACAGGCGAGCACAAGAAGTTGTTACGTTTCTGCAACTCCGGTACGTATGTGTACCTTTAGCGTGAGGGTCAACTTATTATTTATTTTCAGACAGACGATGGACTTGTACTTAGATGGATGAGCTATTCTTTATAAATTTTCAGACGTTAAATAATATCATATGACTTGGATATTTAATCAAATAGTTTGTTTTGTATTTAAGAAAGAAAAAAAAATTCGCTACTTACTGTTCGTGTTATTTGAAAATGCTTTTAAAAATCCGGGTCGTGACATTTTTAGTTTATTTTACTTAATTATAATTGGTTTGTTTTGTAGAAGGTAGAGATTTGATTCCCTTATTTACAATTATATTAATAGGACTTGTATAAAAACTTTGCTCTTTCATGGAAGCCATTGTTTTGAGTTTTCTGACATGTTGAAAAAGAAGAAGAAGAAGAAGAAGAAAAAGAAGAGAGAACTTCTTTCTCTATTGTTTTCCCTCTATTCTTTGTGAATTTTCCATTGGAATTCCCGAGAGAAGATGGTTGTGTTCTCCAATAACCTAATTTGTTGAATATCGTAAATCCCATCCTTGCATCAGTTGGTGGCCCTGCACAAATTTAACATGCCGCCTCAATGTTGTAGAGGATGTGCTGTAGGAATTGATGAGATCAATGATCGCGATAAAGTAGTAAGGTTGTCACGATAAGTTGAGCAAGTGACGCTTTAGATGACTGATTTGATGACTATCGTTGCTTGCCAAAATCCCAACATACAGTAGCCTAATGACCACGTTGAAGATGATGAGCCGGAGGTTGATGTCAATGGAGAAACTCTTTCTCCAACGCTGCCCTATGTGGTGATGAGGAGGTTGACTAGTGCCTTACCATAGGGCTGGTCCACATAGGTGATTGCCACCATGCACACTAAGGAGATCAAAGGTTTACGTGTCCATGAGACGAGATGAGAGACAGGTTTGAAGATTGACATCCCTAAATTTTAGGAAGGGATGCAGCCTAAGCATTTGAAGGAGGTTCCAAAGGACAAGTGAGTTCCCTTGGTGGTGACTTGCTTTTGAGATCGGGCTGCCACATAGTGGCAGTAAATTAAATCCACTCATCCGCATTAAGGTAAGTCCAAGATCGTTGAATGAGAGAAGTTGAAGAAACACATGAGGCAACATTTTCTACCATACAACTTTGGTTGAGTAATGTATTAGCAATTTAAGACCTAAGGGTTGAAGTTGGTGGCTGCATATACTAAGGAATTTTACCAATTGATACACCACAATGACTTGGCTTAATTGGAAGAATAACTTGTGTCTTGCATATTGGAGGTATGCGTCAAAACCTTAAAGGGACCTTAAATTTGTTTTAACTTTTTTTTTTTGTCAAAGGTGCATTCTAGAGCACTTTACTTAAAGAAACATCAAGGCCTTATTGGCTGCCGCTTTGGGACGACTAGTAGCACTTCTTTAGCCACACTAGCCACCAAATTTCGTAGTATGCAAGCCACTTCTAAAGCTACACCTCAAAACACTCAGAACACTGTCAAGACCTATATAAGAACTTGTCCAAAGTGATTTAAATTTGGTGGAATGGGTCATAGAGTTGTAGATTGTTCTTGAAATAACTAGAATGATAAAGGATTATCCATTGAACATGTTGAGAATGATGAGTTTTATAATATTACTTTTGATTATATTAATACTATATATGATGAGGAAGAACCAAATGAAGAGGTAAAGGAATGTGATCATAGAGAATCTTTGGTGACACATCACATGTGTTTTGCTCCTAAGGAGGCTGAGGGCGATTGTTGGTTGAGGAACAATATATTCCACACTACTTGCATTTTTAGAAGCAAAGTTTGTCATCTTGTGATTGACTCGGGAAGCTATGCTAATGTGGTGGCTGAAGAGGTCATTCAATGCTTCAGCTGAGCATTGCACTCCATCCCCATCCATATAAATTTTCTTGATTGCAGAAATAAAGTGAGCTACAAGTTTCAAAATGATGTTTAGTTCATTTCTCTATTGGTTCTAAATATAAAGACAATATATGGTGTAATGTTGTCATCATGGATGGTTGTTATTTGTTACTTGGGTGCCATTGACAATATGATCGACGTGTGATGCATAATGATCGTAAGAACATCTATAAGATTGTTTGGAATAACACAAAAATTATTCTTGTGTCCCATAAAAATGAGATAGTTAAACCCCAAAACAATAAAGAGGTGACCCTTTTGTATGGGGGGAAATTTCTTGAGGGATTCACGAGTGATGATGTATTATATGCTTTGGTGTCTAAGGTGGTTAACTAAGGTGAGGATATTCTTGTAAACCCTAAACCTTTGGTGAAGGATTGTCAAGATGTTTTTTCGGAGTCCCTACCTAATGGATTGCCACCCTTAGAGACATATAACATCATATTAATCTAGTAACATGATCTATACTCCCTTATTGTCCACATTATAAGATGATTCAAAAAGAGTATGACGAGCTTCAACAACAAGTCCTTGAGTTATTGAGCAAGGGACATATTGAAGAGAGTTTGAGTTTGTGTGTTGTGTTAGCATTGCTCACGACAAAGAAGGATGGTAGTTTGCATATGTGTGTAGATAGTAGAGTTATTAACAAGATTACTGTCAAGTATTGCTTTCCTATTCCCTTCCATGATGACTTACTTGATCAGTTGAGTGTTGCTTCAATATTCAACAAAGCTAGATTTGAAAAGTGGTTCTCATCAAATTATAATCAAATTGGGTGATGAATAAAATGCAAATTTCAAGATAAGGGAAGGGTTATATGAGTGATTGGCTATGCCTTTTGGGTTGTCAAATGCCCCTAGCACATTCATAAGGGTGATGAACCAAGTTCTTTAACTATTTATTTGTAGATTTGTGGAAGTCTATTTTGATAATATACTTATTTATAACTTTGATATTGATTCTCACTTATAACATCTATCAGATGTTTTAGTTATTCTTCACAGGGAGATACTTTTTGCAACTACCAAGAAATATTATTTCATGCGGGAGTTTTGTCATCTTTCTTGGGTATGTTGTCACAAATGATGGAATATTATAAATGAGAGTAAGATTGATGCGGTCAAGCATTGACCAAGACCAACTAATATACATGAGGTACGAAGTTTCCATGAAATAGCTTCTTTCTACTGAAGATTTATTCTTTATTTCCATTATGACTCCTATTATTGATTGTATGAAGTTAAGATGTTTTGTTTGGAAAGATGAAGTTTATCACAACTCGGATTTTTCTAAACCCTTTTAAATAAAGGACACGATAAATCATGATATTTTTTTTCTTTAAATTAAATCCAATCTATTGACTAAATATTCAGTCATGATAACTAGGGTTCACAAATATGAATATCAAAACATATGATATTATTACATGTGTCAAAATTCAATAAATAGCAAGTTAACCCTCTAAGTACAAGTATGTAATCTATCCAAAATAATAGCTAAGTAAAGTTGGCTCTCACTAGTGCAATGTCATTGTCAAACACTCACCGACATCATGAACTCGCAACGTCCCCATATGAAGAACCTATAAGAAAACAAGACTAAACAACAATAAAGCATCTCCTCCCCTCGGAGGAGCGTTTCCAGAAGTACAAAAGTATTAATTAATATTTTTCAGATCGGGCTAACATCACCCGATGTTAGTTTCCTACGTACTCATCAGAAAAAACCTCTAATGTTTTCAACAAGATCAAATCTAGACGTAGTTATGCTTAAAAACTACACTATCCTAAGAAGTAAAGCATCACATGTACAATACTTAAGTATTTTCAACCAACTTATACTTTATGCAAGTCCTTTAAAAGTTTCACTTGTTATAATTAAACAAACAAAATCAAATAATATTATTATTTATCTTTCGAACCATTGTTCGATAAATAATATCCTCGTCTAATCTAAAAGACAGACAAACTCATCAGATGTCAACTTAAGTGATAAATGATACACTTACCATAGACCGCCCTTAAAGGTAAATCCATGATGAAACCCTAGAATCCACCAAGAAGTATCATCACCCATCCTAGCCAATAAATGACTTGACCGGAGTGGAAGGGCATGGCCACAACTGCACTTAAACAAAAGTGGTGGGAGAAGCCAACCAAGCAGGATGTCAGCTAATCAAAATGTGTGATACTAAATGATCCTCAATAGATCGGTGGTAAGTCCAGCTCATGCAGAGCTCCCTCCAATGGGGAGGTGCAACTACATGGTCAAATAAGCAGCTCCTCAATAGAGCTAAGATTCAGGAAACCACTTTGAACACTATCTTGATCATCAACAAACCAGGATTTAGAATGACTATCCCAAGCCCTAGTAGTCCCTTTTAGACTAGGGTTGAAACTAGATAGTAGAATCGGTTTATCAACCTAGGCAAATCGTCAGCTTACAGGTTTTGTTTACTCTATGAACTAGTTCCAGACCCCTCTAAGGTATTTTAATCTTTATCTTGATTAGGTGTTCTCGCCCAATCCAAAGCTATCTATCCCATTGATTAATCTTTTATTAATCTTAAGCTAATGATAAATTACTATCACAATATCAATAGCAAACACTAAAATAATAAACAACATAACAACACTGACCTACACATGTCCAAGCATATCATAATATCAAGAACCAAACTCAATAATGATATTAGAAATGTTTGAGCTCTTGTGCCCTAACCCTCCTTGGTTAGTTAATTAAACTTTTATGAAAATAGGACATCATGCACCTAAGGGAATTAAGGTAACTATTTCATATTGGATATGGTCTACTCCACTTTCGGGTAAGTCTGTGACCTCTCTAAAGGTTTTAGTATCACATTGGCATGTTAATTTCATTCATGCAAATGTAAGCCGGTCCACTCATAAGGGTATTTCTATCATTTTGTTTAGGGTTTCCCTAAACCGTAATGGGTCTAGAACTAATCTCAGGGGTACACCTTGATGTTATGAACCCGAGGTAATTTTCTTGCTGTTTAATGGGGTTGTAAACCTGTTGAATTGACCCCGATTCAATTAACTGTCTTACCTTAACCCTAGGGGTAGAACAATTAAATATCTATTTATTGAGACTTTTTCCTAATTAAATTGTGGCTTAGTCCAAATTTAGGATCACATTAAAATCTCACTGATATTTTTTCTCAATTTTTGAATCCACACATAGGCCCCTGAACCAGAGCCCCTAAGTCTAGTCATCAATCATTATTCTACACTTCAACTCACAAGGGTAAAGTGGTTATTTTAAAGCCTATGAGATTTTCCCCATTATAAAACTTCGTCAATATACTCTACATGCCCTCACGGTCATTCGTAATTTGTTTCAAAATTTTCTAACTACGTTAACTCATTGAACCAGACTTGGTTCAGAGAGTGTGTTTTTTTAACCGGACCGAATCGGGTTGGGTTACCGGACTTGGTCCAGGACTTGACGACGACCCGCATAGGTCGTCTTCTCCATTGCTACCCAGAGGCATGTTGGCCTCTGGCAACGGCACCTTCGGACGTCACGGCGGGGCTAGTCTGGGCCTCACCAGATCACTGTCTGGCGGCTATACCAATGGGCCTAGCCCCGCCTCCCAGTGGTTGGACGGGGCTAAAGCCCCGCCCCACTTTTTTTTTGAAACTGTGCGGCGGTGGCTTCTGATGTCGTTGTGGCCAAGGCCAACGCGTCCACGACCAGTGCGACCAACGCATTTTTTTTCTGTGCACCGCCTTGGCATTCTGCTCGGCAGCAGCTGCATGTCTGAGCCTGGCCCTCCACTGAGGGAGTACGGTGTGAAAGGACTGGCTGGTCACTGGCCAATCGGCAGCCGGTTAGCAGGATAAAAAAAATTACACAAAAACTATACAGTTTAACAAAATTACATAACAATGTTTTTTGCAATCACTGTTCATGTAAATTACGTAGTGTAGAAATCTAATTTACATTCGAATTTATTTAATGAAACCTTCATTAATCTTGACTCAAAGATAACTACAATGATCCTACCTTAATTGCCTATTTGTTGTTGATCCACTGCCACCAGAGCCTCGCCGTCCACCACCTTGTCTCCTCCGTTAGGGCAAAAAAAAACTCCCTTAGTTATGCCCTAAGCATCCCTTTTCAGATGAGGGAGATACGACTATTTGAAGGTTGGCCAAACCCCCTCACTTAGGCCACCTAATTGGGCCCCAAAAAATGAATTTTGTAACTTTTATTAATTGGGCCCACAAAATGGCTTCTATATACACATCTAAATCAGGTAAACGGGACCCATACGATATCTTTAACTTCGAATAGTTGTATCTCCATAATCTGAACTCCGATTTGCGCGTTCTTGGTGGCGTTTCGAAGCTCTTTATGTCTACTATCTAATTACATTTGTCCCAGACACAAATTCTATCTAGGGAGGAAGTTATTTTACTAAGAAAATGGTCAAACTTCATATTTTCCATGTGTTTAATTTTTGAAACTTAGGAAAAATCCGGGATATTACAAAGCTAAACATGATTTTGCTCTTATTAAAGAAAATTTTATTTCAGTATTTGTATTAGCTTTACCTAACTTTTTCAAGCCTTTTGAGTTGTATTGTGATACTTCAAAGGTTAGTATTAGGGTTATCCAAAGTCAAGAGGCTCATCTAATTGCTTGTTTCAATGAGAAGTTATCAGGAGCATGAGGAAGGTATAATACTTATGGTGTTGAATTTTATGTTGTTGTTGAAGTTCATCAACATTGGAGACATTATTTGATTCATGTAGAATTTATTCTTTGTTCTGATGATTATGCTTTAAAACATATTAATATCTAAGAACAAATGTTTGCTAGGCATGCACAGTGGGCATCATATTTGCTAGAATTTACTTTTGTGCTTGATCATAAGTCTGTAGTTTACAAAAGGGTTGCAGACGCCTTGAGTTGTCGATCTTGTTTACTTACTAGTATGTGTACTTAGGTGTTAGGGTTCAATTCATTCTAGGAGTTATTGTGTGCTAACCCTTTCTTCTCTAAAGTTTTGTTCAACCTCGAGGTAGGAAAGAAGTTGGATTATCTATTGCAGGATAGTTTCTATTCAAGGGTATCCATATATGTGTTCCTACTTGTAGCCTGCACGATCATTAAGGAATTGCACGATGATGGTCATATGGGAAAAAATACAACTTTTAACTTGTTTTTTCTTCTTATTTTTAGCCATCTATGTGCATGGAAGTGGATAGATTTCTTGGGAGGTGTCATATATGCCATATTGTTAAAGGAACATCTACCAATGTTGGGTTATATATGCCTTTGCCTATCCCTACTCAACTATATTCTAATATCAGTATGAACTTCATTCTTGGGTTACCCCACACTCATAGAGGAATAGATGCTATTTATGTGGTCATTGTCAGGTTTTTGAAGATGGTCCATTTTCATGCTTGTAAGAAGACCAATGATGCATTCCGTGTGGCATTATTGTTCTTCCGGGAGTTATATTGGTTACATAGCTTACCATTATATATTTTCTCTAACAAAAATAATCAATTTTTGAGTTAGTTGTGGTGTTCTTCGTTGAAATTGGTGCATATTTCTCTTGATTTTTGCACTACTTATCATCTACAAACTGATGGTCAGACAGAGGTAGTCAACAAAATCTGGGAAATCTACTATGAAGTTTGGTTGGTATTAATCTTAAATCTTGGGATCAACATTTGTAAAGAGTAGAGTTTGCTTATAACTGAAGTGTGAACCAAAGTACATGTTTTAGATCTTTCAATATTGTTTGTGGCTTTAACCCTTGCTCTCTATTCCATATGTGAAGAGATTAAATGGCTGAGATGAAGATTTTATCTCACACCTATATGATATTCACTCTAATACTCTTAAGAAATTGTAGGTGTAAGTACATGGTTTAATTTTTTAGAACTGGGTTTGGGTTTGGGTCTTGGTTAAACCACACCTAGAACTTGTTATTTTTTTTAGAAGGCATGGGGGGAGAGAACTCATCCTCCCCCCAACCCTAATTGTAATAGGAAGACGGGCAAATTGATCCCCTCTTCCAGCAAACTGGTCCCCTCTCCCCATATGCCCCACGTTTCCCTCTCAGCAAGCCTCTCTCTTCTTTCCCCTCTCTATTTGCACCCTAGATCCTTCTCTATCTCGCCCCAACTTTCCTCTTCCCTTCCTCCAACAGGTAGCATCATCTAAAGGCGTTTGACAGCTGGGGACAGTGTTGGGGGTGAAGGTAGGACGGTGAGAGGGCTGGGCTACAGGTCAGAGACAGAAAAGGTGAGTCTTTATTTGTTGGGATTTGAGAGTCTCCTTTCTCTCATATCGGTTTTCCCCATTCTTCCAGATCAAACTCTCTATTCACAGTAGAGTTCTAGGAAAGTGAAATGGCTAGAATAAATTGTTCCTTCCTATGCTTTAGTTTATCTAAACACATGTTTTTCCTAGCCACTAATTAGAAGTTTGATTTGATTTGATTTGATTTGATTTTATTGTTAGGATTTAGAGAGGAGCAGTAGTTTTTCGGTGTTACGCATTGGAGTAGGCCAAGGTGAAGACCCTCACATAAAACATGAATTTTTTTCTTCACATGAACCATTCTGGTTGTTTTTTTTTATGAAACATATGAAGTTGATTGAGTATGCAAGTTCTGTTCAAACTGTTTAATATGTGCTCTATTCATAATTGTTTTATTCCCTGGTCAGTTTAATATTGTCTAATGCATGTCTTGCTCATGTTTTAATATGTTCAGCAGTGAATGTGGTTGGATAATATATATGTATGTATGACTTGGAAGATTTATACATATGTGAGTTGAATGAAAATATGTTTGAGATTGCCTGATGGATGTTGTATGCCGGCCTACTGAGATGTTTCTGATGGCTCACCCAAATATTATAAATGTGTTCCACTAAAGTAATTAAAGATGAGTTATTTGGTAACATCCTTAGATGTGGATCAGCTAGAATAAGGTGTTGCTATAGTAGATGATATGGATATAGATATATTATGAATTAGTCAAAATCATGCGTTAATGGCTAGTTTTAATGAGTTGTTGTTTAAGGTTTTAAATTGAGCATGGCTAGGAGTTCTTAATCTTTTCTAACCCAGTATGATACAAGTAAATCAGCTTCTATGTAGTGGAGTTGGTAGATCTGAATGGTTTCTAAATGATGAAATGTTTATATATGTGGGCATCATGACATGTTGGATAGTTGATATTAAGTACATGGATTATAGTGAGGAATGCTCCAGTGACAAGTTGAGTTATTATATTTAAGTTTAAATATTTTGAGTTATTTGGAGTTCTTATAGAAAAAAAGGAAAAAAAAAACTGCACACTTGCACAAGTAGGAAATGCTTCTTGCATTATGATTTGAAGTGTTGAAATAATTGTCTTTCACATGTTATATGGGATGGAAATGCAAAATTGATGTTTTGATATGTGTGTGTGTGTGTGTGTGTGTGTGTGTGTGTGTGTGTGTGTGTGTGTGTGTGTGTGTGTGTGTGTGTGTGTGTGTGTGTGTTGTAATAAATTGGGTCAAATGTCAATTATGGATAGATAGTGCATGTATGTTCTGACAGGTTGATGAATTAAATAGACAATATTGGTGATATTTCAATTCTTGTTTTATGAACTTATGTGCTTATTGTTCAATCTGATTGCTGAATTATAAGAGCTTTTCTATTCTTAGGTTGAACTGTATAGAATATGTTTTCTCTGTTTATGGGCATGTGAGAGTATTATATTGCATAAGTGGTAGATCAGCCACTATACCCTGATCTACCACTTATGCATATGGTGATTATATAAACGTATAACATGATGGATGATCATGTAAATGTTAAGTTAAATTGTGTTGCATATATGATGATGACCATATTTTGGTATATCATGCAGAGATGTAAGTGTTGATTCCTTGTTATTGTATGACCGATGATTGCTAAATTACAATACATGTTCTATTTGAGGCATGATCACAGAGCTTTTAGCTCACAGGTGGAATGTCCATTCCACTGGGCGTATTTTTGCACACAAGTTTATTTGTTGATTTGGATATGTAAGAACGTCAAGAAAGGATAGAGAGTTCCTGTTCACAGGGTTGATCAGGGAATTAGGAGTAGTTTGATTATTCTCTGATGAGGAATCAAGTAGTTAATTGTAGTTGCATATGAACACCCCTTGGGTGAAACCCAATTGATTTTGATTCAATAAAAGTTTATTAGGATGGTTATTCAAGTTTTAGTTCAATTCTTTATCCCTTACAGAATATTTTATTGTCTTGTCACAACTCGAGTTTAGGTGCACTCCGATGGTGTGGATGGTCTTTAGACTCTACTCAAGGCTCGGGTCGTGACAGTAAGTATCTACTGACAAATATAAAACTGTTAGAGAATTAAAACAAAGAAACATAGACTTTAATGTTGGTGATTTTGTATGAGTTGTTTTGACCAAATAAAGGTTTCCAGTTAGGGAGTACAACAAATTATCTGCCATGAAGATTGGACCTTTGGAGATCAATGTCACACCTTTAATTTTCACATATAAATTTATTGTGAAATGCCTACTTTTGCTTCCTTTTAAAACTCTTTCTATCTTGTCGATTGCAACAATAAAACATATGAAATTATTCATTGGAATAGAGAATTAGGGGGATGAGTATCATCATTATCCTTCACAATCATTTGATGTAATAATAATAAAAATATCTACCTAGCTATTACATTAAAATATTCACAGGATCCGTAAGTTCATAGTTGTCTATTAACAATATCTAAACCAATGAAAGAAAAATGACACACTCTCACCCCTAGTCAAATGTATATGAAGAATCTCTATAATGCTCAATATAGTCACAACCTTCACATTACCTTCAAATCTCGATTTGAACACCTACATTACGACCTTAGTACTATGAAGTCTGTATGAAGTAAAGGCTCACTAGGGCTTATTAATCCTAGTGTTGAGATTTTGACTTTTTATGATCATCAAAATCTCTTATATTGTGTTGTGCAGGATCAGTCATCTTTTAATGTTCTAGTCTATTCAAACATGACTCTTGGGCCAAGGAAGTAATTCTACATAACTCTCGTTTTTAGAGAGCTAGAAGATCTTGGTCTTTTTTTATACCAAACCCTTATGTCTACATGACTAATGACTCGCTTTTGGAGCCAAGATACTAAGGGTTCCTACAACCTTGGTTGTCATATACATAATCTTTTGGTACCTATTGATCACAATCAATAATCTCATATACATGCATTAGGGCTACTCACCCCTAAGTAATACATGCGTAATTGATCCTTCATCTACATCATATCATGTCCAAAAACCATGCAATATCAATTATAACTACTATAGCTTAGGCTAGCTATATTCACAAGGAAATCCACAAATCATCTATTCCATCAGCATCCTGCTGACATGTTGGTCACCACATCAACGACTATCAATGAATTTATCTACATGTCGAACCCTACATATAATGACTATGAGGACTATCGGTAATCTCATAGATGGGTCGGTGTCCTCACCAATAACCATCAGTGAGTTCACTAACATGTCGAACCTTACCAACATAATCGTTCAGTGACTTCACAGATGGGTCAACACCTTCACCAATGACCATTGGTGAGTTTAACGATGAGTCGACTCTTACCGACAAAAATATAAACCTCCATCAGTAACTTCACATATAGGTCAGCATCTTCACCGATAATCATCGATGAGTTCACTAACATGTTGAACCCTACTGACAGTGAAATAACACTATTATGTCATTCTCACCTCACCGACGCATCGTTCACACTATCGATGACCAAAAATAACATGTATACTACGCACACCTATATGAGCATTGTTCATCTTATTCCTTTTGCCAGTGTAACTAACGATGTGTTGGTAACTCTACTGACAATGGGAATCAATCACAAATACACTCATTCATTTTGAAAAAAATGTATTAATGTATGTACTTCTTGAAAATCTTTCCCAAAAGAATAAATCATTTACCCAAACCATAATTTTGCTCTCAGTATAGTAAAAATCAAGGATTTGCTATAGAAGACTATGAAACTCAAGTATTTCACTTCAATTAATAATATATCCAACACAAATCATAAAAAAAATAAAGGAAATCCAAAACTACACAAAATGGGTAAAATATCAAGTTTAGAAAGCTATTCAACTTTGAAACACGAGTGTCACTAAATTTTTAGTGTTCGCTTCACTCCTTGTTGTCCACTGCTCTATTCTCTAATAGTAAGTCTCCCCTTTGTCCGTGTTATCTTGTTTAATTAGGAATTTTTTAGTTTATTTTTCTTAATTTTGTTGGTTTGTCCTAAAGTAGTTAGAGATTGGATTCCTTTATTTATAGTTATGTTATTCAGACTTGTATAAAAACTTGGCTCTTTCATAGAAGCCTCTAAGTTTTTTGAGATGTTCAAGAAGAAGATAGAACTTCTTTTTCCATTGTTTTCCCTTTGTTCATTGTGAATTTGTCATTGAAATTTGCTAGAGTGAAAGGTTATGTGCACGTGTAGCCAGATTAGTTGAACATCGTAAATCCCTTCAATCTCAGCCCTCCATCAACTCCTTTCTAAATTGAATTAATATATTTACTCTTCTTTTTATTTCAAAATTTTCATATTATTTTGATAAAATTACAAACAAAACAAAACTTTGTTAATAAAAAATATTAAGAAATGAGAACATTAACACAACTCACAAAGCAAAGATTATGAAGTTCAACCCCCATTCTATTGGTCACTCATAAGGATTATATCTCAACTTAATTGGTGATAATGATATTTGGGTGTTGCATATACTTGGAGAAATTGTTTGTAGGATAATATGCTCTAAGTCAGCCCTACCCCTTCTAGTCAGGCTTTGGAGGATTTAATAAAAAATGCAAAGTAAAATATAAAGAACAAAATTGTAACGACCCGACCCGAGCCGGGCCCACAAAATTACTGATAGGAATTTAAAATTTTCCTTAAGCCAGGAATCATCGTCTGAGTGCGAGAGGTACAACGTTCGCCTACGTATTACGGAGCTTAAGGCTTCCTCGTACGTAGACTTAGGTTGTAACGACCATTTACACACAACGAAGCTTCATAGTTCGTCGCGTGTAAAACAGAATAAACATATTATTTATAATGATTTGGATCGGGCCAACATTGCATTGCCGTTGGTTGCCTACGTACGTATTGGATATTATTCCAATACGATCGGATCCGAACGTAGTTCTGCCTAATGGCTACTACATACAACAAGCATCGCAAAATCGTATAACGTACGTATCTCCGAATATTTAATCGGAAGTATACAAAAACTTGTCATATATCGGAGTCAAGCGGAAATTAATAACTTAACGAAATCGTACATCTCGCTCTACTATAGAGCGGGATCAAAATCACATACTCATGTCTCGCTCCATCACTGAATCGAGATTGAGCACACCAACCAGCTCGCTCTATCACTGAGCTGAGACCGGACACACACACACACGTCTTGCTCTACCCTAGAGCAAGACATCACACTTCATAACATATAAACGTTCATCATAGCATATAAGCTCACATCATGGCATAGCACACATCATGACATATAAACACGCATCATGGCATAGTACGCATCATGGTATGACACACATCATGGCATAATTAAGACGGGAGATCAGAAATGCTTACTGCCCTCATGATTCGTAAGGTAGCGGTATTCGGAGTTGCTCGTATGAGCATCCTCCCCTTCAGATCCGAAGATATAAAAGAAGCTTCCTCTGGTCTCCATACGATCTTCGTCTTGTGTCGAAAGATTACGTATAACGTCTTCCTTGCCGGAGACTCTTCTCGTTTTCTGTGCTGTGAGCGGCGGACAGAACCTCCCATACTCTGGATTACTTCTCTTAATGTAGCCCGACAACTTTGGACAGAACCCTGTCTTGCTCTGGGCGCTTACTTCTTGTTCGGTGCTCAAAGATAACGGGCGGAGCCTTTCCTTGTCTCGGGGCATTTCTTCCTTATACGGTTGTTGAATCAAAGAACGGACCTCTCCATCGCGTAGAACATACTTGATTTAGTCAAGAACGCCTCTTGGATGGACTAAATCGGAGTTAAGATGCTTAAGAACGGGGAGAAAGAAGTTTGCCGGTGCTCGGGCAGAACCTCTCCTTGTCTCGGGGCGTTTCCTCCTTATATGGACTCCGACTCGAAGAAAGAACCCCTCCATCGCGTAGAGCACGCTCGATTTAGTAGGAAACGGGTCTTGAACGGCCTTAATCGGCTTCAGAACGGTCAGAAAGGGGGTGAGAGAAAATCTGGGTAAAAATAGGAGAAAATGGGGGTATTTATAACCCCCGAGCCGCGCCGAAACCGCGGCCGCGCCGCTGGTTTCGGGCTGCGGAGCCCGCCGTAACGCGCGCGGCTCGCGCCCGCGCGTTACGCGGTTCACGACCGCGCGAACCCGCGGCCCGCGAGGAACCGTGGCGCGCGCGAAACCGCAGCGCCCGCGGTAACGCGGGCGCGCATTGCACCGCGCCGCGCCGGCTCGCGCTGCGGCGTGCGCCAGTCGCGCGCCGTGCGCCGGCTCAGCCATTTTCCATTTTTATTATTTTTTTAAATACATATATTCTTCAAACGCGCGTATCTCCCTACCCCGGATTCGGATTCGCGCGTTCTTAGTACCGTTGGACTCGTATCGACGAGCCCTTCGATACCAACCCACTAAAAGAAGCAAATCACACTATTTCTTAGTGGGTCCCACCTATTTTCTACGCTCGTCGAGATCGTAACTTCCGGTCCCGACCTCCGTTTCGCACGTTCTTCGAATCGTTACACTCGTTATGCCAAGCTCTACCTGGCTATGGGTATTTCATCTAATGAAACCCCTTAACATTAATCTCAAATTACTGAATTACCCTTAACCCTCTCGGGTTAAGCGTAACCGAAAAACGGGTCGTTACAAAAATAATATAACTTGATGCGGTCTTTATAATATAGAGAGATTAGAGAATTTTCAATATTTGAGAATTGAGAGAGATGAGAATCTTGATTGATGTGGTTTGTGATGTGAGGGATACAATTAAATAAGACAAATAAATGAGGAAACTATGATAGAGATCACACTTGAGTGTAATATATTTAATGACTTAATAATAAAAAAACTCAAAAGTGTTATAGCTAATCTATAAAGCAAGTTGACATTAATTTTTTTAATTTATGCCTATTTTACCCATATTTTTTTGCTATAATTTCCTATTTTATGCAACTATTAAACTATATTTAACTATTTACAAAAAAAATCCTTAAATTAGAAATTATTTATATTTGTCAAACTTTTTATATTGTCCTTAATTGGTATGTGATATAAGGTTAGTTTTAGTAAAATAATTTACTTCAATTCTTTTAGACGATTGCTAAATGTCAACCTAATACGATTGCCAATATGACATGATCCCTAATTTTTAGGTTATGTTGATTTTAATTTTCTAAGGTTATACATTGCATTCCGGAATATAATTTATGCATTTGTTATATTGTTATTAATACTCTATCAAATGAGATTTACATGAGTATGTTTTTTAAAAATTTTATGGGTCCCACACATACAACATGCTGTATAAATTTTTATAGTTTTATTTACATTATACATTTTAAATTTGGGCATTTTTTACACTATTAAAAAATTATCGATGAACTGTATTAATGAGATCCGCCGTAAATGGGGTGAGATTTGGTGGCGGTTGGGGGGGCGGGGGGGGGATATATATGTTAAGAAATTCAGGAAAAGTATTTTATTCAAATCCCACTGACAAACCAGCCATGCAAATGGGTAAAGAAAAGTAAATTCCTGGGCCAAACTGTGGAAGATCTGTGACTTTAGCTGTTCAAACCCTACTGATCACAAAGCATCCATGCAAATGAAAAAGGAAAGAAAATTCCTGGGCAGCTGGGAGATTTGCGACTTTGACAAATTGAAGATGATGAAAGAGCATCTCCATATGTAACCTGTAAGTGTCGGCAATTTAATGGAGCTATCGTCTACAGACTTACACACAAGATTCATAAAGATTTTTTAATTTTTGAAGGAGCGACAGAAATTTATGTCATTTGAAAGATCCATTCCATCTTGCTAGGTAATGGAACTTCATTGCTAGCAACTGCACTGAAACTGTTCTGATCGAAGTTATGAACCAGCTACCTACATAAATGCTCCCTTTGTATGGATGGTCCAGCATGAGAAGGCATGGGTGTTGTGATAGTATTGAGATCCGCTGAAATTTGACTAGTTAGTGATGGCCTCAAATAAATGACGGTCAGAGAAGTGCACTAAATATGTAGACATATATAAGTACTCCCTTCATCGAATATTAATAGCTATATTTGATAAAATAGTAATTTTTATTAAATAGTGAAACTTACAACTAAGAAAAGGGAAAATAAGTTTACCATACAGTTTTTAAAGTACTCAACTACTTAAATAAAAGAGAATGAAGCTATTAATATAGAACAATTTTTTGCTAAATGAAACTATTGATGCACGACGGAAGAAGTTGATTTTATGGAAATCATGTACTCTTCTGTATGTGCCATCGAGTTGGGTCCATCAACCACGAGTAAGTGATATATAAAGGTTAGAGGATGATTAGCAACAAAAATTAAATATAACTACATAATATTTGTGACTTCACCTGCATAAACCTTATTGATCACAAATGACAAAGCAAATCAATAAAGAAAGAACTATCCTGAGGCCAAACTGTGAAAATTTTGTCTTCACCCATTGAAGGTGATGCAAAAGGGCAACTACATGTGTAGTATATACTGTAGATGTGGATAATTTCAAGAAACTCGCCTCTACACAAACTTACAGAAAGATGTGAATGGACAGATTCATAAATATTCAAGCATCAATATTTGCTGGAACTGTCAGCAGTCTGAAGTTCTGAACCGGCCGGATAGTTATTATTGGTCCCTTTGTGGGTGGTTTAGCATCTGCTGTGATTTGCCGCAGAAACACGTGCCGCACGTTCCTGTGCGACTTTGACACCAACAACGAAGCAGAACATCTCACCGCAGACAACTAAGGTCCATAAATGGGCAACCACAGGTGGCGACATCATCCCCCTCTTAACTTATTTGTGTAGTTGGGTATCTCTGTCTTGCCTGAATCTTCACCTGCAGCCATTTACTACCACAATAGAATTTACACTTGTGTCTAACCCTCCTTTTTCTCATTTGCATCCACTTCTCCTCTTGATTTTTAACATGAAAAGAAAGTCTAAGTCATCAACGGTAGAGGGGCACTAGTCAAAGAGGGGAGCCGATCCCCTATAGTTGAAGAGTGGTGACATATGCGAAAGAGAGAGGGACTCAAGCATAGAGAAGGTGAGTACGAAATTAGCTTCTATGCACTCATTCATAAGAAAATTGTCTTGTGGGTTGGGGCATGGAGAATAAACTTCTTTATCTTGGGTGGGAAGTTTTGTGGGGTGGGCTCATAACTAAATGGGGTTTCAAAATAGAGTCCTGTTTAAGCGTACGCGAGCTCACGTGTAACTGCATAAGTCTGGGCACTGTGAGTTCTCGAATTTATATCCGACGGCTCATGTTACTTATGGGGCCAAAGTAACGTAAGATGCAAGATATAAATCCAACATCTTGTAGCTGCTGGGCTCATGCAGTCACACGTGAGTCGGGACGAGTTTAAACATTTCTCTTAAAAATATATATCCTTTTTAGAAATAGTCCACAACTAATTTGGGAAAATGCTCTCCAGTCTTTAGTTCAAGTGGAACAAGGGTTGTAGGTTCTCAAGGTCTCTTTCCATGAACTACTGTAATTTGCAATATAGAATTTCTTATTTTCCTAAAAAATAAGTTATATACTTCTTCTATCCCACAGTAATAGCTATAGGTCATTCTAAAAACTAAAAAAAAAATAAAAATGTTAGAAGTGGGCATAATATTTACTGGGTTAAGCCCATATTATTAATGTAGACATAATATTTACATAGGTTAAGCCCATATTATTTATGTGGGTTAAGCCCATATTGCTTATGTAGGTCAAGCTCATAAGGGTAGAGAGACGAAACCTACTTTATAGTGAATGAGAATCATACATGTGAATTGGTTGAAGGAGTTAATAGTCTCACATCACCTAGAGAAAGGTGATGGAGTTAGTATATATGGCACAAGTAAGAACCTTAGGTTACCCCACTTTTATGGGGGAGTTACATGTTGGACCCATATATCTATGTGGATAATTTAAAATGTAATTTTATATTCAACGTACCGGCAGAATAAACCATATAGTTATCCACTAATACCTCACGTCCCATATCGCAGGTGTTTCGTGGTTACCCCTAAGTGGTTCGATCGTCTTTCAAAAAATATTCAGTTTTTAATCATATGAATTTTTAAAAATAGAAAATTTAAATTTCTATTTCAGTACTCCCGTAGAGTCATCCACTAGCACCTCGTGTCCCATTCCATGGACGTTTGGTGGTAACTCCTTGGTAATTCTACTATCATAAATTTGATAAACTATTTAAAATTTAAGTCACTAAAATAAAATCATGTAATGGATTCAGAACAAATATTTTTGATTGATTTAAAATTAAAATCTGTAAAATCAGAGTTCATATCATATCAACTACCGCACATACAAAATAGAATTTCAAATCATTCCTTAATTGAAAATTGAAATTTACAAAATCGGAGTCCATTGGAAATCTGATGTAACACATGCACAATAGAATTTTAAATCAAATTCAATACAACTAATTCAGAACAGAATTGTCAAATCACTTTTGATTAAAAATTAGAATTCATAACATGTAGTTTATATTAAATCTGATATCATACATACAGAACAAAAAGTTCAAATCCAAAATTCATATTAAATCCAATAACATAGTTGAAACAGAATGTCAAATTAAGTCCAATAAAAAATTGGAATTTGTATCAAACCGAGATTCGAAACAGTTATTTTAAATAATAACTATTTCAAAAACAAAATTCATAAAATTAGAGATTATATCAATCCGATGCTACACAAGTAGGACAAAAATTCTAGATTGCATCTAATTAAACAAATCAGAATTTATAAATATTAGAGTTAAGAGCAATTATGATGCCCTACTAACAAATCAAAACCCGATATGCCTTATTTGTAGCAAAATTTTCAAATTATTTTAGATTCAAGATCAAATTTTATAAACTTGATTGTCGTATCAAATCCATTGCAACACATGGAAAACAAAATGTTCAAATCTTAATTTAGTGTAGCCCAATCAGAACAAGATTCGAGATTAATTCCGATTAAAAATTGGGATTCAAATCTAATTAATATATATTTTTAAAACAGTTTTCTCTTGCAGACAAAGAAATTCTCTGATACCATTTGTAAAATCCCAACCCAAAAATTCGACCGGGACCAGGGGTTATTCGGAAAATAAATTCGGAGTAAATTAAAATAATTTAAAAATCAAAACTGACTACAAGCAGCAGACTCTCTGTGCGAGAGCCGTAACATTCCTCTACACACTACGTAGCCTTAGTGCTTTGTTGTGCGTAGGCCAAAACAAACCTAATTTTATAATTAATTTTGATCGGGCCAACATTGTTATACTATTGGTTGCCTACGTACGTATTCGATAACCTATATGACGTTATTCCAATATGATCGGATCCAATGTAGTTCTACCTAACGGCTAATACATGCATCAGGCATTACAAAATCGTATACATATATTCTTATATCCGAATAAATCATTCCGAATTAGATGAAAATATCATAAACCATCGGAGTAAAATGGAAGCCAATAAATTAGTGGAATTACACATCTTAGATAGGTGAGTAGAATACTAACAAAATCACACATCCCACTCTATCACAGAGTGGAGTAGAACACACAATAGAATAATTTGGGTCATATCTGACCCAGCAGATCGTATCAAATTAGATCGGAGCATATCATATCATAACAGAGCACTTTGGAGCAGATTGGATTACAACAGATTATATCAAAGTAGATCGAATCGTAACATATCAACATATATCAGATTATAGTAAATCATATATCTCAATTAGTATATTAATAAAACTAAGTAAGATGTATATAAATCATATTATATCAGAAGGTTAAGAACGCTTACTCCCCTACGGTTCTGGAAGTACCAACGTTCAAAATTGCTCATTTCCTCAGAGCGTCTTCCCTTTCAGGTTCGAAGATGGCGGCCATAACCTCCTCTAGCTTGAGAACATCTTTTTCCATAAGCCCGTAGGCGGCGGACAGAACCTCCCCTACTCGGAGATACTTTTCTCTCAACGTGCCTGTAGGCGACGAACAAACATTTCCCTTACCCAGAGATTTTTTTCTCTTTCTGTGCCTGAAAGCTACGGATAGAACCTCTCATTAACCCAGAGATGTACCTCACTCTACATGGCCCTTTGGTGGAGGACGGAGTCTCCCTTATTCGGGGCTACTTCCCTCGTTGTGGCCTGACATCAGAGGACAAATCCTCCTCTTACTCTGAGCCACTTTGCCCTATTCAGAGCTCGAGGGCAACAGGCAGAGTTTTCTCCTGCCTTAGAGAGTTTTCCCTTTATAGAATCGCTAACTCAAGAAATAAATGCTTCCATTACGTAGAACACCCTCAAATTAGCTAAGAACACCTTTTAAACAGAAGAAAATGGACTTAGAACGATTCTAAAAACTCCTCCATAAGTTTGAATGGAAATAAGAATTTATAGGAGAATGATGTGCAAGCGTATGCGGAAGGAAGAATATGAGTGTGCATGCTCATGCCATATGGCACATTCTAATTGGACTGCTCGAGTGAGTGGTGCATCTTACGTGCACGTCAGCGCTCTGCGTGCGTAGCGCGGTGACATCACGTGTCCACAGTGCAATGCGCTAAGCTGCGCGATCAAGCGGCCCTGTGACGCGCGAATGGCCACGATCATGTGGGCTGGTGCAGCACTGACATCAGCTATTCCGTCTTTTCTATAATATTTTATTATCATTTCATTTAAATATAATTTCAACTTCAAAACGCAATAACTTCTTATCCTGAAGTAGAAATTGCACGTTCTTGGTATCGATAGACTCGTATTGATGAGCTCTTCGAAACTAGAACCCACATGGTTATGTTATTCTACACTTTTATGTATTTCCCGCCCATGTGACACGCTTCCCAAGGTCATAACTTTCGTTCCTGACCCTCATTTCGCGTGTTCTTTGGTTCGTTACGCTCGTTATTTCGAGATCTACATAAATAATAGGATTTCATCTCTTGAAACCCCTTAAAATTTAACTAAAATTATATAATTACCCTTAACCCTTCAGGTTAAGCGTAATCGGAATACAAGGTATTACAACTTTTGCCCCTCTTTCAATCTTGCTGGTTTAGTAGCTCGACGAAAGAGGCAAAGCTCTGGTGAGATGTCAAAGTCACCAAAATAAGGGGTGGGGTGCGGCGGAGCTCTAGTGAGATAAGAAACGAGGCAAGGGAGGGGTTGGGATGAGATGAGGAGAGGAGAGGGAAAGAGAGGCACTACTGGAAAAGGGGTTGCGGGAGGCATTGCTGGAGAGGGACAAGTTATGGGAGAGGGACAAGCAGCGATTTTGGGGTTTGGCCAAGGTGAAACAAAGGAGAAGGAGAGAGAAGTAGAAGTATAAGAAAGGAATGACGATTGGTGGTATTGGAAGAAAAAAATTCAATTTTATTCGAAAATAAGATAAAACTAAACAATGTGTAATCAATATGAAAAGTTCAAGTGATTTGAAAATATGTATCCTTCATTCGAATAATGTGTAAATCACCTTTGTATAAGTGGGCCAAATGCCATAGCATGAATCAATGTTCGATCTGTAAAAAAAATTATTGTTTGTATCAATAAGCCAAGAGAAGAGTTTTTCATGCTTCCTCTAGCAATAAGTCTAACGTAAAAAATGCATGTGAGATCTTAATATTTGAGAATAATGGTACACACGTTACCATATATTAGCACTAGTGGATGAAGGGTTCTCATACGTTTCTGGGCTATTGTGAGAGTGGAGCATTAAAAATATTTCCTAAACCATATCTTTCATTTGCAAAGGTCATCTAGCAAATGAGACCCATTTAAAAGGAAAAATTATGAGTATAATTAACAAGTACTTATGGGAGTTACTCCCACTTTATATGAGTTATACGCTATACGAGCTGTAGATCCTCTTGAGTTAAGATTTACGGTGTGTGCCCTAGCGTGTGCTGATTGAAGGCTCATGTAAAGTGTAGTAAATTCCATGTTGTAATCTTGAAAGCCAAAATAATTTCCCATTTAGAAGGCCACCCCCAGATGGAGAAAACTAGCTAGCTAACCCGCCAAGGTTTTTAAGCTTAAGACTGGATTATTTATGATCATCTATAAAAGTTTAACGAAAAATGAAAATGGGTGTCATGTTTTCGTATAGGGAGACAGTACCCACATTAGGAAATCCAATTAATGGACTACCATTTCCATTTCGTGGCCCAGATTGTTTATCGTCCCGGCAAAAAATTGAAGGAGAAAACGCGTTGGACATCAATCAGAGCTGCAATGCCACAATTAAGAAAACCAATTGATTGACTATGCTATGCTTGCTTTGGCCCAATTGCGTATAATCTTCTCAAGAATAATGAGGAAAGGTGAACTGGCATCAGCTAGCTCGTTTTCTGATAAGAAACAGCCCAATTTCCATTCACACGGAGCTTACAACATAGGTGCAAACTCTGGCTTCTTTGTAAACCTTACCCGGGCGACAGTAATAGCCCTTCTTGGGGGCACAATGTATATCCATAGAGCACACGCACAGTCCCTCTAGTGCACACCCCTCCTTAACTAAGCTTGTTGTTCCATTAATCCCAAGAACTTGGTCAGTCCATTGGCTGGAGAACAATCCTAATGGATCATACACTTGTTTCACCATCAAGAAAGCTGCCCTCTTTTCGTACTTGTCAATAACTCCATCAAATGCCAGGTTCCTGTTCTTGCCCCAGTGGGGCAACCCTCCATACTTGAACAAGCCCATCTGTTCCACTTCTTCAAGCACATCTTCAAACAGTCTGGGGGTCATGGGGTCTTTACTTCGATAGTATGTGATATCCACGTCCACCCCATCTTCCTGTTTCCCCAAATAAGCTGGGGAGGCCTTCACATATCTCAAAAGAATGCCATTGTAGAGCTCAACGCCACACCAGGCCCTTGGCTCCAAGTCCCTCAGCATCTGCACATCTTGGATGAAGTTCTTCAAGTTGGACAGCCCAATGGTGAAGGTGGTCTGGTGGAAGAACGTGCCCTTGATTCTGTGGTCCCATGGGCATGCCGTGACTAAAGAGTCCCCCAAGCTATCAAGGCAGCTCCCAGAGGCTTGCATGCGGTTCTGGGGCCCTACCGCAGGGTAACCAGTGAAGATGACGCCATTGTTGGTGAGCCCATACGCGGCAGCCACGAGTGTGGTGGTCGTTGTCCATGCATCTATGCACTTGCCATTTGGGTCCCCTGTGGACTCTTGTGCTTCCTCTTTTATACATAAGAGGCGCAAGTACCAACAAACACAAATAACTTAGCAAACATGTGATCAACTATAGACTCGTTCAGATAAAGTCAAGTCCAGCAGAAACTTGTCTGGGTCAAGCCAAGATAACTAATAAAATGTTAAGTTGTATTTATTACTGTATTAGGATATGCTTTCAAATCTTACCTTTAAACTAATGCACAACATGGTTTTATCATTTGTATGTTACTCTTTCTTTGTTTATGTAGCACTTCCATCAACGAGAATGTACAATTGCTAGTTCGACAAGGCCAGGTCAATCGCTGAGTCTAATCGTCCAACCATGAAGAGAACTGAATAATTGAGATACCTGCTGATCTCACCAGTGCTAGTGTGAGGGATGGGGTGGAACGGAAGCCCAGGAAGTCGAATCTGCCGTTGCCAGAGGCGTCGAGGGAGACCCTGTCATCAATCCGATAGATGACCTTCCGCTGGCTCGGAAACCAGGTGATGTCTGCAAACTCGTGTTGGTTGCCGAAGCTGATGATCTCCTCGCTCAAATCCGAGTCGCTGCTGGAACTGAAGGTTAGGGATCGCTTGAAGAGGGGTTGCAGCTTCAGGGTAACCTAGCAAGCAGCATGTTGTACAAGAAAAAAGCATAAGCAGGCATCCCCTATCACAATTAGGTAATGTCAAGATAGTTTTCACGATTATGCATCCACAATTCCACATCTCCTAGAGCTCGTCTACATGCTTGGTATTTGGTACTCATAGGCTCATAGCACATCAGGATTCTGGACAAAAAACAGGGTTCACAGAAAGGATGGTCCAGCGGTGAAGGCAATTAAAAAGTAGCAGGCACTCACGGATTTGCTTTAGCTGCCTTGACCTATATACTCTTTCAATTTCAAATTTGAGAGGTTCATGCACCACCTATCATGTCACGCACCTGTGAAATAACTCCAAGAACTCCAAGAGAGACCTTCACAGCATTCATGTCAGGCTGCTCACTCACCAAGGAACGGACCTTGGCATATCCCTCGGCGGCTGATGCAGGAGTGACAATACGAACCCCCACAACATAGTCATGAACAGAGCTGCTCTTGTCCCACAGAGAACTCCCATGGGCACCGGTAGCGATAAGGCCACCAATGGTCAGTCCCCACCAATATGGAGCATGAGGCAGAGCCAGCCTTGAATTTGCTGCCTCCTCTATCAGCTCCCTGAGTGTCACACCGCTCTCCACTGTCATGGTCATGGCCGACTCGTCAACGCTCAATATTCTATTGAGATACAGGGTGCTGATGAGTAGCCCATCTTCTCCATCTGGGCAAGCCAGCTTCGGAATGCTATGTGAATACCGGGTGGCCACCTTCATCTTCCTCTGTCTCTCTGTGGCCTCAGCCACCACTGCAATGAGCTCTTGTTCAGAAGTGGGATAGACCACTTCGCCTGCCCGGCATATGCTCCTATCAGGGAATGCACCGTAGGAATTGGTAATGGTGCAATTGCTGTTGTTCGATTCACATTTTACTGGATTGTCTGGAGGACTACTTGTGGCCGAACAGATCAACAGCAGCAGCCATTGACACAAGAATAGGGTCCTAACTGGCTTAGACTTGAGCTTCATCAGGAGGTGATTATATTGACGATGAAGAAGACAGTACCATCTTGTTATTATAAACCAGTACCTAGCTAGCGTAGAGGTATGTTCAAGCAAGAATAGCTTTTCCAAGTAGCATTCTTCATGGGCAAGGACACAAGCGGAGGACATTTGGTCTAATTGCAAAACGCTGAGTTTGGTGAGGAAAGCAATAGAATAAGAGAAAGGTCCGCTTCTTATGGTAAGGGGGTGGTAGCAAATGAAGCTTGTCCAACGGAGAAGGCGAAAAACAAGTGAGACAAATAGCCTTAGAAGGGTTGGCGAATGGGGGGAAGAGTTTTTTGTCCTATTATTTACATTTTATTCTCTACTTTATATTTTATCTGTTATAAATTAATAGCTTTATTTGACAAAAAAAACTTATTCTATATTAATATCTTCATTTTGTTCAATTTTGGTAGTTAGGTACTTAAAAAATAGTATTATAAATTTATTTTCCCTTATCTTATACAAGAGTTTTACTATTTAATAAAAAAATATTATTTTTTAAATTTAGCTATTAATATAAAACGGATGGAGAGCTATTTGATTATTAGGATCGATGACACACTTCGCATGTTAGTGCATTTGCTTATGAAATTGACATGTACGAGCATGTGGGGGCAGATCTTGATGATATGTGGCTCCTATAAAGTAGAGGATATTTTGGACGATATGAGTGAAATAACCAAAAAAATCTTTGTAAATGGTTGATTAGAGGGAGACAACGATGGTAATTGGGGAACCACTGATTATTTTTTATTCTGCATCTTCTAAGAATATTCATGTGCATTTACCCCATTTAATTGCAGCTGATCTTATGGATTATAGTGAAGTACACCTAACCCCTATCAATTATGAATAAACATTTAAACCCTATGATTTATTAAAATGAGGCACATAACTCATATTTGACTTATAAAATTTTACTTTTAAAATGGTTATATCCCTAATCTATTGGCTCTTCCTCTTCTATTACCAACACCTCCAACCATCATTCGGCCTCCATCACTCCTCCGACACCACCTACTTCTATGCCTGTGACCTAACTTCAAGCCTCGAACCAATCCCCAACCTCTCTGTCCACATAATGGGCCACAACTAAACTCTAGTCATACTAGCCATGGCCAACATGGTCACTAGGGGACCTTGTTGTAACTAAGAGGTCGAGGAGGCAATGTCAAAGGGGCATAGGAGGAAGAATGACAGTTGACAGAGCCAATGGTGGAGGAGGAAGAGGGGAGAGAGTTAACCTAATTTTCTTAAAGTAAAGTTTCTTAAGTTATATAGGTCATGTGCCATTTTAATAAATTATTAGTAGTTATGTCCAACATGACTAATTCATATACCTTAAATTAAACTTCATATATATAAGCAGGAGGGGAACAATGAGATGTAGATGTAAACTCGTCATGCTAGTCCTTCTACTCGACTATATAATATATTACCCACTCCGTCTCATATTAATACTTATGTAAAAAAAAAAATTATTAAATAATAAAACCCACATCTAAGATAAAGAAAAATAAGTTTATGATACATTTTTTTGAGTACTTAACTACTTAAATTTAACAAAATAGAATTATTAATATGGAACAAATATTTTTGCCCAATAGAGCCATTAATTTAGGATGAAGGGAGCACTATATTTAAGGGTTGTTTAAGTATGAAATTTTTTAGAATCGAAAAAGTATAATTTTTTGGAAGTAATCTCAATAATTCACCGTCAAATGAGAATTAAGGTTGGTAATAAAAAAATTAAAATAAATTTAGATATCACATCAAGCCCTTTTTAAAACTCTAAACTAACTTAACTTTCTCTCTCTCAAACTTGCATATGTATGTTCTTAGTGTTGCACTGATATTGACAAATCCTATCAAATAAGATGCCACATGGGTTGGTAATTTTAAAATTTTAAGTGGGGCCCACCTATATGGCATGGTTCAAATCAATATGAAAAGTAACAATTAAAAAATAATAAAATCTTTAATTATGAAATGGGGACTAGGAGCTTGAATCGAAAGAATCACCTTACAAGGTGATTTAGTGATTTTAAGGTAATTTCGGCTAAAAATAGCCTAAAATTAATTTTTAGACAAAAATTTTAATTTTATTTATCGTTTGTAACCAATTAGGATTTCGGTGATTACGGTTAAAATTAGGGTAAAATCGATAGAATCTTACCCAATTTTTACACCCAAACAACCTCTTAGGCAACCATTCAAAGAATATAAATAATCCAATTGACCACATTCATAAAATATTAAAAAAGTTTATATGAGCCCGGGCTCATATATGCCTACGTGAACCCAGGCTCTATGGGCCGTTGGGCCCATAATACTCATGGGCATTTAGACTCATGAGTATTATGGGCCGTCGGATTTACATAGAGCCGAGCTCATATAAATGGAACTCATAAAATATATTTTCACTCTCTCATGTTAATAATTTTCTTTAAAAATAAATTAATATTAATTTATTTAAAAAATTAAATAAAACTATTAATGTGACATAAAAATAGAATTTTGTTAGGGTTACCGGCTCCATTGTGCCGGGTAGTACCAAACGCTTTATTAATGTATGCAAGGTAAACTTGGCTTTCTCTTCCAACTGTGGCCGAAATAAAAGACCTGGTTGGTTCCTGGAGTGAGTCTTGGCTCATAAATGAAGATAAAATATGCTTTGACGCTTGTGACTTTGTGGGACGATGTCCAATTCTTCATTGAAGGCGAAATTAGATGGAGTTAAATCTCCATCACTTTCATTGCTTCACCTACGCCTGTACCCGTATTGCGTTCACATGTGAGTGGACCCATAGCTGTATGGCATTTAAGAAAGAAGATGAAGTGGGCACAGGTGCCCGGTGAAGCTCGAGCATAAAATCCATGGCAGCGACAAAAGGATGAATGACACAGAGAAAGATATTAACGCAACAGAACAAAAATATCTGTCCATTGAGATAGGATAAATGGAATGCAGTTTCGGTTGGAAGGGTTCAAATCCACCCTCCAACTGCTCCTCTTGGATTTGCTCGATCAAAAATTTTACCTCACGCGGTAGATGTCGCTGTTCTTGAACTTCGATATAGACACGAATACATGACTGTTTGGAAGGGTTTATTGCTTCATCTACGTGTGCAAGCATACAACAGAAGTCTGACAAACAACCGTAGCGCCTTCCAGTCTCTCACCGAGCGACTAATGCCGGCCCGAGGTTCCCTTTGCTTCGGCCTAGGGTGCCACCGGGCCTAATTTGCCTATTTTTTTAAAGATATATTTATCTCTCTATTTAGGGATGTTATTGGGTTAATTTATTATTTAAAAAATAATAAATTTGATTCCAATTCGAACAACTATTCAGGTTGAATTTAAAAACTCAAATTCAACTTATTAAAATCAGGTAAAGTTGAGTTTTATCAAAATATAAAAATATATATATATAATTTATATTTATAATCTTATTCGAATCGGGTTAAATTAGATTTAAATTTAAAAACTTAAATCCAAGTATCCAACTCATTAAGGTCGGGTCGGGTTTTACCATATACCCAACCCAAGTGACATCCTTATCCCACCAACGTTTTAGAACTGACCTTTATCTCTTAAGATAAGCCCATCTAAGGAGGAAACACTCCGTATTGCAACCTACGGCAAAATACAAAAAATTATTTTGTAGGTAAGCTTATAACCCTGATCAAAGCATAACTGAGTTGCGGGTCATAAATTGGCCTGGTTGCTTTATCCGAGAGGAGTAAGTTTAGAATCTGCTGCACGTATTTGATATAAACATCCTTAAAAGGTGACATAATCTAAACGTAGCCTTGTAAGTTTTGCAACAGTTCATGTAGTAAGAATAGCATAATTGTGTTTTGTTGTTCTCCACTTTTCTAGTACCATATTTGAGTTAAAAACAAAGAAATCTCCTTATCTTAATATCCAAGAAATATTCTTTTCTTGAAAAATGAGTTTATCATAAAATTTATACTCTAATAGTACTTTTAGTAAAGTACAGAAATAAAAGATATAACCCCGCACTAGGAGTCCTGGGTTGGACTCGAGGTTCTTGGACCAGCCTTCCCAGGCACCATTCTGTCAAATTCTAAACCGAAATATGGCCCAGAAACTATGCCTGGGCCTTTCAAAAAAAAAAAAAAAACCTTTACGTTGATCAAGGTCATGAGCAGGACTCCAAGTCCAACAACAACAACTTGCGCCCAACCTGCACGCTTCGCGAAGATGCCGGCCACATTTGCTCCTCGAAATGAAAATTTTGACATACTGGACATGCTTAGAAATTCTCCATCCGGCCAATGTTCAATCTTCTGTTAGTAAAATAAATAAATAAATTTTATGCAAAATGAAAAGCGCGGTCTTAGACTAGAAAATGATTAAAAAAATTAATTCAACATTTTTAAGGGTATAAAAACAAAATAAAATTGTAACTTTTCTGATTCCCTTTTTAGAAACTATCTAATTGATATGAGTATGAAAAATAAGACACTTAAGTCTGATGGTGTATATTTCAAATAAGTATAGGGAAGAGGGACTATTAGATTAAGAACGTGACTACTTGCACTCTACTTAACTCCCACGTCCCCCAACCGATGCAGAATATATGTTTTACTAAAGTATCCCAATTTTCATGGGATAAGCAAGCTAAAAGGAGGAAGGCCACGGCACCCCCGAAGAGCTACGGCTCATGCATGCAAAGGGTTGCAACCTTGCAACCAAACCAAGGCCTTTACCATAGCTAGTTTTGGCTAGGGTCGCGCATGGTTGTGGCCCTACGACCAAACCAAGGCTGCATGACCAAGCTAGCCGCGGCCTTGCAGCCAAACTAGGGCTGCACATGGTTGCTGCCCTGCTACCAAACTAAGGTTGCAGCCTAGTCTGAACAAGTTCTGTCATGGTCTAGTTTGGCCGCGGCCCTGTGGCCAGACCAAGGCCGCTCAGGGTTGTGACCCTGCTGCCAATTGCACAACCATGGGGCCAAACTTAGGACACAACTTGGTTTGGTCTGCCTGGCCAGGCTGCTGCCACCTCTGGTCGAGCCAAAACCATGTAGGACGTGGCTGAATTTGGCCTCACCAGATCAGGGAGGCTGAGGCAAGGATGTCGTTGGCGGCAGCCGATTGTAAAAGCCGAAGAAGGTGAAGAGGAGAAAGGATAAGGGGAAATGGGGGACATGAATTTAAAATTTATATTTATTCATGGGGGATCGGTAAGAAAATTTAGTAAAAGGGGCTGAGGTAAACAAGAAATGGGAACCAAGAAATTTGACTGGGTACAAATAGTCACATTCTTAGATCAAACCTAGTGTTGTGTAGAAGAGTGCAAAGGGATAACTAGTTTAGAAAATTGGACAAAGGAAGTGGAAGCATCTCTGATCAAGCACACTATGTGAAAGCTGAAACTTAGAAGATGGTGGTGAAAGGGGACGATGGAGAAGAAGCGGGTGAAAGGGACGATAAAAGGAGAAAGGAGGAGATTTAACTTTTCATTTTATAATTAAAATAATGCATAACATTTCCACTTAAATAAGTGAATTAACAAGCGTACTACAAATTTCTAAAGCCTATTCGTGCTAGTTAAAGATAATTAATGAGTAACTTAATTAAGTACCTAAAATGTCCCTACTCTATAATAATATAAGCAAACCTTAATTAAGTGTTCATAAGTAAAAGATGGACCCGACCTCACCCTTAGGGCAGGATGTATCATTCTATAACATTTCTGCATCAACCTCGTTCCCGAGGTGGCTATTACTTCTTTCAAATGTACAAGTAGTCTTGACAAGGTAGTTGAACAATGTGTAGGATGGATCCATCAGTGCTCTAATGTATCCATTTTTCAACATATATATGTAAGTGCATACAAGGCCCACAAGCAGGCCTCTATAGAAACTCGCTTCGCATATGTATGTACATGGACTAGATAGATCTCAACTATCCTCGAGGTACAATTAAAGGAAAGTGCAAATTAGCCAACATTGTAATACTTTGTTCTTTGATATTCTTTTTGTCCTAAATTAATAGTTTCATTTGGCAAAAAAATTAATAGCTATTTTGTTCAATTTAAGTGGTTGAGTACTTAAAAAAATTAAAGTATGATAAGCTTATTTTCCTATTTGTAAATATGAGTTTTACTATTTAATAAAAGAATTGTAATCCCTTGGTGAAGCTTCACCAGAGACATCTCTAGTGAAGGTATAACAACCATGTAGTCTAAAAAAAAGACGTTTTCATATACTGAAAAAAGACATTCACTACAACAAAACTAGGTATTAGCGACGCTTTTATTAACGACGCATTTAAAAGCGTCGCTAAAAACTATCATATGCGACACTTTGTAAAGCGTCGCCAATAAATTATACTTTTATCGACGCTTTACTAAAAGCGTTGCTAATAATATACTTTTAGCGACGCTTTTTGTAAAGCGTCACTAATGAAGCTGACTTGTAGCGACGCTTTACTAAAAGCGTCGATAATAATATACTTGTAGCGACGCTATCTGTAAAGCGTCACTAATAAAGCTGACTTGTAGCGACGCTTTACAAAAACCGTCACGAAAAGTATATTATTAGCGACGCTTTTAGTAAAGTGTCGCTACAAGTCTGCTTTATTAGTGACGCTTTACAGATAGCGTCGCTACAAGTATATTATTATCGATGCTTTTAGTAAAGCGTCGCTACAAGTTGACTTATTGGTGACGCTTTACAGAAAGCGTCGCTATAAGTATATTATTATTGACGCTTTTAGTAAAGCGTCACTACAAGTTAGTTTTTTAGCGACGCTTTATCAAAACGTCACTATAAGTTATATTTTGAATTTTTTAAAATTTTAAAAAATAACTATTAGTGACAGTTTTATGAAGCGTTGCTACAAAAGATACTTTTAGTGACGCTTTATGGAAAGCGTCACTACTTAATGATACTTGTAGCAACTTTTTTAAATAGCGTCACAAGCCAACTCGTAGTGATGCTTTGCAAATTCGTCACTAATAGTTACTTTCTTTATATATTTACTGAAATATTTAATTTTGACGCATAATTATCACTTTTGTGGTCCATATTGATATCGCCTTCTATGAATAGTATTTACTGAAACTCTAGTTACAACATAAAATTTTAAGCATTTTTTGTTAAGGAAATATGTTAAAATGGAAAGTGTTATAACATGATTAAAGAAATATTTTTTTAGAATTGGGCCCAGACAATTAGCTTAATATCTCGACTTATGTTAAAGGAAGATCATGGTATAATTCCTCCTTATAAATAAAATAATATATATTATAGAATACTTAACATAAATATAAAAAACATTACTAATATTGTAATGAAGGCATACCACTTATTTGCACATTTGGAACTAGTTTTATTAATTTATCGATGATAATTTGGCTAACAAACATATATGTTATAACATGTAAGTAAAGGCTAACTAGGTTTTTTACATTTGTGCTAAGACATTTGACTTAATCTCTCAACTTATGTTAGAAGAATATTGTGTATGTTATTCCTACTTACAAATTAAGAAATATAAATTATGAAATACTTAATCAATTAAATATATAACATAATTAAATTATTATTTAATATAATAATTTATATAATAAATTTGAATAATATAAATTATGAAATAAATATATTAATAAAATTTTTAAATAATTATTTATCATATTATGTAATAAATTTGTAAAATATAACTATTTATTAGTACTATTAAATTATATAAATATAAATATTATGAAAAATATTACGACTGCAATAACATGAAGACTTGTAACTTATTTATCTATTTAGGAGCATAGTACTCTTGTTAATTATATATAGTTGGTAATAATTTGCTCTTTAGACTAGTGTGTTATTAATTGTCAATCAATAATAAATTGCCTATCTAAGGTATATATTATAAGAGTAAGTACAGGCCAGCTAGTTTTTTATATTGCCTAAACAATTAGATATATCTCTCTCTCATGCATCCATATGTAGTATGTTTTGTATAATATTTTGTCGTTTGTTAGTTTATTTAACTCATCCTCAATTTACCAAATCTCACATATTTAGTAATTTTTTGTTGGTTGTTAGTTGATTTAACTCATCCTAAAAAACAAATTTCACATATAATTTTCTGTCTAATTTTTTGTCGTTTGTTAGTTAATTTAACTCACTAAAAGTTATAAATATATATTTTTTGTATTTTAATTAAAAAATTTCATATTATATTAAATGGTATAGAGAGAGGGAGAAAGAAGAGAAAGAGAAATAGTGAGGAGAGAGAGAAGAGAAATAGTGAGGAGAGAGAGAAGAGAGAGAGAGTGAGGGGAGAGAGAAGAGAGAGAGAGAGTGAGATAAGAGAGATGGAGGAATTTAATTTAAAATTTCTAATATTTTTTTATTAAATATTATATTTTAAAAGATAAGAGAGAGTGAGGAGAGAGAGAAGAGAGAGAGAGAGTGAAGAGAGAGAGAAGAGAGAGAGAGAGAGAGTGAGGGGAGAGAGGAGAGAGAGAAGATGAGAGAGAGAGAAGAGACGAGAAGAGAAGAGAAGGGAGAGAGATAGGAGAAACAGAGGAGAGAGAGAGAGTAGGAGAGGGAGGGAGAGAGAGAATGAGATAAGAGAGAGAAAGTACAGAGAGATGGAGGAATTTAATTTAATTTTTTTAATATTTTTTTATTAAATATTATATTTTTTTAATATTAATTAGAGAGAGTGAAGAGAGAGGAGAAGAGAAGGGGGAGAGTGAGGAGAAATAGAGAGAATGAGATAAGAGACAGAAAGTACATAGAGATGGAGGAATTTAATTTATATTTTTTAATATTTTTTATTAAATATTTTATTTTAAAAATAATATTAAAATTTTATATTAAATATTATATTTTTTAATATTAATTAGAGAGAGGGAAGAGGGAGAGAAGAGAGAGAGTGAGGAGAGAGGAGGGAGAGAGTAGGAGAGGGAGGGAGGAGAGGGGAGAGAGAGTGAGAGTGAGAGGAAGAGAGGGGTGAGAAAGAGAAGAGAGGGGTGAGAGAGAGAAGAGAGGGAGAGGAGAGAGATGAGAAATTTTTTATAATTAAATTTAAACTATTAGCGACGCTCATCTCGGAGCGTCGCTAATAACGTGTAATCGCGACGATTAAGTGCAATAACACATACAATTAGCGACGCTCGACGTGAGCGTCGCAAACAGTTTTAGTTTTTTTAAAATAATAATCGACCGCGCGTGAAAATTTCACGCGAAGGCGAAATTCCCCCGCGCGCGAAAATTTCCGCGCTTATTAACCCGTCTTCCTCACTCTCTCTCTCTCTCAGACGCCGACCAGATCTCGTCTGTTCCGACTCCTCGCCTCAGACGCCGACCGTATCCTGGACGGCTTCCACCGGTTCCTCGCCGTCGCCGACGTCATCCTCTCCTCCGCCGCGGCCTCACCCTTCATGCTCCGCCACGGTCTCGCCCTCCGGCTTCGAATCCGCCTACTCCGCCGTCTCTGGTCCGTCCACCTCTACGCCACCGTCTCTAGCCCGTCCGCCTCTATGAAGCCACCGTCTCTGGCCCGTCCGCCTCTATGCAGCCGCCGCCCTAGGGTCGGTCCGTCCGAAGGTGAAGACCGCCCCCTGTTTCTCCCCCCACCCTCGTTCCACTTTTTGTGCATACCTGGCTCCGGAATCCGGCTGCAGGGTGCCGGATCGGGCTCCGCAGCCGGATTCCGGCGTCATCTCCTTTGCCTACCCCCCTTTCGCCCCTCTCCTATTCCTGCCCCCTCTCTTCTTCCATAGCGCCATTCACCTCCTGCGCCGGCGCCGGAATCGTATTTCTGGATCAGCTTTGCTTGCAGCCATGGATCAGAGTTCTCAGTCCAACCCAGATTTATTGTCTGATCGAGCTGGTGATCGTGCCTCGGTACTGTGTTTCTTCATGCCAACAGTCTGGATTGGCCGAAGTAGGTGGGAGCGGTAACCAGGCTGGCTATAAGAATGCCATTTCAGTTGTAATAGGGTTTTGAATGTGGTATGCTGATCACCGTTGCATAACTGTTGCATTTTCGTTTTTTATTCTTATGCCAGTAAGCTAGGCTGGGATCATGTAACTGGTGAAAGCCATTTAAATGCATTATTGAGGGGAGAGCTTCTAACGGCCTTGGCATTATTTGGCCACAATGTCACACTCAAGGAGGCCCTGAGCCGCTTTCACATTTTCCTGGATGATAGAAACACCCCACTGCTTCCTGCGGATACAAGAAAGGTTCTTGAATGAAATCTTACTGAATATTGAGACTTTCTCACTTGTAGTTTCAGCTGATCATTAGTTTGTAGTTATTCTGCAGGCAGCATATGTATCTGTGATGAGGAATTCAACTTGGACCAAGCAACAGGGATACTCCCTTGTCAGTGTAAAACTTAAGGATCATATCTTGGAATTTGAACAGGTCCATTATACTTAGAATATTTTACTTTATGTGTGATTACTGTCTATTCTTCATTTTTAAGAATACTGAATCTTACCAACATGTAAATTTGACAGTCTGGCTCTGCTCTGCAGTCACAATTTTTTGCAAGTGGTTCTGTCAGGGATGGCCAGTGAATTGTGAGCTTTATTGAATGTTCATTTTGAATTGTTCCTTTCAGGCATTTATATTGCAAATGCCGTTGTTCTTTTTAAGCCAGATAATGCCTTCTCATTTTTAAGGTAAGGTTAGTGTACAAGGCAGCCGAGATTTCTTTCAATGCTTCTGATTTTTATATTCCTGAATTGTGTGAATCATTTATATATGGCATGATTAAAAGATTTTTCTTTTTCATTATTTAGACATTTGCGGTTGCCATTACAGCAGTTTTTGAAACAGGGACAACCATGGACATCATGACCATGAATCTTACTATGGAATTGCTTCTGATTTTTATATTCCTGAATTGTGTGAATTGCTTGCCAGAGGTTGCCACCACTCTGGAAAGCTTGTGTCTTTGCCTGAATGGCTGCACCAACTGAATGCATTGAAAAGACTTCATATTTATGGGGCATGGGCCAAAATTATTTGAGGCCGAAATGTATTTGTCAGGCCAACAATGGAAGAATCAATAGCGGAGCTTACTGAAGAAGTGAACAGTATATCTAATATACCTTTAACTGGTTATGATGGGACATCAACCTCTCCTAATCAAGCTCAGACCAGTGGAAGGTTTATTGTAAGTTTTAAGGAATGCCCAGATTAGTAGCAATTCCAGGTTATGGATACAAGCCAAATTTTATTCCTTTTTATATTCACTGATGACAGGGTGATCCTTTTAGCTGCCGTAATAACTTTAGCTTCCTGATGGCCATCATTGGAATGATCCTTTTATCATACTTTTGTTTTTCTGGGAGCCAAATTTTATTCCTTTTTCTATTCACTGATCACCCTGTCCCTTAAAAAAGATTCAAAAAGGTTTCAATTGGCCAGTTTCAATTCTCACTTCTTCATTAGTAAAAAATTTACTTTTGTTAAGCATTAAGGAGTAATGCTTTGTTCCTGCTGCTAAAAGTTACTAATGATAATAAATATATTCTATAAGAAGTCGAATGCAATAGAAGAATCATTCGAAACTTGATAGATCCGACTTTAGCACATGCCATGGTAAAAACCATTTTATATTCCTGATGGCATCAGGCACATGAACATCCTTTTTTATTTGGTTAAATGTTTTCATGCTATTATTTTGAGGTGGACTGCTTATGTTTGTGACAGGTAGCTCAATATGCTGCAGATGATGGTAAAGGGAAGATTGTATTTGATGCTGTTAATCAATGCCTTGGGTATTTGTTATTCAAATTAGAATATTTTTTTATACTTTTCCAAGTTTTATATTGTGGTTTTGGTGAAATCTTTCTTGTGATACTGCTTTGAATGCTTCCAGAGCCTTGGAGGAGTTGGACTCTCTGCTACTACATGCATCCAGAAAAGACCCTGAGGCCACTGTTGGATCAATGAAGAAAAAACTTGCAGTGGCTGTACTTGCAATAGACAGGTATGTTGATAGGTTCTACTTGTTTTAATGTCGCTAACATTATTTTGTCTCTAACAACCAGCGAAGAACAACAATGATAACAATCATATTGACTTTTTTTGTGTCAAAATTATCCATTATTTGTCCTTAGCTGATGATTTGAAGCGTGGCTTGTCCTAATTGATAACATATATATGATCTCCCTAAATTGCCATCTCTCTGTACCGAAAGCCATTAATCAGTTGGTTACAGATAGGTCTCCAATGTTTTATGCTCCTGTCATGTTGAAGTTGGCTTTGTTGCGTTGGGGCAGGACGTACAAGATATTATAGTGGTTAGTGAATTATTTTTTTTCTTTCCTGAAAAATGTCGTCTTTATATTATAGTCTTCTTGAGACTGTCCCGTTGGTGGTACTCGATAAAGGGAAGGCAATTGCAGACGCCTATAATATGCCAAGCAGCCCAAGTAGAGAAGAAAGTAGATCTGAATACACAGACCCAGAACTGAAGCAGTTGGAATCTCTTCTTTAACTCCTATGAAGGTATTGGTTTTCTTTTTCTTTTTCCCTTCTAAGGGCAACCAAATGTATTGATATAAGAAAAAACAGGCATTGGTTTTGTTCATTGAGTTGTCTGTTTAATTGTAAACTATATTTGCTGATTATACGTCACAACTCACGTATGAAAAGATAACAAAAAATATTCACTTTTGTTTAGAGATCGAAGGGAAAATATATTTTTTATCAGATTGAATGATATAAATTGTCGATTCGGCTGTGCTTTGAAGCAAACAAAAACACCGAAGCCAGCAAGAAGGGCAGAAGCTTCCAGCAACTACAAAAAGCCAGTTTTTGGCAAATATGAGGTTCCTGAATTTTTTTATGGAGATTCCTATGTTCCTGGGAAAATCTCTAGCGGTCAAGACTGGTTGAAGTCACATGGACCGGTGGGTATATATTCTTAGTCTCTATCTAATTGGCCTAGCATCAATTTCTGAAAGTACTACAGAATTAAGAGGTCCATTTTGTTGACTATTTCTCACTTTTGTAAGAGTAGATAATAGGCCTTTTGCTTTGTATCGTTAGAACTCAATTTGTATTGTAAGCAGATATTTTTAATTGTATTCAAGATATGATTGTATGGATATAATTAGAAATGAAAAAAAATCTTTATTTCTATTTAATATTTTATTATATTTTTTTAAAATTTTTTGTTCATTAGCGACGCTACTAAGCGTCGCTAATAACTGTATTTGCGACGCTCAATATTGTTTTATTATTCAATTGTGACGCTCCGAAATTGTCGCTAAAAATTCTATTAGCGACGTTTTCAAAGTGTCGCTATTGTTCTATTATTCAATAGCGACGCCCCCAAACCGTCGTTAACAATTCTATTAGCGACGCTTTTAGCGCGTTGTTATTGTTCTATTTTCATTTTATTCAATAGCGACGCTCCCAAACGGTCGCTAAAAATTATATTAGCGACGCTTTCACAGAGCGTCGCTATTGTAAATATTTATAAAAAAAATAATTGAACGTCGCTAATACAAACATTATTTGCGACACTAATTCAAACCGTCGCTAATACAAACATTAGAGACAGTTTTACAACGTCGTGAATACACATTGTAGCAACGATATCACAACTGTCGCTAATAATATATTAGCGACGGTTTATAAAAGCGTCGCTAAAGGTACTATTAGCGACGGTTTACAAAAGCGTCACTAAAGGTACTATTAACGACATTTCTTTCTTTCTGTCGTTAGTAAGTAGTAGCGACTGGTTTATTTGCGACACTTATTGCGACGGTAAATAAGCGTCGCAAATAACCTTTGGCGACGCTTTTACAAGTATTAGAGCGTCGCTAATACCCCATTTTCTAGTAGTGATTCTCAAATGCTAATTTACATCAACCAAAATTGATTGACTCTTATTGTTTCACCAAAGACGTCCCTGGTAAAGCTTCACTAGGGGATTACATTTCTCAATAAAAACTACTATTTTTTTAAATGTAGCTATTAATATAAGATAGAGTATATAATTTGAGGACTTAGTGTAAAGTCCTAAAATATTAGGGGTTTTATGTAATATTCAAAATATGAAGGAAGATTTGTACAATAAGAAGAATTATATGGAGTGTTAAGTAATGAAATATACTTTGTAGAACTTGCTTAAGATTAAAAATATATTTTTATCATGATAAAATCTCATTAAGAGGTGTAAGAAGACACCATTATTTTAGCATTTGTTTGATCCCTCATGATAATATTTTTAAAATAATATTTTATTAATAATATTAAAGAATTACAAAAATATACTGCCTAATCATGACACATAATCATGAATTGATATATCATGTGGGAAAATCTCTTTCATTTCGAACTTGTTTGCCCACGAGCATCGTTGTATGTCGCTTCAGTATCGGCAACATTCTATGAATGATTTATCGAATTTTGTGAAGAAATGATTTATCTAATTTTATAAATGATTTATCAGATTCTATAAATGAATAATTTATTTGAATTATCAAATTCTGTGAAAGACTATTTTATTCATTTTTTTTGTAAAAAAAATTATGTTCAAATTTGGTGTGAGTTGGCAAAGATATTTTGATTTTGTTTAAGTTGACTTTTGAATATTAAATGAACTATTGGAATAATAGTTTTTTTATTTTTTATTATATTCTATGTTATAATATATTAGTATAACTTTATTCTACCTACTAAATATAAATATAGTCAACCACCCCTAAATGCTGCAAGTTTGGATGCAGGAAACGATTTTAATAAAGATAGTATGTAGAACTTTGAAGGCTTAATTAGGCTTTTGGATGTGTTCTTGTCAAGTTTTTTTACGTTTTAATATTATGTTGACTTTTTTTGTGGTGCATTAAACCATGTTCTAAAATTTTGTAATTATAAAAATTTATCAAAAAAGTTACTTATTTATGTATGGTTAATCTTGACCCCCTTTTTAGACTTAAAATGGATGCAATTCCAACTTTTAATATTGGTTAAAATGTCCCCAAACTTGGCAGAGAGTGGAGCATGAAGTACTACCGCAGTGGAGTATGAAGTCCCCAATCTGAGTTGGTGCTAGCGGAATATGGGCAAATTGTTACAACTCTTATAATAGACAAGAACCCTGTCTATCGTATAAATTATAAAATAAATTAGCCTTAATTTATGCCAATGTGAGTAGAGATGCTTGAGACGAGACTCACAAAATCGTGTGTCTAAAACACAGTAAAGTCCAAAACAGGGCTAATGATCCATGACCAACTGGTCCAGCCGTTGAATGTAATGAAGTAGCATGATGGAGCCGATGACTTGAAGGTGGGGAAGTGCAAACCAAGATTTGACAGACCCTGGCTTGTGCTTTAGAGCACCGTACATCCAACGGCTTGCTCCACATAATAGTACTTGATCCCTAACCCAAGGCAGGCCAAATACAAGAGGATAAAACACATGGAAATACACATACATATGCGAGGCTGAGAGCCATATCTTTATGTTGGACCCGGATCTGGTCTGGCTGTTCCGAGCAAGTAGTCTCGGTGACTAAGAAAATATATCTGGGTGTGTGTGTTGATCCGCTTTAGGCCCAACCCAACGGTAACTCCCATGAAACAATGTGTTGCTTATCCTGTGTCCAATGAGCTAAATGTGTTTGAGACGTGCATGGTGTAATGCTTGCTTTTGGGGATAACTTGAATTAGGATAAGATAAAATAAGTTTTTTAGTAGCACTCTTTTTCACCTAACCAACTTTTCTAATCTTTATAAAAAAAAATTACTTGGGTATTATAAAAGAATGTATTTATATGTACCCCATTTTACTCATAAATTCATGAGAGGGTTTATAGGGCTATTGGGGTACTAAGGGGATTATTAGGGTGCATATAAACTCATTCATTATAAAAGGCCGTGCAATGTGATACAAGGAGAGAAGAAAGAGTTGAGTTTCTTTTGTCCTATGTGAGAGAAGAAAGTTTGTGGCTTTTTTTATTTTTTGTGAGAGGAAAGAAAAGACAGAAAAATGAGTTTTTCTTTGTGCTCTTATTTTGTTAGGTTCTAAAATATTTTTACTATTGTTTTGAGATTATTCCTCTTATATGCTTTGTAAGAGAGTGTTAACAAGTGATTTGGGGTTTTATTTGTAGGTAAGTTTTTATAATTTTTTCTTAAATTATAGTAAAATTTACTTGATGGTATAGATGATTTGTCGAACTATATTAAACTCGTGTGTTTTATTATGTTTGCTTGATTAGGCCTGCACTTAAATAAATTTGTATCTTCATATTATCACTTGTCTAAGTTGGGAATAGTGACTTGTTATTCCTAATTTGGTTTTGGACCTATTATTTGTGCTATAATTCCCAACAAGATGCTCAAGGGAAATATTTTGCGGCAATACACAAGTTGGTCACCTTGATGAAAAATTGTATTGCTGAGTATGTTGGAATGAAGTGTATTGATGCTATGCTGATTATAGACTTGTTTTGCCTTATCTTAAGGCTTTATTAGGTTTATTTCCTTGTTGCTCATATGGTCCAGTAGGTTTTCTTTCTAAGCATTTGAAGGGCTCAACCTAAATCCATTAAGGCAGAAAGATTTTATAAGGGGCATATGGCCACTACTTGGGATTATGCAATAATTTATTGTTGAAAAATAAGGTTCTAAGCCCGTTAATAACTTAAACAAGTTTGGGTTAAGTCAGTTTGGCCTACTTAGACTCAAATCTATAAGGGAGTGAATAAATTTTGGGTGTTGCAATGAAATGATATTTAGAATAGTCTATGTGAAAGGAAACTTTCTCTAGTAAATATATAAGGCCTAAAGTTTGAACATAAAAGATAAGCACTTCGAATATTCCTTTTTATAGGGGAAATGCATGTTAGACCAATGTACCTTTGCGAGTTAACCCATACATACAACACTACTAGCCAACTCGGATCATTTCCCACGCATGGTTGGGCAGGTCAAAAAAGAAATCCTTCTTTTTATGACAAATTCTTTTTGAGCTTTTATCAAATAAGCTAGTGTCATTTATGTCCCTTCTAGAATTAGATTAAAATGAACCTTGATAGTTTGGATGGGTCTAATTAAAGGGTTTCAACTTTTATAATCTCTTCATGTAGTATGTGCATGTGTCTCTTTGGAGTTTGTATGCATCCTTTTATAGTCTATATGAACTTATTTTTTGATGTACCAAGTACAATATTAAAAAATTCTATCTTGCGCCAATCAAGTCTAAAGAGTAAGAAGAGAGATTTTTTATTAATAAAGAGTGTTCAAGTGCTTAGGACATGGCTAGAAGGGTCAGGAAATCAGCCTTTAAAATATATTATCCTGCTACCAACCCCTTAGTAAGGTTAATCTCATGCAAGCTTCCACAAAGTTATTTTTCTAAATATGCATCTTGCCAATATTTGTAGAGGTTAGGACAAGGGGAACTGAAAGAGCACCGTAAAAAAGAGGGAGTAACAAAGTTTGGCCTGAGCCCCCTCACTATACTATTTAACCTCACTTTCAAATCAACATTTAAGATTGCATTTTCTAATTTAGATCTATACAGGTCACAAAAAGGAGTGAAGAGTAATTTAGATTTAAATATCCCCTCTAATGATAAGGGTCAACTAAATTTAGGTTTATTATAATATGTAAGACTAAAAAAATTAACTTTATTAATTTTTAACTGTTGATTTTTGTTATAACTTTGACTAGTGTTGATGAGTGACTTATCAAAATATGCCCAAATTTCGTATGGAGTCTACCAGTGTCCCATATCGGGGTACTCTCAAGTCAACCTAAGAGAGTTTCTCAAGTTCATTTATTTTGAGGGCAAATTTTTTTGGGTCCCACCATCAAAAGGGGTATGAGATTGGGGGTATAAATGAAAAATCAAATACACATAATCTTTATGAAGTTAGGCCCATTTAAATATGTGGACCCACTCATCAAAGTTTTTAAAAATTTTAACTCTAAATTAATTGTTAAAATTTGATGAAGTTAAATAGATAGGCTCCACATATTAGAATGGCCTAAATTTTATTAAATCTCCATCATCATAGTAGATCTTGAAATCCCAATTGGCTCTATATTGTACTTACACTTCTAGGATCTCAAATAAAAAAAAAATTTAAATATTAATTCAAAAGTGAAATTAAAATGCCTTTATGAAGGAAGGCCATATGTCAAAATGGACCCAAAAATTATGGGCCCTTATATATAGGCAAAACTTTATAGCCTGGGCTCAAGTGTGTGTGAGCCCAAGCCCTTATGGATCCAAATATGATGGCTAACATTACTCATGAATTAAATTCCCCTTAACTTACATGGGACGTTCGACGGTCTTAAAGGCTTAGGCCAACGCGGGTGCACGTGAGCGCAAGCCTATATAAATGAGTCTCATATATTTATGATATATATATATATATATATATATATATATATATATATATATATATATATATATATATATATATATATATATGGCTCATTATGTGCCTTGTGCACATTCTAAATATGTGCTAGGTGTATATTAAGTTTTTTTAATATATAAATCGATCAATTGTATATAGAGTTATTTGGCAAAATAACATTAGAACATTATTTTATTAATGAGACATTTTTTAATAACTTTTTTTTATTATATCTATACTAGGACTACATTAACCCTGAAATAATTTTACTGAAATAATGTAAAAATGATGTGAAGAGTCATATTAAGCTAGTAGGTTTTAGTTTAAAATAAAATCCCCAAAGGAGCCAATGAACGAAAGAAATAAATCGAGGCAAAGCTAGGCCCGTGCATCATGACAAAGCCCAATGAATCTACTCACAACTGGGATTTGATTGGATAACACATATGGGTCAGACACAAAGTTCACTTAAGCCTACATGCCCTATCCAATCAAATCCTCGTTGGGGAGACTTGTTGGGTTAATAACAATTTCCATCACAAAATAAAAAAACATTGGAAATGAGGAGGGGTGTGAATCCAGTGGCAAGGATAATTATCAATGACCAAGTTGGATAGGATGTCAGCTGCCATGTTTCCTTTTATATGAATATATGATATATCTAACGGTCACTTCTTCAGACGAAAAGTTTGGCTAACACATGCACCAAGATGAAGTCATTTTGACCGGCGAGAACCTCAGCATCGAGGGAGGAAGTGGCTCCAATGAACAAGTTAAACTAGCCATGAATTTACCATTCTCGTTAAGGTTTATGGCACCAACCGATGATGCTCTGCAAGCCCGGTTAAAGTTAACTTTGCACCAGCCATGAGGTGGAGATCTCCTCAGGATGAAGAAATAAATTTTGTAGGTTTCTGTTCCAGCCACTGGATCTTCATCTTGATAATATCATGGACATTTTCCGGCATTAAAAATGCAAATTGTAATGAATGTTTCATATAAATTTTTGAATTTTCAAAAACTGTTGAGTTCTTGGTTTTCCATGTCAAGCACACGGAATTCATAAAGCTCGACAGAAAACTCCTTGTCATGAAGTTCCTTTTCAGCTCTTATGAGAAATTCGAACAAATCAAACACAGATCTGCATATGATTGTTACAAAGGACACAATAATCAGTCTCGGTTCGAAATCTGCGGGCCAAAGCTGAATCAGTTAGCAAGGCATTAGAACAAGCTTTCCAACAAAAGTGACAGGAACTTGTCATAATTTAAGCCAAAGTGTATTCATGCGTTGAAGTGGTTAATGGGATTGCGCAATCTATGTGCAGATTAGTCGTGATGAGCTAAGCCGACGGTGCACATGTTATAGCACATGGACTTGTCACACATGCATCATATCATTGCGCTAATATGTACACTATTAATTTTGGGTGATGTGCAGTTGGTGAAACTTAGTTCCTGGTGAAGATTTAGCTGAATATGTCTCATGTGGATATGTTTCAGATAATGTGCCTCTCACAGTGATTTTCCAAATTAGGTATATCATTAGTGTTAGTGCCAATGTGAATGGCTTAGATCCTATGGGCAATATCCAGTGGCCAAATATCAGTGAGAAGCAAAAGGTTGCATTATTTCCTATCCTGTTAAATTAGGTCCATTACTGAGTAAATCTGTAGTGAACTGGGGCCAGTTGGGGAAGCAACATTTCCTCAATGACTAGGCCTAGGTTGAAGTCTTTGAAAAGGGTTTGCGCAGCCGTTGAAGGTTGTTCATTCAAGTCCGACGTTGAGCTGTTAAGCAACTTGTATGACTGGCATCCAAGAATGAGAGTTACAAGGCCTTGAAATTTGCTGAAGGAGGTTGTCATTTTGTGGATATTTGCCACGGAACTGTTTGTACCCAAATGGAGGGGTAGTTTAGGAACAATCAAATGGAGCTATTAATAGCTCCATCCCACGTTAATAGTCTATTTTGAACAACCAAATGGAACTATTAATGTGGGACGAAGAATGTTTGTTTTCTGTCCTAGCTGCCGGGATGAACTGAATCTTAGACTTTGATATGTTGATTTTCAATCCGGCTACAGAACAATATTTAGCTAGTCTTGGAAACATGACATTATTTGCATAAATAAGATGTGTAGTAGACGGGACATCCCTACCGATCCTAACACCATAAATTTGTAAATTTGATGGAACTTTATTTAAGCAGAAAAGGCTTGCTGATCTAATATGAATATGTAGGGAGAAAGTGGATCGATGTTACGATGGGGGTCTATAATTGGCGTGGAATTGACATTGATAAGTACTCCTTGGGTCTCAAATTAATAGCTCTATTTAGTAAAAAAAATTATTTTATATTAATTATTTTATTTTATTTTATTTAAGTAATTAGGTACTTAAAAAGAGTATCATAAGTTTATTTTCTTTTCTTTTAAATATAATTTTAACCATTTAATAAAAATTACTATTTTTCTAAATACAACATTAATATGGGATGAAGGGAATATAATATAAGAGACACATGTGATATAGAACATGATTCTTTGGACCACAGAGGAGAAAACCCATGCTTTAGTAAGACTTCCTCCATAAATTTCCAACGAATATGGTCGTAAACCTTAGCCACACCAAGTTTTAAAGCTACTGAGTGATGTGTTAAATACAAAAAGGATTTAATTTACACGTCTTCATATTTTTTTTGCACTTATAACATATTTTCATGTCGATTCTATGATATAATGAACAAAATCGGTTTTGGAAATCCCTTTTAATACTAATAGATATGTAGCCAAGATTTGAAGTTTAGGGTTTAAGCTTTACCTTATAGAGCTGTGTGTCCTAGCGAAAAGCCATCATACTCCAACACACATAATTTTGATACACTGAAACCAAATATAACAATTTTGAATAATACCTAGATTTTGTATCGCAGAAGGTTTTCTTGATAAATATTAATTGGATTTACTCTCATTCTACATCATCATTAGTCATTATATATTTTATGTAATTTATGCTATAGAATAAATTTATAATTACTTAATATTAATATTTATGTTTGTGAATAATAATGTATACCTAGATTGTCAAATATATGTATGGACAAACTTATTTTGATTACCTAGATGATCTAAATTATTTTACATAATTTCTTCGAGACCTCACCGAGTTCTCTATGAGATCTCATCTATTTGACTCATCAAGATAAAATTGAGGACAGTGAACATGGTTCTGATCTCATTAGACCCTTAATGGATTCATAGTTTCTCTAATTACTGTTGATGTAAGCCTTAAGTTAATAGAAAATTATATTCTTATTTTATTTTCTCAACGTTTAAATTATACTCCATCTTTTATTGAACTGAGAAAATTAGATCCCCCTATTATCAGGTTAGGCCTATATTTCTCTATCCAATCAAAGCTGGAGTATAATTTTAATGTATAAAAAGTAAAGTAAGAACATCAACATGTGCAACTTTAGCCTCAGTCGATATTCAAGTTTGTCAAACCCAAAGTAGAAGAATGGCTGCCCTATGGAGTAAGCAAGTTCTTCCATTATACTCTCTCTCAACTAAATTAATAGTTCTATTTGGTAAAAAGTTTGCCCATATTAATAGCCCCATGTAATTAAATTTATATTATTAGGTATTTAAAAAAGAGTATCATAAATTTATTTTTCCTCTCTTAGATGTAGGCTTCACCATTAAATAAAAATTATTATTTTTTAAATATAACTATTAATATAAGGTGAAGAGATAATTTCATTCATTAAAAAAAAGGACTTCTTTCATCATAATTTTAGTCGGCTGTCATTGCACGTAAATAGAGCTCGGGAAGAATGCAAGTTTGCTCATAGATAGACCACATGTTGGGCCCCATAATCGTTGTAATGACAACTTTGTCAAGTAGCGGCCCATCTAATAAGAGTTCACTCTGGCTCGTCCTCTCAGTCCTTTGCATTTTCAACTCATCCAGTCATTCGGCTTTGCTTTTCACCTGCAGCAACTTAGATGTACGAGACCACTCTTCCTTAAAACTAGGCCCAAGCCAGTGTAAAAGCGACAAAACAGGCCCAAGCCCACTTCTTCAAATCCCTATTGTTTCTCTGCCGTGGGGTCCACAACCCATGGCAACCTACTTCCATGCAGTGTTTTAAAAACCGGCCCGGAGGCTGACCCGGATTGGTCGCCGGGCCGGGTTGACTCGGTTCAACCGCGGGTTAACCCGGGTTGACCCGTTTAATATATAATAGATTAAATACTATATTTAGTAAAACTATATGCATCGCATTTCCGTAACTCAGCTGGTAAAAGGCGGGAACGCTATTATATTACGTCTTGGGTTCGAATCGCGGGATGAACGATTTTTTTTCTGGTACGTTATACAGTCAATATTTAAATAATATGGTCAAAAACATGTTTACAACTAATAAAACATAGCCCAGTGGTCAAAATGCGTGCAATAGTTACTACTTCGTGAGTTCGAATCCCATCCTCTCCCAAAATTTTTTCCACTTTAAGCAACCCGGATAAAATAATAACCCGGCCCGGAATATGGTCCGGGTCCGGTTGAACCCGGTCCGACCGGCCGGGCCGGGCCGGGTTTTAAAACAGTGCTTCCATGTATCAGCATAATTGACTTGTTCTTTTATCCAAAATGTTTAGTTTCCTCCCTCATAAACATTTCTTTGCTTGCTTACATTAAAGTGGACTTAATATAGCAAACATGTTCATATGCAAATTTAGTAGGCATCATATTCATGGAATTAAATGTAACTTTGTTTGTTTTTCAAATATGATCAGTTCTTAACTTCTCCTCATTTTCAACTAGCCATGGAAGATGTCTTTCCTGATATGCACATTGGTCCCCTTTGAGCTTCACTCTAGCAACAACAATTTTTAGCAACATGTTACTTGGAAGCAATGCGGAAAGCATTATTGTAACAGTTAAGATGTCACCGCTTGATCATGATTCCCAACTCACCAAGCATGGCCTTGGCACTCAATCACAGCTCCTGATGCCCTGATCCAGATGGGCACAACACGCACGCTCTCTCATCCGCCTCCCCATGCCCGGTTCAAACAGGAACATCCCACCAGCAGAGACAAGAAATGGAAAATGGTGAAATGAAGCGGGGGACCCTCTCGTCTAGGGGAAGCAAGAGCCTCAAAAGCTCGGGTAACATGCTGGGGGGAGGTGGTCCGGGGATCCAATATGGCAATTGGGAAGAAAAGGCCATGGAGGGGGGCCGGATGTGACCCACGACCGCAAAAGCAAAAGGCCCGGGTCCAGTATAATATCGCACATTTACTGTTTGTTGTATTGCCTCACCCCATCCTCAACGTGGTCCTCCAGCTCCTAGTCTCTCTCCCACGGTAGAAAAGTCACTTTCCTAGTAGTACGCGACAAGAGAAGGGAAATGGAGGTGGAGGAAGATGAAGATATAGGAGAAGTTTTTTTCATCTTGGTTGGCAAACGAGATCGAGAAGAAGGTTGACAATGAATGATGGAGACCGGTGTCAGGGGGGAGGAGGGGGAGAGGATAGGGCATGGAAAGAGACTGAGAATAATTTAATGGGTGCTGATGGGGTGGGGAGCTGCCTCCTTGGCGGTGGTAGCAATCCGTTTATGCGTCTGCTGCCTGACCCGGAGACACCAGCGGCCGTCCACACTTTGGGAAATACTCCATATTATACTTCCAGTCTGATTCACGCAAAATCACTTCCACTCCCTAGCATTCATAAACCAGCACACATAGCATCAATGGTTCACTGTAGAGCTAAGGTTTTGAGCATCCCGAGGTGGAAGGGATGGGGTTGGGACCCAGACATGGGCAATTGGGAGCCATGCAAGGGATGGATAGAGAAGTGGAGTACAAGTCACGGTTCCACGAGGGGAGTGGCGGATGGAAAGGGGGGAAGAAGGGGGGGAGGGGAAAGCAAATGGAGGGGGGGTGGGGTGATGGCGACTGGGGCTGGGGAGACAGCTGGCTGAGAGCAGAAGATCATAAATGCGCCACCAACTCCCCTACCTCCCCTCGTCATTCCTCCCCTCCTCGGGAACTACTTCTTCCTCTTTTACCACTTCTCTCTCGCTCTAGTCCTTGCCTAATTACCAGTCGGGGTTTACCATCTTTTACCTGGAGCAAATAGGCCAAGAGATATGTTTAGTGACAAATAAAAAATGGCGGAAGAGATAAAGAGTATCTTGAAAAATGGACAGAATCGCCGCCATTTTGATCAGCTCAACCGACCTTAAATCCACAGCAAAATAATTTTTTAAGAGCTCGTGATTAGCATCTGATTAAATAGTATTTGATTAGTTCTGAACTGGGTCCTGGGTCATGTCTGCCACTTTGAGAGTTAAGACGTCCAGACAAAGGATGAAAGCAAATCCGGGATTAGTTAAGGCATCACGTCATATGACCAAAGGGAAGAAGGAAAAAAGGGTCATGCATCCTCACAGTCTATCTGGTGAGGCCGAGTCCCGAGGTGGGAGTGGATGTAATAACGGAGTTGGAGTAGAGGACGACCATAGGGGCCGTAGACAGGGGGGGGAGAGAGTCAAATGCTCGAACCAAATGGCAACTGATTTGATGGAGGAGTTGGGCTGGTTGTGGTCGCAGACTAGCTGTGCGAGGGAGGAGAGGGTGGGCGGGGCTAATGGCCGTTTCAGGGTGGGGGTGCATGCAGAAAAGGATAGATGGCGCAATAATGAGTGGGGGCTGCCTCTTTGCTTTTCCTAATTTGTCCGGCTGTGCGGCGAATGTTGGAAGCACGGGTGGCACATCCCCCCTTCCCCACCCCTTTAGGCCCCCCTCCCCACCAAACACACCATTCAACTCTTCCTTCCCTCCATCAGTAGCTGGTTCTTGGGGCTCTTGCCTAGATTTGGAACAGTGAGTGAGCTGGGTTCTCTGACCATTTTGGGAGGAAAGCTGAAAGCTTTTGAGGTTTCGGGCAATGGAGAAGGGAGGGGAGGAGGGGGCAGAGATGGCTTCGCAGAGGAAGAAGATGATGCGCACCGACACGTTCCCGTTTCGGGTGCCCGCGGGACCCACCTTTGAGGACGACTGTAGCGGGATAGGAATCAGGCGCGCAGGCAGCGATTTATACTTATACGGTGGCGCAGCTGCAGCTGCAACTGCTGCTGCCGCCGCTGTTGCTGCTGCTTCTGCTGCAACAACAAGTGCCCTGCAGCCTTTTCCGACTCCTCCCACTCCTACTACTTCTGCCTTCGGATCCCCAGGTCCGTTAAGTCAATTCCCTTCCACCCCCTTCGCTTTCCTTATCCTGCTTTGCCTTGTTTCACTTTCCTTTTCTTCTCCTCCTCGCTGCTGGTCTGGTCTACTGGATAACGAAATATGGTTTGTGTGTTGCAGGGATGGCGACGGCCTCTTTTCGGTTCCCCTTCACCTTGGCGCAGTGGCAGGAGCTGGAGCGACAGGCCATGATTTTCAAGTACATGATGGCTTCCGTCCCGATACCTCCTGACCTACTCATCCCCAAGGGCTTCACGGATGCGCCGGCCTCCCACCACCCAGCTTGTATTTTCCCCGTCAAAGCCTCTATCTTTATGCTGCCCTCTATGCTGTATTTCTATTTTAATGGGATTTTTGTGTTGATGCGTTATTGTGCAGTGGGGAGAGGCTCCTGCTTCAATCTGAGGTTCTCTAACAGTGTCGACCCCGAGCCGGGACGCTGCCGGCGGACGGACGGGAAGAAGTGGCGGTGCTCCAGGGATGTGGCGCCGGACCAGAAGTACTGCGAGCGCCACATGCACAGGGGACGCCCTCGTTCAAGAAAGCATGTGGAAGTACAGTCCCATACCAGCCACACGCGAGGCCCCATTCCTTCCACCACTCCTACTTCCTCACTGACCTCGACTCCGGCCAACCCAAACCATCCTAATCTCATTAGTGGCGTGACCGGCTTCCCATCGCAGCACCCATCCGCTTTCTTCACCAACAAAAGCCCTTTCCTTCCCGAGAAGGAACAACCGAGGTGGGCAAGCTCACATATTTGCTTCAAGTGGGTATTTTTTTTATTAGGGACTTGTTTAATCGTTTAGTTTCTGATGTTTCAGATATGTAGATTGGATGAACGGAGGGTCTGAAAGTATGGCTAGTAGCCAGGCATGGCATCTGATGGAGCCGGAAATGGGTCTGAAGACTGGCGATGGCATCGACCCAATCCTTGTCCGGCCCCCTTACGAAGACAACTTGAGTTTGAGCTTCTCAGGCTTTGGCAGCGGCAGCTCCGGGCCGGAGCAAAATGACCAGTGCTGCCTCTTCCTCAACTCCGACCTTTCTTCTATTGAAGACCCAATACCCAAAGATCCTCCGTTGCGGTTCATCGATGCTTGGTCGATCTCCCCCGGAGAGCCCGCCACCTCCTCCATCAGCGCCGGTAAAGCAGAAATCTGCTCCGGAGGGAAGTTTCCTCTGTCTTCTCTTACACTGTCCATGCATAGCTGCGAGGATGATGAACAGGTCCATATGGGTCTTGGAGTTCCAGATTCTGATGGCGAGAGCAATGGCGGAAAGCATGCGACTTTGAGCTGGACTAGTCCCATTCCCTTGCTAGGAGGGCCCCTGGGGGAGGTTCTGCAGTCGACCCCCTCGGCCGGGTCGAACTCGCTCTCCCCTCATTCATGCGGGGGTCTGAATCTGATGGCCGACCCCTGCGTTGAGGGCTGCAGCCCGCATGACAGTCCCACAAGACAAGCTTCTTCTCCCACCGGCGTCTTGCGAAAGACCTTGGCTTCATTCTCTGATAGCAGCGGCTGTAGCAGCCCAACATTCGTTGCTGCTAAGCTTCCTGGCCAAATTGCCTTCTTGAATTAACACTGACGCGACGACCTTGAATCTGCCAAGTTTTTTTTAAAAAAATTTCTATTAAATGCTTGTTTAGCTGTTGCAGTTTTCATGGCTCCTTTTAGTTTCAATCATGGCTTCAGAACATGGACGGAAGCAGTGTCTTCCGCTGCTGCCATGGGAGGGGTCGTATCTGAAGCCTGCAGTGTGAATTTTAAGGTTCAGAGGTTTTCTGGGTTGTTCCATTTTTGAGGGAACGGAATCCCGTGTCTCCTGTGTGTGCCACAGATGTAGTGTAGGTCTGCTGCTGGAGGAATGAATGTGATGTTTGTAATAGTTGTCTTAGTTCCTTGTGAAACTGATCCAGAACTTTTTCCTTCTGTTCTTCTGATCAGAGAAATGAATTTGACTTCGACATTGCCTGCCTTCTACACTGTTGCATAATTTTGCTTTTGGTTTTTTTTTCCCTGCTGAATCTGTTGCGTTATTTCTGCTTGCACAATGAGCTATGAACAGGCTAGAAATAAAAGCTTGCATTGCATGACGAGACTAGTATCATATTTCCTGTGCTTTAACTCGCAAATATGCGACGAAGTCTGTTGATGAAAAGGCAAAACCGTCAGACGAGTGACGTGATTAGTGCAGATTAGTGTCATGCTTCCGTTAATGTTTTAATGTTGTGACGTGGGAACAAGAGTATACTTCTTCATGCCTTCAGGTAAAAAACGAAAAATGCTAGTTGTTTTATCTAGAGCGTCGCCAAACAGTAGCAGCAAGCAATGCATTGCGCCAATCATCATCACAAAAAGGACTTTGATGGTATCCTTCACGTCACGACGATGTTCACGATCTAATCCAAATCATCATGTAGGCAGAGGCTTTGAGTTGCCAAAAGTTGATTCGGGTCTTGCTGGCATCATCATCTTGAAGTTGAATTTTGCATCTTTTTTATTTTTGAAATGATCTGGAAGTTAAATTTTGCTTCTTACATCCCCCAATTCAAATTTCAATTCAGTGTGGAAACACTGGAAGCAAGATTGGATACACCACAAAATCAGAAGGATGTGAAGCATTTAAACAGAGAATAAAGTAGCCTCCGGGTTAGCTCACAGGGGAGAGGCCGACCAGCCCAGTAGCACAATAAAAGCCATTTGAATTGGAGATTTGTAGTTGAGATTCTCCCACAGTACGAAAATACTGCTGCAAACGAGATTGAATTCCTGTCGCCTACCTCACGAGCATCTTCACGCTTGATCTTCAAGGCGGAGCTGATTATCTATTGCCAGGCATTTGCCCCTCTTCACGTTGATTGAGTTAACCCATCAATGCCAACTCCATCCAGCTCGCCTACTGCTGCCAAAGCCTTGGCTCCAAGCATTTGCTGCAGATGGGACATGTCCTCCGGCTGGCGGGCATGCCCAGTCGGTAGGGGGCAGCCGTGGGGCCATGCGGCTCTCCGCTCCAAACCTCTGAGCTTTCTGGATAAAGAGCAACAACATTTGGGTGGGAGGCTAATTGCTGGTAGAACAAATCTTTTAATTTGGTGTGACGGATGCTGGGGCCAAGTCTGCTCCAGCTGCACACTCCCCGTGCTGGGCTTATTATGTGTTTTACGTCAAGTTAGCAGATATTTTATCTTGTGCTTCAGATGTTTACACTGTCACTGGACCCCATGGACGCTCCTGCACTTGGCAAAGTACAGGAGGAACCGAGGAAGGCATCTTATGAGGGTCCAGTGAGGTAGAGAGGGTACATGCCGAAGCAAAACGTAATCTGAAATCTGTTACACAAGTCGAAAACTTGGTAGGCATACAGGGACGGAAGAACTCAAATCATTTCAGTCCAACTACCGGCATCCTGTTACCCGACAGTTTCCCAAACCTTTCCTGAAAGCAGATTAGATGGACTGCCATTATGCCAAAGATTAGACGGACTGGACTCAACCCCGCACTTTCAGAAGTTGGCATGAGTCACACCATCTTCCACTGAAAAAGCTCTTGTGAGCTGTTCTGCGTGATACTGCCTGGGCTTTTGAAGGTGTTTTGGCATCATAAGCATCCATAAAAGGTTTATATTTCGAAAAGGAAGATATAGCCTGCTGTGTAACACATCGCAATGTCTTTTGTGTACAGCGAAATTACGTCAATTTACCTGATTACTTGATAACAGAGTATGTAGCGTAATCTGTCATACTACTATGTTACATGTGACTACTTCACTGAGTAACATGTACGCACTCTGGGAATATGATCTTGCACCAACTGCTGTAGTCCTACATCTTCCCTATAGATCTTAGCTCGTGGTATAGTTTGTGGGGTCACTATACCAGTTACTAAAACAATTTAGAGTTTTTTCGATGTTACCTGGCCCGAGGAAGTGAATATTCTATATTCTTTATTTTTTTCCCAAAAAATGTTACCGAAACCAAACTTGCATGTTATTAGATAAATTTTAAACAGAAACACCCCAAGGTTAGGGTTAGGGTTAGGGTTAGGGTTAGGGTTAGGGTTAGGGTTAGGGTTTAGGGTTTTATATCATGTAAACCCATTACATATTACACAAACGACCACAGACATCGGCGAATTCGACAATTCCATTAGTGATGAGCAAAAACGCAGTGTGAGTTCCGATTTTTGACCCATCCCACAGGTGATTTCCAAAACCGGCAATTGATTTCCAAAGTAGGATGATTAGTAAAATGCGTAAAAACTCTCCAACATTTGGTTTTTGTTGTTTTCGATAGGCGATCTTAAAATTTTCCTCCCCAAAGCGAGTTTTAGCTGTGAAGTGAGGTTCCATTTGAGTGTATACTGATGCGATCCCGGTAAAGCAGTCAACTTTGGTGAACAACATCGGTTGATCGAGGGGTTAATCCAGCTCGGATCAATTTTCATAGTAATGGCTTTCTCGAGCTCTAAATCATAGGTTTGTATATACGATGTTTCATATGTCATATTATAGAACACACGACGTAGTTAGTACTTTCATCCCCTCAGTAGTTTATCGTGTTATCAAGTATAAGATATATACTATATTGTGTTATCGATAATACAATATACGATATAGATGTCTTCCTATCGTGTATGCATAACATGCATAACGTGTTATTAATAACATTATACTTATTTATTCATAACGTGTTATCAATAGCTATGGCTTACACTTTGCCACCTCTGCTATTTATTCTGATGCTTCTACCACTAATTTTGTCATCTTTCTCATCGGCCATGTTTTTTCTAACTTCATCTTCACCTCCTTTTCCATTGTCGCCTTCTTCTTCTTCTTCTCCCTCCTCCCACCTTTCCTCATCTCCTCCTCTCCTCTTCTCTCTCCTCCTCCTCCCCTCCTTTCTATCCTCCTCTCATTTTCCTCCCTACCAAAATCTAAGACCGGTCACAAACTAGCCAACATAGCTATTAAGAATTTATTTTCTTACATGCTCAAATCATAAAAAATAAATTTATAAACATGTTAAACTACTCAAACCTTGTATTGATAGTCGACAATCAGATTTACTGCAATAACGGGCATACTAGACAACATTATAAGTGACAATATCTCCCTAAGTATTTATAATTTTTTATCTTAACAGATCTTAACAGTCTAAATAAATAAGATAAAAAATATATATTTTAACACGCGACTATTGACCCTCAACTATCAGTTGTCGAATGTTTCGACTATTCAAAAGAGCATCAATCAACACAAATATTTACATAAACAACATTTCAAAAGAACTGAAGAAACTAAAGAAATTTTATTTTGTTCTCCTCTGACTTTGTTGCCTCCCTTGCAAAAGGGGTGGGTGAGTATATATATATATACAATAGTTTGCATTAAATTCTACAAGCATGTTATTCATGAAATCTTAATAAATCAAACTGAATCATTTCATATAAACACTTAGAAATTATCATTTCCAAAAACACATCAATCTCAAAGGTCTTAACCTAATGACATACTCCCACACCCACACTCATGGTGCAACGGAAGCCAAAAGAAAAAGAATTTTCCCATGATATCCCATATCTTGTACACGCCAGAGTCATGTGTGGCAGGTGTTCAAAATTATTATCATAATAATTCCTAGTTTATAAACCAAGGAACTATCCAACATATCCACATCAAAATAAAATCATTTAGCAAACAAGAAATCAGAGTTTTTGAGCTTTCTCTAGAAGAACATTTTGAAAACTGATCACTCCTAATAAAGAGTAAGTTTAGAATTGAAGACCCCCTACTTGATTTTAGTTGAAGTTTCTTCTTGAGATTTTCTTTTTTCTAGATTGCTTAATTTGGGAAAAAAACCACGCCACCTCAAAGAATAGGCTTGATTTAGTAAAGAATGCTTCTTGAACGGGCTAAATCGAACTTATATTGACTCCAAAAGGGTCAGAGAAAGAATTAGGAAAGTAGGATTAAAAGAGGAGGGAAAAGTATAAATTTAAAATTTCCCCTCTCCCATTTTTATAGCCACATGTTGCGCTAGCTAGCACAAAGCGAGAAGCTAATGTACATGCCACGTCTCGAGCCGCTTCATGTAGCGCTGATCCATGTCGCAGTCGATGCACTGCCTGTGTACGTGATGACAGGCATCTATCATCATTTTTTAAAAAACAAATATTTCAAATCCAAATAAAAACTCTAAAATTCAAAATACCACAACTTTCTACCCCAAACTTGTATTCACATGTTTTTAACACTATTAGATTCATATTGATGAGTCTTACAAAATTATCTTATTGTTTTTAAGTAGGACCTAGCCATGTGGAAAACGTCTTGAGTTGTAAGTTATGACCTTGAAAAGTGTGCCATATGGGTGGGTCTCACTAAAAAAAAGTGTTAAATAAGCTACCCATGTGGGGTCTACTTTAATAAGGCTCTTCAATATGAGTCTAATGGTACCAAGAATGCTCAAATTCAAATTCAGGGTAGAATATTATGGTGTTTTGATGTTTAGATTTTTCATTTAAATTTTAAAAAAAAATATTAAAAAATAATTGCATACGCATGTGCAGGCAGCCCATCAACCCTGCGTGAAGCGGTGTGCTGCTCCATGCAATGTGCGGCTATAAAAAGGAGAGGGGGGATTTTAAATTTCTAATTTTTCCTCCTCTTCTGATCCTACACTCCTAAACCTTTCTTTGAGCTTTGTGGAGTCAATTGAAATCCAATTTAATATGTTGAATCAACATTTTCTACTAAATCAAGTGTGTTCTTCGAGGTATGGGTTTTCTCTCTCTCAAAATTAGTGCTCTAGAATAAGGAAATCTTAAGGAGAAACTTTTACTAAAGTCAATGTAAGTGGTCTTCAATTCTAACCTTATGCTTTGTTAGGAGTGATTAGTTTTTGAAATATTCTTTTAAAGTAAGCTCAAAAACTTCGCTTTCTTGTTTGTTAAATGATTTTATCTTGATGTGGATGTGTTTTGATTGTTCGCACCATCTGGATAGTTCATTGGTTAGTATACTAAGAATTATTATGATAATAATTTTGGATATTTGTCACACTTGGTTCTAACATGTATATGATATGGGATATAATAGAAAATTTTATTTCCTTCTGGCTTTCGATGTACCATGAGAGCAGGCATAAGATGTTAGATATCACAACTTTGATATTGATGTACGTGTTTTAGAAAAATTGATGATTTTGAGTGTTTATATGAAACTATTTAGTTTGATTTATAAAGATTTCCTGATAAGCATGTTTGCAGAATTTAATGCAACCTACTTGTAAGTATAAATATACTCACCCACACCTAAATTCTGTAGGAGAAGCTGCAAAGTCGGATGAGAACAAAGAAAATTTTTCTTAGTTTCTTCAACTCTTTTGAAATGTCGTTATGTAAATATTTGTGTTAATTAATGTTTAAAGGCATGAGATGCTAAATTTTGGAACCTTTTATATACAAGTCACTCTTCTATACAAAGTGATCGGCACCCATTATATAAATTGACCTACATATTTTTTTAATATTTTAGTTTATTTTAAAATTAGACATGGTATTATAGAAAGAGACGGTGGAGGAGGATGTGAAGATGAAGTCGAATGAAGTGGAGCTGGTAGCAATGACGACAAAGTTGTTGATGAAGCCCGAGATGCTGAAAATTAATGAGAAATAATGGTTGGTGATGTTATAAGGGAGAAAATGAGAATGGGGTATTTTAGATAATTTATGTCATATGTGTGGAGGGTTACATGTGCATAAGGCTATTTTGTGTATTACATAAAAATATTAGATATTTTGTGTAATACATTATATCTTGGGGCTATTTTGGCATATTCATCTAAATGATGAGTAACAATGTTAGGATACAAACTAATAAACATGAGGATGTGTACAATCACCTTTTTACATAAGGATTTCCAGCTCTCATTTTTTCAAGGTAAGCAAAGAATGAAAGGGTACAAAGATGATAACATTAAAAAAAGGACTAGCATATAAATAAAACAAATGAATAAGATTTCTATTTTCTACCAACTTGAACTTTTGGGAACAATCGTTATATAACATGTCATCAAAGCATCAGGTTTTAGAGGTCCTAAGGTCTATTCTCATTAGAGGCATTTATACCTTGTGTTTTACATGTTGTAATTGATAGACGCTTGTACATGAGAGAAGTTACAGGAGTATGAAAATCTCAAGTTCTAGTTTTATTTGAGACATTAATAACATAATTGTGTGCCTGGTTCATCTCATTCCTCGCATTGATGGATGATTGCAAGTGATGAAGGTTTTAAAATATAAAATACATAAGGTTTTTATTTCTTAAAAACTCAGATTTGAGAACATCGATTATTAAACAAAAACAAAATCCTCCCTCGAAAAATAACCTACAAAACACCCACTTAAATGTAAGACAAGACGGTTGTGACAAGGTGGCCGTCTGATCAAAATCTGAACACGGTATGCAGGCTTTTACACTTGATGAGGCTTATTATGGTTAACATGTTTTTTACCCTTGATTACTCTCCCTCCCTGGTTTTATGCGCAGTACCCACAATTTCATCAGCTGCCCTAATGCCCCATGTGCACCCACTCACTTGATTTCCTATCATCCACTTAACTAAAATAATTATACTCTGAGACATTTTTAGAATTATAAGTGCCCTTTTGCATACTTAACGAAGTCCATAGAATACTGAACATCCATCCACTTGAGGATGATCTTGTGAAATGGGATACCTGTTTGAGAAGTCTTTTTGGGCTTGCTGGCCGGTCGGGGCGGCTAACGGCAAGCTAGGACAGCTGACGACCAGCTTCTAATGTTGTGATCAAGTTAAATGTGTCTTAGTTTATTATTCGAAGATTTTGGGAATATTTATACGAAGAATGTGGCTGTATGCACCTTTTAAACTCTTTTATTTCTATTTTTTATTTAACCAAAGCCTACTTAATAAAGGCTTTTACTCGTTCTCTATATCTAAAAAACTATATTCTAACTTATACTCTACCCCACCTTCCCCTCTTTTCTCTCTCTCCCAGTCTGATCATGTCAAGGCTGCTAGAATGGCTAGCCTCCAGCCAAGACCAGATGTGGCCTCGACTTGGGGCAGCCAATTGGGGGGGCGGGGGGGGGGGGGGGGGCGGTTTTTTATGGTTAACATGTTTTTTACCCTTGATTACTCTCCCTCCCTGGTTTTATGCGCAGTACCCACAATTTCATCAGCTGCCCTAATGCCGCATGTGCACCCACTCACTTGATTTCCTATCATCCACTTAACTAAAATAATTATACTCTGAGACATTTTTAGAATTATAAGTGCCCTTTTGCATACTTAACGAAGTCCATAGAATACTGAACATCCATCCACTTGAGGATGATCTTGTGAAATGGGATACCTGTTTGAGAAGTCTTTTTGGGCTTGCTGGCCGGTCGGGGCGGCTAACGGCAAGCTAGGACAGCTGACGACCAGCTTCTAATGTTGTGATCAAGTTAAATGTGTCTTAGTTTATTATTCGAAGATTTTGGGAATATTTATACGAAGAATGTGGCTGTATGCACCTTTTAAACTCTTTTATTTCTATTTTTTATTTAACCAAAGCCTACTTAATAAAGGCTTTTACTCGTTCTCTATATCTAAAAAACTATATTCTAACTTATACTCTACCCCACCTTCCCCTCTTTTCTCTCTCTCCCAGTCTGATCATGTCAAGGCTGCTAGAATGGCTAGCCTCCAGCCAAGACCAGATGTGGCCTCGACTTGGGGCAGCCAATTGGGGGGGGGGGGGGGGCGGGTTTTAATAAATGGTAAAATCTACATCTAAGAAAAGGAAAAATAAGCTTATAATACTTTTTTTCAAGTACCCAACCGCTAAATTGAACAAATTGAAACTATTAATATAAAATATTTTTTTTGTTAAATAAAGCTATTAATTTAGGATAGAGAGATTAAGTGATTTTTTTTTACTTCAAGTGGGGGATAAAGGAGTTTAAAGGATATCACCACTTTCTAGTACAAATTGAAATTGTTACAATTACACCCTTACTTAGGGGTTGTTTGTGTAGTGAATTTGTGTAAGAATCCGTTGATTCTACCCCAATTTAGGTTTAAATTATCGGAATCATATTTATATGTTGAAGGTGGGCAGAATTAAAAATTCAACCCCAAAGTTTATTTCAAGCCAGAATTTTTCAGAATCACCGAATTACCTCATGAGGTGATTTCGTCGATTCCGGCTCCCAACCCCTATTTTAAAAATTACAGATTTTATTATTTTTTAATAATTATCTTTTATATCAATTTGAGCCTCGAAAAACGTATCATATATGTAAAGCCCACTTTAAAAGTTTAAAATTACCTATCTTTATGGGATCTTGTTTGATAGAGCTCGAATTTAGGAGCGTAATAGTACCAATAACATGCATATCTGAGTTCGGAAAAGAGAGTTATATTATTTTGAAGTTTTAAAATTAAATTTAACGCAACATTCAAATTTATTCTAAAAAATTTCATTACCAAGAGTAATTCACATTCTACATTAAATTTTTAAAATTAATTCTAAAAAATTCTACTTCTGTTTCTGAAAAATCCAACACCCAGCCCCTTAAGATATTCACAATGATGCCATCAAGAGTAAAATACACATAAACTAAGTAAAATACTCTTATACAGTATTATTCCCCCCCTAGCGAAAAGGACTTGATCCTATGTGCAAATATGATGAATAGTTAGATCTTTAGACGTGACTCTCTTCCGAAACAAAATGATAATCTATTACAATGTGCTTGGTAGGCGCATGAAAGACAGAGATCTAAAGCAAGACTGATTGCACATATATTATCACAATATATGATAGGTAACTTTGGAATAAGAAGAGCAAGATCTATGAACAATGGCCCCAACCAGATATTTTCTGTTGTGGTATGAGCAAATATTTATATTCAACTTCTGTAGATGATTTCGCAACAGTTCCCTGTTTCTTGCACTCTGAAGTATTAGATAACACACAACGCCTACTTATAGACCCACGATTATTTATATCACTTCTCCAGTCAACATCACAACATTCTACAAGATCAGAAGGAGTTGGGGTAATTGAATACCATAATCCATAGTTCCTTTCATATATCATAAGTTCTTCTTAATTGCTTGATAATGAATGTCTCAATAGACCATAAGAGACATTAATACAGACAACCACAAGGGTTAGAAATAAGGTCAGGGCAGTGACACCCACCCTCCTACACTCTTCCCCCTTCCTCGGGCTTCCAGGAGAAAGCCCTTTCCCTCTTCTATCTCTGACTATCTTCTTCTTCTTCTTCTTCTTCTTCTTCTTCTTCTTCTTCTATGTTTTCTTTCTCCTCTCTTCCATCTCCCGAGTTCCCTTTTCTTTCTCCCCATTATAACTGGCCACTGCCCCATACTCTCCTCCTTTTCCACTCTACCTTAAATGGTGTGTTTGGAGCTCAGATTTTGTGTCCCTCCCTCTTTATGATAGACTAGTATTTCACCCCCTCTTCAGTCTTGTGAAGGATTTTGTCAATTTATTGCACTGTAACCTGTGTGCTCTGAAGGGTTAAATTTTTGCAGATATCGCCGATTACTGTGTCCTTGGTCTCGTTGGTCATAAGATCATTTCTCTATAGGCAGTTTGGCCGACCTTTTGAAGTTTCGTCGATGATTAGGGTGGTGGTTTGACTTCATAGAATTGGTTGGTCTATAGTGGCCTCAAAACGAGTGTTCATGTTAGTGTTTTTGTATGTTGAGCGTTTGTGTAGTGTCTGTTGTGCTTACATTGTCTTGAATTATTTTATGCTCGTCTCCTCTGAGTAGGAGCTTTTTGTTGGTGCTTTGCATCGATCTTCTCTCTGTTTTGCCTTCCTTTAAGAGAGCTTTTGTTGTTGGCTATGGTTAATTTGTTGTGCTAGGGCTGTTATCTTCTATTGTCACCGGGCTTGCAAAGTCGTCTACCCTTGGGGGGTAATTAATATATAATGAAATGTTGATTAAATCACAAAAATATTTTCCTTACCAGTTAGCATGACCACAACGTATGAGCAGTAGAACCTGGGAACCCGTTGTATCCTGTTTCCAAGTTTATCTCCCACCATTTCTTTGATAATATGGCAACCTAGCTATCATTGTTAGTCACAAAGTTTCAATTAGACAAGTCCAAAACGAATTGGCATATATGTTTTGTACATTTTAGGTTTTGAGAACCGAATCCCTCAGCTTGGCTTTTATCCTATGGTTTTTGTTCCGTGGTTTTTGAAACTAGAAGCTAAATCCACATCACTTTCATTCTAGCTGAGGTCACTTCCATCTACATAGACGGTTTTTAGTTTTTAGGAAGATATTTACATGCTAGTGGGCTGGTGGCACGGGTAATAAGCTACAACTTATTACCTCCAAAGGATGACTGGTTGTTGCCAAATTTTATTAATATATGCCCACCTACTATAGGGGAGGCTCATTGTGGCCTTATTTTAAAATCTTTATTTTTTGGGACAAATCTAAGGAAGTATTTTATATGCTCCTATTGAAAATGCGCCTAGGGCACATATTAATGTATATTATGAGTTCATAATGCTTATATGCGCTTAGTATGTGCGCCCACCCTTAGATTTAAAACATCAACGACATTCATTCACACATTCCTTACTCTAAGCACACTGTCAAAGGAACATGGAAAATGCTCTCATCCAAGATCATCTGTTCAGGCCAATCGTCAAACTTTCGCATCACAAAAAAGTTGCATTTACCTTACACGGATGCCAAACAACCATCTGCATCAAGATTTCCGAGACCTTGAAATGCCACTGCCCAGGACTGAGCCCATGAGCTGACTCAATTGATCAAACTGGACGTCATCCCCCGGGATGAGATACTCATACAGCTTTCAGCTTTGGAACATGTAGCCAGCAAAGTCAAACGCCAGTAAATTCTTACAACAAAGCATCAAACACCAGTTCAGAATCATGTTACATGTCTCTCCTACTCACTTACAATAAAAAAGCTTCTCCTCCAATAAGCTGGCAAAGGTATGCCTGGCCATTGATGTCAGCTGGGCATTTCATCAGTCACCTCAGCCATCGCCTCAGGTCGCTGGTGGAAGAAGGCGACACCTCCCCGCCCAGGCTGTCCGTGCAGCACGACGACTGCAGCTCGCCCCCGTAGAGACCCGCGTAGGCGCTCTTGAAGCTGGGGCTCCTCAGGTTCTGGGAGTACGCCTCCGGGGCCGGGAACGACAGGCGCTTCCTTGCGGAGCCACCCCGTTCCCGCTCCGGTGTCGATGGCCGCTGCCTAGGCGCGCTCTGTGAACGCAGTCGCGCCTTGGCCGACTCCGTCGCCGCCATGTAGTTTGGCATTGCCCCAGCTGCGGTCGACCCTCCTGAGCCGTGATTCCGCTGCCCGAAGTACCACCCGGCAGCGGCCGCAGCGGCAGTGGCCGTGCTAGGGGTGTGTGACGCCGGGGTGGCCGTCCTGTCCTCTCTGGCGCATCGTGGGCTGGCGGAGCGGACCTGGATAGGACGGGCCTTGGCCGGGGAGGGGGTGGCGGGTGCCTGGATTTGGGTTCGGTGGAGTGGGGAGGAGGACCCATATGGGTTGGAGAAGTGGTGGCTCCTCCTGGAGTAGGAGAAGGGCCTGGCTGTGTCCACCTCCACTGTCTTGATGGCTTCTCTGTGGCCATCTGTAGAAGCTCGCCCCCTCATCTCGTAGTTCCTGGAGGCCATCCACCGCTCCAGCCACTTGGTGTGATCTTCCATCTCGTCTTCTTCCATGCTCGACGCGTTCTTCCCCGATCTCCATAGCTGAGTAATATAATAACACAACGTCATTAAGCAACACATGCTGTTGAATGAACAAAAATTTTAACAGAACTAATGGTGGAATTCAATGGATAACAACAAACCTGCTGTGAGAAGGCGTAAGCGAGGGCCTTCTCCCGCTTCATGGCAGCCTCCTTCCTACTCTGTAGCAAGGCCTGGACCTCGTCCAGCGTGTGGAGGCGGTCGTCCCAGTCGCCGCCAATGCTGCTTCCCTCCCTCGAGTGCGACTAAAGTAGCATATGATTAAACCAGAAATCAAATGGAAATATGATGATTCAGGCAATGAAAACTGGTAAATTTCACTTACCATTGATTTCCTTTCGGCAATTTCCTGGAGATGTTTGGACTGCCACAGGCTATTGGTTTCGCTGAGTGACGACTTGGTGCTACCCTCATGGGAGAGCCTCAGGCGCTGGTCCCTCACCCGCGCCTGCACCCGGACGAGTGCCTGCATGCACCTAAGAGTCATCTTCGCCTGCTTCCGGACGTTGTGCCCGCGGACCAGAGCTTGCAGCTTGACCAGCCCCTTGAGCGCACGCAGAGCTCTCCTTGCCTTGTAACACAACAAGCAAACGGAGAGAATGTGATCAGCTTCTCATGTATGTTAGAAGCGGGGAGATGTGGGTGGGTAGAAGGGAGGAGGAGGATCCATGATACCAAATATCCTCTGAAAGATGTCTGGATGACAACGGCCGCGTAATTCTCCCTAACGAAATTCGATGGGCGGGTGAGCCTGACGACCTCCACGGCCGCCTGCGCTGTTGCTACAGCCGCTTCTGCTGCTGCTGCAGTTGCCACCGCCACCGCTATTGCGTGCCGTTGGTCTGGTGTCACGCCGGCTGCAGGGACCCGCATTGCCTTCTGATCGCTCTGCTGGGTGGGCTCCTGATGCGAAGGCTTCCGGAAGAGCCATCTCCTCCTTTCTTTCTTCTGCAGAAGCAAAGAAGAGGACCCATCCTTTCAGTCATTTTACTCTTCATCGAAGAAGAAGAAAGTGGAAACAATTGAGAGTAAAGGAAGAGGGAACTCACCTTCTCCTCATCCTCAGTATCCTGATCTTCTCGCCTCTTCTTGCCTTTGCTTTCAGCTTCCTTGGACGGAGACCTGAAAGCCCTTTTAACCGCGGTCAGCCACGAGCTTCCTCCCTTCTTCCCCATGGCAAGCGTGCCGCATTTACTTCAATGACGCCAACGAAACAATCCAGTGAAGCAAACACTGAGCACCAAAGCAAAGAGCGAAAGAGTGAAGGCAAAGCTAATGGGCGCCGCGGAATTCAGAATCAGAAGAGAGAAGATGAGGGAGCACGGCAGTAGTGGGGGAGCTGTCTGAAGTTCTTTCCCTGTCTGGCAAGTCCAGTACTCGCTCCTCCACAGACTCGGCAGCAAGGAAGCGTTTGTTTATGGGATTTGTGGGTCTCTCTCTGCCTTACTTGGTCACGGCCCAGAATTATAATCTCCAGCCAGGCAGCCAGAGAGTGAAAAGAAGAGCATCTCGAGAACGTCGAAAGCAGAGCTCATCGAGTTGGCCTCACGTTGTTGCTGCAGAAACCCCAACTCACTCCCCCTCTCTGTCTATTTCCATGCTGCTTCTCTCTTTTACTATTGTGTTACTGATGGCTTTTTTGTTTTGAGTCAGGCAGGCTTTATGCCTTTATCTCCCCCTCTTAAAGACAACCGTTAGAGGGTCATGACTCATGCGGCGTTGGGGCTTGGGCTCCCTGTTTCTTACAGTGGGTCAAAGAGAGAGAGAGAGAGAGAGAAGAATTTGGGTGGTTTCTGATCTTGGGCATCGCCAGAACTCCACCGGCGGGTGTGAGACTAGAGAGCTTGGGGCCAGAGCTTTAATGGCGGGGAAGGGATACCGATCTGGGAAATGGTGGCCGGGCTCCGTTCCCAGGGAGGGGTAAAGACCGGTCAAACGGTCTTACCCTCTGCAGGTCCGAGTTTGGGAAGCGACACGAAGCCAACGCGAGGACAAAGCCGCTCGGGAATCGCCCCGAGTCGACTCACAACGGCCAAAATTACTGCAAGGAAAAAGGTGCTCCCTGCTGCTGGCCATGGCCAACGAGCCAGTGGTCAGTCCATGTCTTAACGTGCGGACCTTATTATATTGCTTTGCTGCCTTGCATTCATTCATTGATCTGTGCGGGTAAGCGTGGTAGGCCAGGCATCTCAACCAGCAGTTCAGAGATTTTGCAGTTTTTGCTTAAGATGGTCATTAGGGTTTGTGCCTAGATTATGCAGCCAGAGAGAGAAATGCAACATACTTTACATTGGAAATGAGTGTAATTTGATATATTTGATGAAGTTGGTTCATGCCCATCTTAGTCAAAGTGGCTGACAACCTTTTTTTTTAATTATAGAAAGTGAGAGTAAGTAGTGCTGGGAATTGGTGACGACAGTTTTGGAGTGTTGCCTGTGAGCTCAGACCATTATTTTATACATTTATGGCTCAGTATCACCATTTACCAGTGTCGTATGGAGTTGGAGCTGAGTGAAAAATGGTAATACAACAGAAGAGCTTTTGGAATTTTGACCAAACTATGAACAGATTGCCTCATAATGCTGGATTCAATAGCAGATTGTGACCTGGATTTGGTTCAAGTAACATGCCAAAATTTCCTTCCTTGGCTTTCATCTCTCTGCTCTTGTCTGATAGATCTAAATTGACATTACTTTTTAAGCCATTTTGCTGACTCAAGATCTGGTCCACCATGTGGCTGTAGGTTTGATACTATTAAAAACAGATTTGTTCAAGTACAACCTAGAGTTTTGGCTATTCTATGGGCATTTTCCACTTGAAAAAGAAGTCTCGAGCGTGTATCACCATCAAGGCATCATCAATATACGCCCTCTTCAAGAGGTAAGGCAGATCTTCCTCTCCATGACCGACTGCAAGCTGAGCTGAATTCTATGAAACTGTATGCAATTCTGAGTCCTGTCTCGATCCGTTTTAAAACCACAAGAAAACTCAAGTAAATCCATAAATATCTAAAGAGTTGCAGAACATGTATAATGCCGAGCATCTTTGGGTATCCGTGACAGAGAGTCTGGGGCCTGGGCCCGGGATCTGTTTCTGGGCATCAATTGAAGTATGATGAAATAATGCAGGGAAAAGGGGCACTCCACGGTCCAACTGGAGCACCACACACACCCCAATTCAGTGAATGTCATAGTTACTGTCATTTGTCCTTGATAGTAGTCAGCCGTGCCTTCATTATCTCCAGCCACATTATTAATCAAAACTCGCCCGTAAACTCAGTGAACTTCTCAACGTGAGACTATAATGAGTATTGTTTCTCTGACCAAGAACACAGCCACTCAGTACCAGACATCAGGGCATTAATTTGCACCAAGTTTAGATGATCACGGTATGCGCAGTGCTACTGAGATAATTTGCATTAGAGTCATCTGAGATCCTTGTACTTAAACTTGTATCTGCAGTCTTTCATCTCGGTTGGTTGATATTCAACTCGAGCATTAATATGTGACAGTCTAAATGATACAACTGAAACTTCTGAAATCCCAGTCAGTGCTCTTATGGGGCGAGCCAATTACAAGCTCATTTGATTGGCTTATAATCGTGTACCAGACTGTCAATGTGGCTCTTCATAATTGTATATGCAATTTCGAAAATGATGGACTAGAATCAATTTAAAGTCACCCATATGGCCATACAGAAAGGAGACCCTGAGATACCCAGGTCAGGAGGTTGGAAGAGATTAAGTTCAAAGGCTAAGAGAGCTTAATATTTTCGAGAATATTGATAGAGTTAATTAGTTAAAATATGACTTCATTATCTCTTTCATAAAAGAGTCACAGAAAACAAGATCAAGTGGAGGATATGTGGCCTTCTTGATTACGATGATAATTTGGAATTACTGTTTTCTTCGTTGATAAACCGGATTCATTGAATATCAAGTATTAAACCGTGAGATAAAATTAGGAGCATCCATGCCCCAGTTAGTGAATCTCCTGATTACAGCCTTTCTGGTAATCAGCTCTCCCCTTATTTCTCCAGCCATGTTACTAATTAAAAAATCATCATAGCACCCATTAAACCTCGCAACTTGGAAGTAAACCTAATTAGCTATGTCCATTAGCCAGGTACTATTTCATGACAAAAAATATAGTCCACTCGGTACCCCTACCAGGCTGCATAAATATTAATTTGCAACAAGGGTGGATGATGATTTGCACGTGATATGAGCTGCACTTGTGAAATAATAGGAATTAGAGTCATTTTATTACATCAACTTGTCCCTGGGTCCTCATATAAGGTGGTTAATGGTTTAACACAAACATTTCCAAAGTCTACAAAAACCCATTCATCAAAGGATTATGCTAAAAAAATGTAATAACTGACATCACTCCTTATAAACAATACGAAATGTTTCTGTGACCACCACACTAGCAAATGTACATAGTTGTTGTCTTGGCTTCTATGTACTATGTTATGAGCCCTATGTAACATGGTCATGAGGTTCTGGTCATTGAGATTGAACAGGCTAGAGGTGTCCATAAACAATTAGCGTGATGAATCAATTACCCGTTAATTTGCTAAACCTGGACAATCACGTTGATGATCACACGATAATATTGCCTCTATCATATGTCACTAGCATTTTTTTATCTCAACAATGGCAGACCATAGGGGACTCCCAAGCAATATTTTGTATGTCTTGTGACTTACAATTGCATGAATATGCGACTTTTAATGCAAACTGGCGTTGCTTTCAATTATTATTCTATCAAAAGCCGTTGGCCCTAAATAGTGTAGGCCCCTGTACCTTGAGTAGGTAAGAACAAAGGTGGATGTGGGTCATACAGGTAAGATCTTTACTTTACACAATCGATGGTGCACATATAAACACAAGCGGAAAAGTTTCCCAGTTACATTAACGTGTGTTCGTGTAAAGTAGGAATAAATCCCACATATTACTCCAGGAGTATCTAATAATTTCTCAGTACAGAAAGAAGAGAATGCGGCATTCATAGGATTAGTCCTCATAGTTTAATGTACTTCTTGGTTCCAGCACAAGTTACTTCAAGTTGTCTTAAAATGAATTTTTTTAAGTACTCCCATCTTTATGGGACGAAAATCCTTTTTACTTACAGCATCACGTTGAGAGTTGACATTACACTTCTGCACAAGTTTAGACCAAGCAGGGAGTAGAGCTCCTCTTGGGGAAAATAATACTCCCTCCGTAGTCCTTAATAGAAAATCAAAAATGAACTAAAAACTTATTTTATTTTAGTTTTCTAATTCGGACTATTAAAGAATGATGGAGGTAGTAATATGTATTATCATGAGATTTTTCTTTGAGTCATGTGTATATGCGTGTGGATGAGTGTGCATGGGGCATTTTTAGGCCACACAATTTTGATCGTGCAGTGGGTGTTAAACATGGGTGGAGCTAGGATGGGGCAATTTGCCCACTTGAAATTTGGTTAGCACATATAACATGTAGAATCCAATTCACTACAAATCTGAATATGATCATCTCTAAGTAAGCAGCATTTTGTCTCACCCTAGAACCTAAGGTATAATAGCCTGAATGCACTCTCCAGTCCCTCTTCTTATATAATATATTATTTAATTAACCACCAATCAGAATAACATAAAATGAGAACAGCCCACTGGCTAGTCTGGTTTGTTAGCATGGAAGCTTCACTTCGACAAGCACCTTCCTTAACAAAAACTACCAGGCAAAAAGTTCTCACCTATGACTCACCATTCTCATATTCTCACAATAACTTTGCTCAATTTCATATGAGAAATATGACAAATGAATAGTGACAATATTCTTATAGTATAATATTAACTCTTCTCTTAATTTAGAAATCAATTCTTAAGGTTTAAAGGTTGTCATTATTTTTTGGAACCTTCTCACAATGCAGTATTCATTATTGACTCACTTAATTTAGTATTAAAAGAACAAATAATTGAACTAAGTTATAAATATTAGGAGTCAAGATATATATAATTTTGTATATTATTTGATGTATGGAGCTTGCCCCACCTCCCTGAAATTCCTGGCTCTGCCCCTGGTGTTAAACAAGAGGTAAGTGCGTTTTGAATTACCCATCTTTAATTAAGGACGGAGCCATGCTTGCCCCCGATGCATATTAACCATAGAGGGCCCCACGTATCGCACACTAATGTGGCCTCTATGATCACTAGCATTTTGCTATCTCAACTATTGCGGATCATATCGACACTCGTGCAATATCTTGCATGTATAGTGACCATGATGTATGCGACTTTTAATACAATCTGGCGTTGCTTTCAACTAATTAATCTATTAAAAGCCGTTGGCCCCAAATGGTGTAGACCCCTGTATCTTGTGTAGGTAAGCTTAATGGTGGATATGGGTCATATAGGAAGGAGAGAATACGGCATTCAGAGGATCAATCCTCATAGTTCTATGCATTTCTTGGTTCCAGCAGAAGTTGCTTCAAGTCGTCTGAAAAATAATTTTTTTGAAGTATTCCTCTCTTTATGGAACGAAATTGCTTTTTACTTATAGCTGCACGTTGAGAGTTGACACTGGACATTACTTCTGCACAAATTTAAGCATTTTTTTCTTTCTAATTTGATTCCTTGTTCTATACAAATGGTCATGTTATCTCGAGATCTGCCGATTACTAGTCGTTGAAAATTTTAGTTTCAGCTTTGCTTTCGAGTATAACAATAAAAATGAACTTCTCTTTCAAGTTTAAGTTGCCATTTGGGGATTGGCTGAGAACATCAAAATGTTTGAGACAAAGCTTGTAAACTTAGAGCAGCATGGTGACCGGGAGTTTCAGGGGAGAGCTCTCCAGGAAAATAATATACCTCCATTTCGGTTTTCTAATAAGGATTACCAGAAAAATTACAAGTGCACTGTGCATGTAAAATATTTTTACTTGGAACTTTATACTGTTGATCTTAGCTTATATAAAAACTTAACGTGACATTAAAAGATTAGTAACGCAAAAGAACGTGGCCCCTTATTTTGTATATCATCCTCTGATGCAAAAAATAATCAATGTTTCAATAGTAGTCATTACTTCTAAATATTAAGATTAATTTTCATTTCCTAAACCTATTTTATGTATTTTTGGTTAGAAACAACTATGTCTCCGACTTAGTTTATGCTTCCAAGGTACTATGAACATCTGAATTGGAATGTGTAATATGAGCAAAAATGTAAAAAACTAATGTCAAGAAGTTCATCGGATGCATGGGACCCACTAAAAAGTTTTAGAAAACATGTCCACGTGGGGTCTCTTTAATACAACTCATCAAGATATTTTTAACAGTACCAAAAACATGTGATCCACGATCCATAATGTAAGATATAACCTTACAAAGTTAAAATTAATACAATATTAAAAATGAAGCCAATGTCGTGTCAATTTGAAGTCCAAGTAAAAGAGGTTTACTAAAATGCAACTAAATACACATAAATTTATATTTATGAGCATTATAGAAAATATAAAGATAATATCGGAAGTTTGACAAAAATATATTTATCATGACATGTAGTGCTTATATAATAGTATAATTAAAGTAGGGCATAGGAAGTAATATTTGTTACCGTGAGATTTTTCTTTGAGTTCGTCTATACATGCCCAGTGAATATTGTCGTGCTAGGAGCTTTTGAGCCACATAAGTCAAATCACGTGGAGATAGGTAAGCGGGTTTTAAATCACACACCCCTAAGAGCAGGTCCAGGCGGCTAGCAGGGACTCCTAAATTTTTAATAGGTTCATAAGCTCCTAAGATATTCCTTATTTGAGTGACCCCCCAGAGCTTTATTCTTGGCTTCATTAGCGCCCACCCGCTCCAAGCTTGTTGCATGCGAGCTGTCAGATCAGTGAAGAAGGTGTATAATCATTAGCATGTGACCTGCATATTAACTTTTTTATTTTTATTTTTACAATTTCCCTTCCAAAAGAATTTCACTTTCAATTTGCATTAGACATTGGAGGAGGCTCATGTTTGAATGGATTGATCTGGTATTTAGGTTAGCTTATAGCATGGGAATGTTAAAAAGGTCATCATATGGCACACAAACACAAGAAAAAAATTATTCTAGGCAGTGATCCATCCTTACAGAAAAACATGTTAAAAATAACCATCGTTGGAAATATATATGCAGTATATGAAACATAATCATATGGCACCTGTTGAATCAACATTATTTTTATTGCACGAGTTAAGAAATGTTTTCGGAAACATGACAAAAATGTATGCCAAATCTATGGGGATGCTTGATGTTGATCTTATGACTTCGTCACTGAATAGGCAGGAATGTACAAAGATGTGGCTTTCAAGTGTCTATACTGTTAGTTAAAGCAAGGTTTGTCACCATTCGATAAAGAGACAGGTCCCAAACTCTGACAACCACAATGCCAAATTTTTATGAATTCTCTTATCAACTCTCTTATAAACTATTGCTGTTGTACGTGACTTGAGTTGGAAACATAATGGGGACTGGTTTGGATTTAGTGCCCATCTTATAGGTTGTTTTCCAAGATTTTAGGGATTGTGGTTTTATGATATCTCCTTTATAAGTGGAAAACATAGAGGGTGTTTTTTTTGTATGTATAAAGCTCTTCAATAGGGCTGGGAATCGACCCGTACTTAAATTGGGTTGGGTTATGACCTAATCCTTTTAACGGGTCCAAAATACAAACCCTAGCCCTATTTAAGTCGGCTTGGATCGGGTTAGATATGCAGGTAATTATTATATACAAGCAAATCTACAACAGAATTTATAGAATGAGCAAAAAGGAGAAGAGATAAAGATTATGGACAAAGAAAGATAAACTAAACTAAACAACTAAACATAACTTTTTGTTGATTTTCTGAATTAATCAATCAGAGCATAGCCTTATAGACCAAATAAGAATTCTAATTCTAATCTTAATAGAACTTCTAATTAGAAGAATTTGAATGAGCCTCTAATAGTAGCTGAAGCCCGGTAGGAACAAACTTTTAATTACCCTAAAATATCTTTAATAATAATTAAATCTTAACTTTAATAGACTATGAAGGTGGGACCCAACCCTTAAGCAGGTCATAATATTCCACCTTTCTTCCGTTCTATCTCGTCCTTGACGTAGTAATTGAGTCTTGCAACAGAGGTGGGAAAGTGAATGCATCAAGTATCAACAATATGGCCCACTATTGCTTCTACATATGTATCCGAAGATGGGCATGGCTGGACATAGGCATATGCATCAAATCGTGCACACACACCCAATACAGAAAAGAGGAATAGAAATAGGCCTTGGACATGCTTGTGGTCCCAATCTAATGAAAGGGGAAGGAGCAAATAGGTAATAGACAGGTCCAGTAAAGGTGTAGGGTGCATAAGGGATCAAAACGGCTCTAATACCAGTGTTGTAGACGAGCATATCTACAACAGAATTAAGAGTAGGAGAAAAGGGGAGAAAAGATAAAGATTAGAGATAAAGAAAGATAAAATAAACTAAACAACTAAAAACTAACTCTTCATTGATTTTTTGAATTAATCAATCAGGGCATAGACCCTACATATTTAATAACCAAATAAGAACTCTAATCCTAATCTCAATAGCACTTCTAATTAGAATAAATCTCTAACATTAGCTTAAGCCCAATAAGAATAAATTCTTAATTACATTAAAATACTTTTAATAATAATTAAATTCTAAATTAATATTTTATACATTATCTTTACAAGGGCCAAACATAAGAAGAATTTAGATACATTGCAATATTATAAACAGATGTTAAACATTTTATATGTTATTAGAGAAAGTGAGAATTGGAGAGAAAGTATGGAGACATTATTAAATACACGTCCAAAACTATTAAAAATTCAAAAAAAATACTAATTGGATATTAAATAAAATAAAAATGTAAAAATTATAATTATGAGAGAATTTCTTTCTAATCTCGTTATCTTGGATCATGATATCGTTAAATAATATGGTCAAAGTCAGGTTATGCAGGTAAATCCCAACCTAACCCTACTTTAAAATGGGTAGATTTTAAAACCTTAACCATGACCCTATTTTTAATCAGGTTAAGTTGGGTGTTGGTTAAGCGGTTCAAGTTTGGGTCAGGTATTCAAGTTAGGTTGAATTTTTCTAGCCCTATCAGGAAGGGTCTTCTTCTTCTTCTTTTTCTTCTTTTTCTTGGTGTGTGAGAGAAGGGGGAAAAAGGATTCTTTGTAAGGTAATTTTCTTTACAAGGGAAATGTTTATAATAGTTTTTTTCGTTAAGAGTTTTTTTGCATGGGTATTTCTTATGTATTCTTAGGGTGAGAGAGAGAGGCTAAGTAACCCCATAGTTTCACAAACAAGCATAGTGAAAGAAATTTCTCTTTTCGACGCAAGTGTAGGCAACTTGCTTGACCATGGAAATCTCTGTCTTTTTATTTGTTTGTTTTCTTACTTTTACCTTTTATATACATTTTCCCTTGCATTGGTTGTCATTGTTTTTCTACAAAGTGGTAGCTCAACCAGTTTGGTTCGACCTGAGGTTTTTCATATTGATAGTTGATACTCATGGTATATTGATATGACCACCTATCTTAACACCCATTCAGTTTATAAGGACCCTCATTTGTCTTATCCCTAGCTACTTGGGGCACCTAATTTTGAAGAAAAAATATGTTTTACTTTTGTGAGGCACTTGAACGATCAACTATGTTTATGACTGAGGCTCCCTACTCTATTTTCTCTACGCCAAAAGCCTTACTCCACCTTTAATTAGATAGGGAAAATTGAATCTCTATGTTGTCATATGTGATTTACCTTTCTTATCCAATTAGAGGTAGAGGATGGTTTTTGGTATAGAAAAAGTGGAGTATGAATATCATTTTCCCTTAGAAACCTAAGACATCCATGACCCAACTATACTAATGCAAACGATGTGATTAGACTATGGGCTCCAAGCAAATAAGTTGTTAATGTTGTTGAAGGAAAGGTTAGGGCCCATATTAGTGGTAGATAATGGAGAGAATATATTTTCCACTGTGCTGTTGTGGGAGTCAATTCAAACCCCTCTCATTGTGCCTTGATGTATTTCATGGATATACTTCCCTCCATCAAATAGGAAGCATTTTATATGCTCCCTACTAGCATTAAGTCTAACGTAAGGAATGCATAAGAATCGTCCATCCATAAAATCGACAACGCACATGCTACAAATTAGCATCAGGGCATAGAAAATGTTTCCCATCAAATCACTCCTCTCTAATGATGGCCATTGTGGTGCCTTCATCTCACAATATCCTTTGGCCAAGGGAAGAGGTTTTTATGCTCAAAGTTCACCATGAGCCTAGCGTAAAGAATGCCTAAGAACCATTCATTTGTAAGATTGATTGTGCATATATTAGCGTACATTAGCGTCAATATCATTAACCCTGATGGTGCATATGTTAGCGTACACTAGCGTCAATATCATTGACCCTAATATGTGCGCCATTATTCTCATGGATGAATGGCCCTCAAGCTTTCCTTCCGCTAGGCTCTTGGTAGCAAGGAGCATAAAAAACCTCTTCCTTGTCCAAGATGGAGAAGAAAGAACACTCGGATGATCGCCTCACATCAAGAATAGAATATTAACTAGGCAAATTTCGGATGCTAGCCTATGTCAAGACTAGACAGAGTTTCAATATACATTATTGATGATTGGACAACTTAAGGAGAAAAAGAGTGGGAGAGTAGGAAGATTAGAAGAGAGGAATTTCTCAGCTGAGGAGAGAGACTATCCAATTAGGAATGTAAATAAAAGGGGCAAGATGATTTGTATATTGGGGGCCCTGGCAAAACGCAGATTGAGAGCATGTGCCCCAGAACAATAAAAAGAGATTGATTGTTTTAGAACCTACCAGGCAACAATTTAGGTGCCCTTACAAATTGCCCAGGTGTCAAGATAAACGGCCTATCTATATTCAGGTGGGGGCAATTGCATGATTCTTCGTGGCAACTTATAGAATTAAAAACAAAGTGGAAATTATTGTGCCTGACTTGAGTTGGGAATGTAGAGGGGACCGTTGGATGAGTCTAGTTTGGACTTGAGACCCAATAAAAATACCCAACAAAAATTCTCACAAGAGTTTTGGTTGAATTGAACAAGTGGCTATCACACAAAGTTCACTTAGGCCCACTTATTAAGTACAACTAAAACTCAAAGTTTTTGTTAGGTATTTTGTTGCATAAATATCATTTTTCCATTTTTCTATTCTAATGGATTTTTTGTAAGAGGTTGTTTTTCTTTGTAAAGGACTCTCCTTAGGTTTTCTTAGGGTGAGGAAAAGAGGCTTTGTGACCCCAAATTTTCACAAGCATAGTGATAGAAATTCCTCTCTTTGACATGGTATAGACAGCTTGCGAGACCAGTTCAAGCTTGCTAATATATATACAATGTGCAAGCTTCTACAAGGAATTAGTCTATAATGATTTTGTGCATTTCTTTTCCTTTCCATAGTTTCTATTAACAAATTTTTATTTTCGTTTTCCATGATCGTTGTTAAATAATCATTGTTCTCAAATGCTCAAGTTGTTAGGAAATGGATTATCGATATATTTACTTTTAAACATTCATTAAGCACATGAATACACATAGGGGACACACACCCGCCCCCGCCGGACATGACTAGAACCCTAGACCTTCCAAAGCAAAGCCGGGAGTTCTGATACCATGTTGGATAAATGTTGTACGCAAAAGCTTAAGTAGTTAGGAAAGATTATTAATATGTTTACTTCATATTCCAATAATTATAATCAACTTTCCATAGTAGCAACAAGATCTACATTAATGTGTACTAATTTCATTTTATATTAGCAATTGGCTTCTTGGAATTAAAAACTATAACATATTTAGTTCTGAATCTTCTGATCAAATTTTGCTTCATGCTTCATAGGCAATAGCAGTCAACATTCCCAAAAACCAACTAAGATAACATTATTAGTCAGGCAGAAGCAGAAATTTACCAATTTTGTTTAGATACTAGACTAATATTCATTTCATTTCTGAGATAGAAACAGTAACCCTTTATAGATGTAATACACAGAGCCAAAAAAACAGGAAGAAGAAGAAGAAGAAGAAGAAGAAACCTTTCAAGCCATGATCAGGTACTCCAGAGTCCATATTAGGTAGTCAGCAGCAAATTGGGCATACAACCAGCCCATTCTCGTTACATTGAGGGCATCTCACCACTTTCTCTTCCTTCACCACCTTGCAGCTCCCGCTGCATTCGAAACAGGGCAGGAACCTGGCGCCACCGCACCCTTTGCAGACGGCCCCGGCCTTCCCCTTGGGCAGCCCCTCGACCAGCTTCGCCAGGCCCCCTTCTTCATGGATACTCAGAACTTCCTCCGCTCCACCGATGTACCTCCCCTTCACAAACACCCTGGGGACCCCTGCCTCCCCATTCCCCTTCATCAGCTGCTTCAGCTCTTCGCGGAAGCCCGAGTGCATCGAGATGTCCCTCTCCGCGAACCTCACTCCTACCCCATCGAGCGCCGAGCGGACGGAGTTGCAGTCTTCGAAAGTCTTTCTTATGCCCCGGAGAGAGGTGGTGTAGACGACCACGGCCATTTCTCCGCCGGGTGGACATTTCCGCTCGAACCCATCAAGGGAATGATGCGGCGGCTTGGGGGCGGAGGGGACGTTGATGATGTTGGGGTTGAGAGGGCGGAGGGCGCGGAGTGGCTTGGCGATGCGGGAGTCGAGGTCCGCGATGGAGCGAAGGAGGGCGGGGGGCTGCTGCTGCTTGGGGTTGGGGGAGGAGGAGTCGAGGGCGGTGGTGGTGGAGGCCGAGTCGAGGCCGGCCATAAGCTCCCAGGAGTTGATGACCTCCGGGGGTGGGGGAGGAGGGCGGTGGGGGTGGGGGTGGGAGGGGGGCGGGGGTGGTCGAGGGTGGTGAGGATGCCGTAGGTGGTGGAGGTGAGGGAGACGATGTGGTGGCCGAGGCCGGCGGGGACGAGGTCGTAGTCGTCGTCGTCAAGGAAGTGGGAGGAGGCGCAGCCCATGATTGAAATGGAGTGTGAGGGAAGACGATTGGTAGGGAGAAGGCTGCTCGGCCTCCTCCTCCTCCTGCTGCTGCTGCTTCTTCTCAAGAGCGCCAGTTTTGCGGGCCCATTTTCAAACTTGAATTTCAAATTCTTGTAAACAGGCCTGAACGCTTTAAAGTCAGACTTTACGGTATTTCATTATATTTTGGGAGCAGAGTCAATCGTAATCTGAGCCTTTTTTACGTGTTAAAAAAAGAGAAAATTAAAATTATCTATATTTCACACGTGTTGGTATCTTTTTAGTGTATTATTTGGTGTTGGATAGATATATAATCACACGTGTATATAATAATACAGAGGATGAGTTAAAACCTACCTATTTAGTGAGTAATATGAGAAAATATCACACGTGTATATAATAATACAGCCGATGAGTTAAAACCTACCTATTTAGTGAGTGATATGAGAAAATATTAGGTATCGATAGATAGACGATAGGGCACATACATAACATGCTTATGTGGTATCTATCCCAATTATAAAGTGACATGCTCTTTTTTATTAACTCCTTAAAAAATAGTAGATATGTTAGGAAATATGATTATATATCATGTTCTGATTAGTGCTAGGTATGCTCTAGTCGTATTTAATACTTTTTTATAAGAAAAAAATTTATATGAGCCTGGGCTCATATTTGCCTATGTAAGCCCGGTTCTATAGGCCGTCAGATTTACATCTGACAGCCTATAATACTTATGGGCATATAAACAGGACTCTTTTTATAATATTATCTCACAGTCTACACTGGTCATATATAAATAAGGCTTAAATTTTTTATTTTTTTAAATTAAGTAACGAGTAATTTAAACAAAAATAGTCAAGATGAGTCGAGGATCACGAGTGACGATGATGATAAAGAAAGAAAAGAAAGAAGTGATGGTCGTCAATCAAGGTAAGTGGGGTTAAGTTTGTTCAAATATTGTACATGTGCTAAAGACACATTAGTGTAAATCACTCAGGTCATAAACTTAACAGTCTATGGGTGAAATGACGAGAGCTCTGCTCCTGCAAGCATCCATAAGCTTGTCATAGACAAGTGTGCCTGGAACACAAATGGCGAAATATTATGGGATTCGTGAGGTGAAAGGAAGACGATAGAGATACAAATTGGAGAAAACTCGTGAGTAAGGGGATAAAAATTAATATACTTTTTAAATTAAGAAAAAGTTTATATGAGCTTGGGCTCATATACGCCTATGTGAGCCCGGGCTCTATGGGCCATCGGATTTATATCCAGCGGCCCATAATACTTATGGGTTTAAATACCCATGAGTATTATGGGTTGCTAGATTTAAATCCGAAGGCCCATAGAACCTTGGCTCACGTAGGCATATATGAGCCCGAGCTCATATAAATAAGACTCTTTGAATTATATGTATTATTAAATTAAAATTTGATGATGTACCCGGGCTCACATTTACATATGAGCTTAGGCTCACATAGTTACACATGAGCCCACATATGAACGAGTCTTTTTGAACTTTGTTTGAAGCAACATAATTAGTGGCAACCTAGAAGATATACTACACAAATGCACCTCAAGTGTTTGAGGTGGGTTTGTGTCCCCACACGTTGGAATGGTTGGAAATTTGGTAAGCCCTCACTTTCCATCTCATTTCTCTGGCAACATGGCCCTCCACTATTAATGTGGGATAAAAGAAATATATAAGAGAAGTTAGTGAAATTAACCGAAAGATATGCGAGTGCATCTAACTTGAGCTGTTTAAGGCTCCAAACATGGTACCTATGAATCAGTGCCCCCTTATCTACCATGTACAAAGCCGCATGTGGGCGGGTTACATAGTTAGTCGCTTAGGAAAATAATTTTTAATGTCAAAAGACAAAACATATATGCCTATGTGAACCCGGGCTCTATAGGCTGTTAAATTTACATCCGGCAACCTATAATACTGATGGGTTTAAATGCCCATGAGTATTATGGGCAACCGGATATAAATCCAACGGCCCATAGAGCCTGGGCTCACGTAGGTTTATATGAGCCCGAGCTCATATAAACTTTTTCATATTTATATTATCTAGAAAAATGTTCATTTGGGGGCAAACTTACCAAACGAGTTTTGCTTTCACTCATCAGTATCCTTTGGTTTTGACAAAAGGAATTTGGTATTGTTAACTAGGGCTAGTCGTGGATATCCATCGTCCGACGTCTGGGCTGTGTCCGAGGTGTCTATGGCCGTGTCCGGTCAAATTTTTTTGTCTGTCAATTTTTTAACATAGCCATGGACAAAGACCTCGTCTGGCCATTTGTCCGAGGTCCGGTTAACTTTTAAATACAATGTCTCCTCTAATTATTCTTAAACATCATTTTCTTACACTTAAATCTTTAATAATTTAAATACAATCATGTTGATGTTATATTTGAGTTCTTTAAAGCTAGTTATTAAATATTTCTTTTGTCCCATATTAATAGCTCTATTTAGCTTTTCAAAATGAACCAATTTGTCTAATAGTAATACTACTTATAAAGAAGATTACATATATAAGTTTAAAAATTATTATTATATGTAAAGTTACTTAATCTAGAGATCCTCACCCTAGCTGCCCTACTTAGTTAAAGTCATTAATACTGCTCTCATTATCTCCAACTACTGCAACCCTCATCCAATTGCCTAAAAGGCTATGTCTATGGACAATGGCCATGTCCACCGAAAAAGAAGCTTTGTTCGTGAACAAAATGACGACGGATAAATTGTTAGCGGACATAGACATAGACAAGCCTTGTCAGCCGACTATTTAGCTGAGGACCAGCCCTACTGTTAACGTCAAGTCGACTTTTGAACACAACTATTTAAAGGAAGAGCCAACTATGGCCTCCATGGTAGGCACAATGGCTCCCTCATATGTGGCTAGATCAAAAACAATTTACTCAGAGGAATACGTACATAGAGATCACACAGTAATTATTTGCAGCATCATATAACTAAGGCTTGGAAACAAGAAGAGCTCATTGACAGCCCCAAGCATGACTGAACGTATGTTCGTCTTATGTCGATGTATACAATACAAGTATAAGAATCAGTGTTGCAATACAAGAGGGTGGAAGATAAAGGGTGTGTGGACTAGGTTAGAAAGAATCGGTGTTGTAATGGGCTCTGGTAGCTAGGTCAGGAAGAATGGTGTTATAATGGGCACTAAGAAATGTTGCATCAAATAGAAAATTATGAAAGGTGTAATTTTTTTTTAAGAAATATAGAAAGAAAGTCATATTCTTGAAGGCAAACTACACATATGTCGAAAACTTTAGATTTGTTACTACATCGACTGTGGAAAATGACTAGTACACAAAAAGCTTATTGTACTAAAGAGTTGTAGATGCTAACTTTTTTTTTCGCCTTAGAAAGTCTCGCAACTAACCTCCTTATATTTTTCCACAGTTTGTGCGATTGTGTGGATAAAATCCTTCATGATTAACATATTAGCATGAAAAATGCTCTAATTGGATAAAGTTTATCCTGTATTAATAGCTTCCTTTAGCTTAATGTATGCAGCTAAATACTAAAAAAAGTTTTTGAGAATCTATTTTCTATTCTTTTAATTGTGAGTCTCATTATTAAACAGAAATTGCTATTTTTATAAAATGGAGGTACTAATATGAGACAGCCCGGATGGGGGAGTAATTAGTGTCACACAAAAGTTGCATACTTGACAAGCTAGGACGCATCTAGTTTGACCAGGCTCAAATGACCAAAACCCCGTAACCATTTTACATTGGGACCTTAACATAGTACATAAATATTAACATGATAGCTATGTACCATTTAATATATGTAATATGATACATAGTGGTCGTGTTGGCCTCTATGGACCATGATAGGAGCCTTATGTAGCATAGTCACAGACTTTGGTCATGTAGTAATAGGAAAAACAGTCTTGCCTACACAAATGAGCAGGCTAGCTAGTGCGTTGTTGATAGACTTGCCTTTCATGGAGACTCAGGTTCGTTGTTTGCTTAGTTGCTACAATCACTTGTGAGGAACATACATCAGACATTAGGGGTGCTAGAAATGCAGACCTAGGCATGCACTAGCAAGCCTAGCTTCAGCCTGGGCCAGCTCGCAGATAGTGTAGGCTGGGCTATCAAAATCGGGTTGTGGCCCGAGAGGCCCAACAAGGCGAGGGTCGGGCCTGCATTGTGGCTTCCCCAACGGCTTTTCCCAATGGCTACTACGGCCGTTGGGGACTTTTGCCCCCCTTTTTTAATTTTTTAAAATTGAAGTAAAGGGAGGAGAATTACAAAATTGTCACCTGCCTCAAAAAGATCATTTTAACCCTATTAACATTTAAATAATAGTCATTTTTAAGGGTAAGAAAAGTAATTATCACATTTAAAAACCTATAAATTGGGGGGAGTTTAACCTTCTCTTCACCCATTCTTCTACTCTTTAAGATTATCTTTCTCCTCTTCTCTATACTCTCAAGCTTTTAATTAATTTAATTATTTTTTTTAATTATAATTTAGGCTCTCATATTGTCAAGATTCATTAACAAAGTTCTAATTTTCAAGCTTCCTATCCACCTCCATTAAGTGGCAAATCAAGTCTCATGCATCAAGGTCCAAGGTAAGTAATTTTAGTTTTACCTTAATTTGCCTCATTTTTCTTTTATGAATTTTTTTTTTGTTTTTAAAGAATATGGCATCCCATTCCAACTACAATTCCTTCTCCTCCTTGGTCGCGCCAACCGCCAATTTTTCCAAAGGATGAATTCCTGAAATGGATGAAGTTTACTACAAATGAAGTATTCCACCAATGCCTTCGACGATCGAGGAGAAAAAAAAGGGCAACCCTCCATGGTGAGGAACCATATGAAAAAAATTACGGAGGACGGTCTTGGAGCTTAAGAGCCTAATCCACATTTTTGCAATAAGCCTTTTGAGGCTTTGATGAGGAAGTATATGATTACCCATAAAGTAGCTACTCCCTACGACCCACAAATAAGTGGACAAGTTGAGATTTCTAATCGGGAAACTAAATATATTTTACAAAAAATGGAAAATCCAAATGGTAAAGATTGGTCTTTACGGCTAACTGATGCTCTTTGGGCTTACCGTACCTCTTTTAAAACCCCAATTAGAATGTCTCCTTACCGTTTGATTTTTAGAAAGGCTTGTCATTTCCATGTGGAGTTAGAACATAAGGCATATTGGGCAATCAAAGCTTTAAATTTGAACTTTGACAAGGCTGGCTTAAATAGAAAATTACAAATTAATGAGTTAAAGGAAATTCGACGTAATGCTTATGAGAGTTCAAAATTTTACAAAGAGATAATGAAGGTTTTTCATGATAAAAATATTTTACGAAAAACTTTTGAGTCATTTCAAAAAGTTTTATTGTACAACTCTAGACTTCATCTCTTTCCAGGAAAATTAACATCACATTGGACACGTCCTTTCATTGTAAAAATTGTTTTTCCTTATGGAACTGTTGAAATTGAAAACCCAAAAAATAGTGATGTTTTCAAAGTTAATGGACAACGTTTGAAATAATTTTTAGACTATTTTGTCCATGAAGGAGTCTACATCTCTTGAAAATTCAAATTATGAGGGTTTATTTTCTTTTCACGATTTTTACACAAAAACAAAACAAAAAAATCATAAATTTTTTTTTTCAAACATTGAGGACAATGTCTCATTTGGGTTGGGGGGTGAGTTTGAATATTTTTTATTAATAGTATTAACAGTGATAACCTTTATCCTTTCTTAGTCTGCTTCCTCTTTACTTTGATCTCTAGATAATGATGACACTTGGATATTATATTAAAACATTCATTTTGTGATGAGTCTTTACAATTAACTTTCATAAAGAGGATCTTTAAAACTAATGTTGGTTTTCAAATTTTCACTTTCACAACAAATTTTTAGAGTTGAAGTCGAATTATGTGGTATTGCTCTAATACTCACCCGGAATGTCGAGATACTCCAAATCAAATGAACTTTCACCTCCTTATTCACTTGGTTGGCTGGAAAAGAAGAATTTTTTTTTGGGATTATAATCATTGTGGCAAGCAACCAACGAATTAGACCGAGTACTTCGAAAAGGGTTGCCTATGAAAAAAAATGAGAAAAAAAAGAAGTCAAAAAAAAAAAGTGATGGACATCATATATAAAAAAATGAAAAAAAAAAGAATTTGTCAAATAATGTTTTATTTTATAAGATAGGGCGAAACCATCGTTGTAACAACGTAAGCATGCTAGAATATCACAGATAAAGCCCATGAGGTATTAAAGTGAACATTTAAACCGTTTGTTATCTCGGACAGGTTGCTTAGTTTTGAATTTGTTATTTTAACTATCTAAACATCTCTTGGTGAGTAGAAGAGCATACTACTTTAGGAAGTTGATCCTCTAATTCTCTTGTCAAAATTTTACTTGGACTCACTTATACATTGTTTTAAAAGTTCATCTACATAGAAATTTAATGGTTGAGACTTTTATATTTAATTTATGAAAACTAATGCTTGAGTATTTTGGAGATAATTGTAAAGTTTGTTGTTTGCTTAGTGAGGATGAAGGGGTTCATTGGTCTTTCTTTACAATTATTATCTTAGTTTTACTTCCTCAATACAACTTGTTAGCATTGTAACTCATATTCTTTTTCTTTTTTGCTTTGTCTGGCTGAAGACATAAAACTTAGCTCTACTTGGGAGGCAACCTATGAGTTTTTTAAAATTTTGTTGGGTATATTCACTGCAAACCCTCACGAGACACAAGTCATCCACTAGTGCAAGTTAGGGGTATAACGACTTGCTACATGTGCTAAATGTAGTCGTGATAGCCTACGAAAGTGGTATGTTTCTTGTTTTCTTTTTAATTATTTTCACATAGATTGCTATAGATTAGCATTATGCTGGTTATGGGGTATTTAATGCACTGAAATAATGTTTAATTAAATATTTTTAAATTTTAAATTGCAATCCTAGTTTGTGTTAATTCATTACTTATTTAGGCTACTTATGTTTTGAATAGGTTAGTTCGTCTTTAGTTGTGTTTATACGTTTAAATAGGTTTCAACAAGATCCAAGTAGAAAAAGGAGTGAAGCCCAACTACCCAAAGCTATTTAAAAGTCAAGAATGGGCTCCTAATGGTCTAAACATGCATGGAATAGTCGAACACAACCTTGTGGACCCGTTGGATTTGAGATTTGCATCAAGAGAACTAAATTCGGGAAGAATCTGATTTGGACAAATTGACACATCTTTTGTATTTTGACCATATCTTTTTATGTATAATTCGGATTGATACGATTCTGGTGGCATTGGCAAAAAGACTTTCGTGGCTACAATTGTTATATTAGTAAAAAATTTAAAATTCTGAAGATTTATGGGTCGAATTCGGCATGCAAACGGAAAGCTAGTAAACTAACCTGAGGTCAGTATATGGAGAATCTTTTAATTTGTTGTGATTGATACACATAAGGAAAGATAATTAGGCTGATTAGATAACTAAAGGAAGACTTAAAGATACTTATTTACTAAATAAATCATTGATTTATTTGATTAATTTAGAATCTAATCTTTGCCAAAGAAGTAATCAATCAGGATGCAATCTAGATATATGATTTGACTTTCTCCTTTGAAACAACCCCTTCTACTCCTATAAATAGAGCGGTGAACATGATAAAAACATCATCCCCTCTTCTTCGGAGCTCTCTTCCCCTATTTTCTTCTCTCATTTTGTATTTTTGTTTTTAGTTTTATTGTAATGGCTTTCTAAGCTCTCAAGCTAAGGCTAAGAATGAAGCTTGTACTTGATGTTTAATAACTACTTTGATTCAAGTAAGTTCTTTATCATTTTAAATTGATGTTTCATATTTAAGGATTTTATAATCTATATAATTATTTGATTCAGCGTTGACGAAAGGCACACCGAATGCTTATAAGTACATGTGATTATATACTTAATGCTTTCACATAGTAAATAATCAATTACTATTGTTCCATTTCAAAATTCTTTAAAAGATAAATTTTCCGATTGAGATAAATTTTCATTTGATCTTAATTAAGTTATCATTTGAATCAAATATACATTAGAGATTTATTACGAGTGGATTTCCGATGTCTTAGCACTTTCTCTTTGATTGTCTCTTATTCTCTATGTCACATTTCTTCTCTATTTTATTCTCTTCGTAATAGTTTTCTTTGTCACATAAGGCTTTCCATGTGGATCGACCTTGTTTACTATAGTTGACAAGTAAAAAAAGAAATCTGAACTAGACTACTTCATAGTCTTGGTTTGGACATAACAACAGTTCAACTGGTCCTTAGATCGGGTTCGGCTCAGGTTTAATTGGCCGAGGCATGACACTAATACCTTAGGTATGTGTCGATATTACCTTATAATTTATTTCTATTAAATTTAAAATATCTAGAGAGAGATGATATATAAAGAGAGAGAAAGAGGATTACATAGAGAGAGTGGAGGAGAGAGAGAAAGAGATAGAAGGGGAAGAGAGAGGAGAGAGAGAGATATATAGGATGAGAGTGTGTGTTATGATAGAGGAGAGTGATATTAATTTAATTTTAATTTTTTAATTTTATTTATAAATTATTAGATTTTAAAAAATATTATTAGCGACACAAAGGCATATGCATCGCTAATGCGTATACGTATATGTCGCTAATACCTAGCCTATTAGCGACGCATACTCCTATGCATCGCTAATAATATTTATTTTTATTATTTTTAAAATTAATTTATAAAAATAAAAAATTAAAATTAGAGGAGAGATAATGTGTAGAGAGAGGAGAGAGGAGAGAGAGAGAGAGAGGAGAGAGAGGAGGAGAGAGAGAGGGTGTGTTATGGAGAGTAGAGGGAGATTAATTTAATTTAAAATTTTAAAATTTATTTATAAATTATTAGATTTTTAAAATAATTAAAAAATAAAATAAATATTATTAGCGACGCAAAGGCATATGCGTCGCTAATATGCTCGGTATTAGCGACGCATATACATATACATCACTAATACCTAGCCTATTAGTGACACATATTCCTATGCGTCGCTAATAATATTTATTTTTTTATTTTAAAAATAAATTTATAAAAATAAAAAATAAAAATTAGAGGAGAGATAGTGTGTAGAGGGGGAAAGAGATGATGAAGAGAGAGAGAGATAAGGAGATAGAGGAGAGGGAAGGAGAGAGAGAGGAGAAGGAGAAAGGGAGAGAGAGGGAGGGAGGAGAGAGGAGAGAGAGGGGTGAGGAGAGAGAGATAGGATGAGAGAGTGTGTTATGAGAGAGGAGAGGGAGATTAATTTAATTTTAATTTTTTATTATTAAATTATTAGCAACGCAAAGGCATATGCATCGTTAATATTATTTATTTTTATTATTTTTAAAATTAATTTATTAAAAATAAAAAAAAAAATTAGAGGAGATAGTGTGTAGAGGGAGGAGAGAGGGTGAAGAGAGAGGGGGAAAGAGGAGAGGAGAGAGGAGAGGAGAGGGTGAGGAGAGAGAGAAGAGAGAGTGAGGAAAGAGAGCAAGAGGGGAGAGAGGGTAGAGGGGGGGTAAGGAGAGAGAGAGAGGGAGAGGAGAGAGGGGAGATGAGAATATTTTAATTTTTAAAAAATAATATTGGCGACACTTAGTAGTAAGCGACGCAAATACCACCGTTGCGACATTTGCAATAGGTAATCCACACGATTGTTTCAATCGCTCGGGAATTATTCGTTCGCCCACGCGGGCGAAGTAAAATACCGCGCAGGCAATTTCGCCCACGTGGTATTTATTCCCTCTCCCCTGCCTCTTCTTCTCCCGTTCCCACAGCCGCCTTCGCCGCCACAGCCCACACCCTCCGTCTCACCTTACCACTTCCACCTTACCTCACTGCATCCACCCCGCCGCTACCACCGTCCCGGCTCCACCCTCCTCCCTTCCCCACCCCCCTCCCCGGTCCCCCTTCCCTTCCCCTCCCCCAGCCCTCCTCCCTTCCCCTTCCCCTACCCTCGCTATCCGGGCTCAGCCCCCGCCGCACTACCTCCGCCCTCATTCCTTCCTCCCCCCCGCCCCCCCAACACCTCATTTGTCGCTGTCGTTGGAGGGACTGCAGAATCCAATTCCCCCACCGGATTTCAGCACAACACCTGTGATGCCCCGGCCTGCGAATCGACCCGGGCCGGGGGTCCGAAAACGATGAAACCCAAACCCAGAACCTGAGAGCGTCCATCTCTGAATGCGAGAGTCTTCTCGTTCCTCTACGCGCTACGGAACTTTAGCGCTTCGTTGCACGTAGGCAAAAACTGGCCTAATTATATAACTAATTCGGACCGGGCCAACGTTGCATTGCCGTTGGTTGCCTATGTACATATCGGATAACGTCCACGATGTTACTCTGATACGATCGGATCCAGATGTAGTTCTACCTATTGGCTACTACATACATCAGGCACACCAAAAACACATCGTATAAAGTACGTATCTCTGAATATTTAATCGGAGGTATACGAAAACCCGATAAAACACCGGCAACACATATCTCGCTCTATCATAGAGACGAGCACCACACGACCACCATGACATACCTCGCTCTATTCCAGAGCGGATACATCACATTCACTTGTCTCGCTCCATCACTAAGCCGAGACTGAACACACACCACACAACACGTCTCGCTCTAAGCTAGAGCGAGAAGACACACATCATGATATATAAGCATAGCATATCGAAACACAACACATCTCGCTCTACCGTAGAGCGAGACAGCACACATCATAGCATAAAAGTACATATCATGGCATATAAGCATAGCAAGCATATAGATCATAGTATAGCACACATCATCACTAGCACATATCATTCTATAGTTAAAATAAGAGGTTAGGAAATTCTTACGCCCCTGATGTCTCACGAGGTAGCGTTCGGGGTTGCTCGTTTTTGGGCGTCCTCCTCGTCGGATCCGGAGATAGCAGACAGAGCCTCCTTTAGCCTCCGTACGTTCACCGCCTTGTGCCGAAAGACGACCGACCGACCAACTCTCCCCTTTCCTGGAGACTTCTCGTTTTCTACGCCTGTGGCGGTAGACAGAACCTCCCCTACTCAGGGTGTTCCTCACACATCGTGGCCCTTCGATGGAGAACGGAGTCTCTCCTACATCAGGCCACCTCTCTTGATCCGGCCCGGTAACGTAGGACGGAGCCCTCTCTCTCTCTCTCTCTCTCTCTCTCTCTCTCTCTCTCTCTCTCTCTCTCTCTCTCTCTCTCTCTCTCTCTCTCTCTCTCTCTCTCTCTCTCTCTCTCTCTCTCTCTCTCTCTCTCTCTCTCTCTCTCTCTCTCTCGGGGCAGGAGGGTAACAGACAGAGCCTCCTCTTGCCCCGGGTCGTTCCTCCCTTCTAGGAGAGCCAACTCGAGGAATGAATTATGTCATTGCGTAGATCACCCTCGAATTAGCTAGGAACAACTCAAGAACGGAAGAAAACGGACTCTGAATGAGTCGGAAAACTCCCCCGAAAAATGAACAGAGATCGGTATTTATAGAGGAGGAGCCGAGGGCATATGAAACGCCCCCGGACACGCGCGCGCCATGCGGCGTGTGACACGCTGGCCGTGCGGCTCCCGCGCGTCGCATGAGAGCAGACCCCCGATGCAGGCCCCGTCCCAAGGCCGTAGCTTTCGCTCCCGGCCTCCGTTTTGTGTGTTCTTCGAATCGTTACGTTCGTTACTCCGAGCTCTACCCATCTACAGGGGTTTCATTCCTTAAAACCCCCTAACACTTAATCACCATTTACCAAATTACCCTTAACCCACCTGGGTTAAGCATAACCAGAAAGCAGGTCGTTACACCACCCCTTCATCCCCTCCCATCCTCATTCCCCTCGCCCCCCACCGGAATCTAGTTCCCCCGCCGGATCCCGGCACCCCACCCCTTCCTCCCCCCTCCTCCCTCCCCTTTCACTACTACCATCGGAGGAGGGGGCTCCAGCTGTCGGAATTCGGTCCCCCCCCCCCTCCTCCTTTGTCCCCTCGGTGCCGGATTCTAGCGCTAAGAAGTTTTTTTTAAATTTAATTTCTTATTAGCGACGCTTTAGAAAATGTCGCTACTAAGGTATTTTTATTTTTTTAAAAGTTAATAAAGTTTTTATGAAGGACACTTTTATAAGCATCATTAATAATTTTTTATTATTAGCGATGTAGATATAAACGTCGCTAATAATATATATTTTATTTTTAAAAAAGTTTTTATATTAGCGACGCTTAAAATTAAGCGTCGCTAATAGTTCACTATTAGCGACGATTTATTATGCGTAGCAAAAGAAAAATATTTAGTGACGTAAAAATAAACGTCACTAATGCAAACTATTATCGACACTTTTTCTTAAGCATCACTAATGAGCAATATCGATTGTATTTTTAGCAACACATTTAGTGACACTTTATAAGCGTCGCTAATAGTCATTAGCGACTTTTGGAACACTATTAGTGACGCTTAAAAGCATTGCTAATAGTGATTTTGTTGTAGTGAGAACTTAATAATTTGAATATTTTAACTTGGTGGTACACAAATGGAAAGAACTATCCCGTGTTGTATGTTTTAGCTCGTGATTTACTAACCCCGACCCCTTGATGTCCACAGTAGTATTGGAATCTATTTTTAGTACAGGAGGTAGGGTATTAGATAATATACGAAGTCTAACGTCTGATGCAATAGAAGCAATAAAAGCCTATATTTGCTTGAAGGATTAGGCATATGCAGAAAAATGGTACAAAGTCCCAATTTTGAAGAAGAAATGAGAGAAGATTTATAACACGTGACAATTAATTAGTTAATACTATAATTTTTTTATTTGAGGCTTTATATTATAATTACAAGTGATAGATAAGTGAATGGGTGTCAACCTAGTTGGGATGTACACATTCTAGATACAATTCTAATCTCTATTTTATAAATTTTAAAATTTTTAATAAATATTTTTTAAAAATATTTTATCATTTTATAATTTTTTTGGGGTAAACTAGGGGGAGGAGTAGACCTCAACCCGCAGGCTGGGAGGGACTCCCCTTCTCCCCCACCCCATGAGGGGGCCACAAAAGGCCCAGATCGGGCCGTTGTCACCCCTATTGGACTTGAATTATATAAGTAGTAAAATTCGCTGCAAAGTCTATGTTGGCAAGGGTGGATCATGCTGCATGTCTTCAGCTGCCTCTTTCGCAAGCCACAACCCTCGGATTGTCCGAGGCACAGCTAGCAGAGACCAACCCGGCACTTGCACCAGATATTCCGGTTCATGCACGGAAGCACGTTGGAACATCTCCCTTCCAAGTTCATGCCATTAAGTGCTTGTGCATTCATCTGCTTTAGCAGGCTTTGCAAGCAAAGCAAAGACCAATTCCCTGAGTCAAAAACGATGAGTTGCTTACTTTCACAGAAACATCATATGGGAAGGAACCAGGCATACATGAGCTAGCTTAGCTACCAAACCCCACATTGCATATCCCACCTCTTGGTTGAGCCGTTGAGCCGCCTGATCTCCAAAGTGGGGTTTCTGGCACACGCAAGGACCAGCCAGCCGACCTTGAAGAGGACTTGGCCCATGATATGGCAACAGTGCACAAGACGGCAATGGCTGAAAACATGCCCCACCAAACATTGCACAAAGACTCTGTTCAATGAACCAAATCTTGTTTACTTTTAGCGGATTCCACTTGATCTAAGCTTGGTTTTATTTTACATATTTCTGCATCATCTTCGCATTCCTGAAAGCAGAAGTCACAAAAGGTAATTTTGATGGGAGCGGAGACAAACCAAGTGGGCCGATTTCACTAACTCATGGCAAAGTTAAGTTTACTTTTCCCAAAAGCACAAAATTGTACGGTCGCTGACTTGGCTCAGAGGGCCCTCTCTCTTTTCTTTTTATTATGTAAATCACTCAACAGTGGGTTTGATAATACTCCCTTACTCTTTAAGGCTAAAATAGTTTTTTATATTAATAACTCTATTTTATTTAATTTAAGAGGTTAAGTATTTAATAAAGAGTATTATAAGTTTATTTTCCCTTCTCTTAAATATAAATTTTAATATTTAATAAAAACTATTAAATTTTTAATAGTAATCTAGCTGTGGTGTATATCCTGCCATATTCATTAGGCGCGTATTAATGGTGGGACTCAGTATAAATTTTTTAAAACAAATTAATTCAAAACGTTTCAGATATTGTTATCCTTTTGTAGTCTTGTGCTTTATATCCTTTTTCATTGGACCCATACATCCACCAAAAAGAGAGACAAGCTTCCTACTTGATTTGTCCCTTCCATAATCAATCTGAGTAGTTCCAGGGGGCAGATCAGCTTCATATTTTTCAGTTTCAAGATATTTGATGGGAAAGCAAGTTTTGATTGAACCCAGTGGATGAGCATTATCTTCAGAAAATTGAGCTTAAAGCTCTGTTTTATTTTTTTGTTTGGTAAGGAGTTTTAATCTAAATCAAGATACCCAGCAAAGCAAGAAGACCTATTGACTTATGGGTCGATCAAGCCCTATTGACTTATGGATCGATTGCTTCAAGTCACTCTAGTAACAGAAAAAATACACCGTCCCACTTCTGCTGAAAAGAAATTTTCCAGCACCGATGAATTTTGAACTGGTCTACCCTTACTGTCGATGATGACATCCCCATTAGTGGATGCTCCAACATTGGTTGCGATCATGCGCATGAAACAAAATGATTAGATGGAAGATACAGTAATAAAACCCAACAAACACCCATTAACAGTTAAAGAGCTCCAATAATCTGCATAATCAAGATTAAAGAAATCATTCCCAGGAGACCTAGATTCCTTCATTTTTCACTTTCACACCTATTTCAATGGAGAAACGGAGGGGCTTACACATTCTCCACTTCCACCCAGCCTGGCATAGTGATTGCCTCAATGCGGATGTTTGAAATCCCAGTAGACCAATACACTCCAATACACAAGCATGGGACTACACGCACGTGACCTGGGTAGCATTTTCTATGCTCTCTACTTCTCATGAGCCTAAGTCTAAGAAAAACTTGGGAAGTATATTAATGTCGATGACGATGACCTTATCGTCGTACACGTTAACGCACATTAGTATCTTATCATCGTACACGTTAACGCACATTAGTATGACTTGGGTAGCATTTTCCATGCTCTCTACTTTTCATGAGCCTAAGTCTAAGAAACACTTGGGAAGTATATTAATGTCGATGACGTACACGTTAACGCATGTTAGCCTCATTAATAATACTTAGACTAATATACATAACGTATGCATCGATTTCATGATTCCTTATGCTGGGCACATAAAAAGTGGAAAGGATAGAATATATTTCCCATGACCTGCTGCTTAAACGGGCCCTTATACAGACTAAACCTAACATAAACTGCACCTAGACTTGTTCTTTTGCACCTAAAAGGCACCTGATTCAATTGGACAAACCCTGCATCCGATCAAACCTGCTGCAACGAACCAAACCCCCACAATATCTCATACCAGACGCACCTAAACCTCCTCTCTCATTCCAAGGCAAGAAGATAACAGATTCTGGCGTTCAGTTAGAGAACTCCACTGGACCCATTGCACAAAATAACATGTTGCGTCATCTGTTGCAAACAGAACCACTAGAACAGAATTGCGATTGCTTGACATCCACTTGACATCACCAATCCACAGTTGCTTTCAGGAAGAAATTAAAAATCTGAAGATATGAGAAAAGTGAAAAGAAAGGTAAGATTAGGGAAAATCTGGGGAGAGGGGAGAGTTTGCTAGCCCCGTAAGCATGCGTGTTGACAACGTCCCTTCACTTTTTTTGCCTCGTTCTGCTCCCCCACTAGCATGGCTTTTGCAACAGAAAGATTGCTTTCCGCCTTCCGCACTTGTTAAAAGGACACCCATTTTCTGAGGTGTTACTTAATCCCCACCCTTCCCTGCCAGCCCACTTCTAACCTCAATAAGAACCTCTTATCCTTCCTTCATTTCATTCATCTCCACCTGCCATGCTTTCTGTCATGGGGAACTGCCTCTGCCTCTCTTGTCTAAGACCCAGAAAGGTAAATGAAGCAGAGAGTGAGGAGAGGTTGAGAATAGTCAAGATGGATGGAAAGTTATTGGAGTACGGGACATCCCTACTAGTGAAAGAGCTTCTGGTGAATTTTGATGGCTGTGGAGTTGGGGTGAACCAGAACTCCACCCAATATCTGCCAGACAACTACGAGCTCAAACTGGGTCATTTGTATTATCTCCTTCCTGCTGGTTCTTCGGCTCATGGACCTGAACCTGATGGTTTTAAAGCTGGTGCTGGTATTAAGCGGATAAAGGTGATCATATCGAAGCAACAACTTCAGCAGTTGATGTCCAAGAAGATGTCGGTGGAGGAGGTGCTCTTGAGTCTACAAAGAAGTGCTTGGGATGGTACTGCACCAGCTCTGACCAGCTGGAGACCCAAGCTAGAAACCATACCGGAAGGAAACGAGAAGTGAAAGAAGGCAGAAAAGATATGAAAGGTTTTGTTTTGTTTTCCCCCTTCCCTAATCGTGGGGGCTTTCAAAGGTGATGCATACAATGTGAGTATACAAAGAAGCATGGATCATGCAAAATGTTTTGATACAACCTCATTTGTAGCATGATCAATATGTCACAAACAAAAAATGCAAACAAAAAAGGAGGTTATATATGTACCAATTGTGTAAACTCTGAAAGTATCAAAGGAAGCAGCAGCCTTGAGTTAATGGCATCTTATTTGCTAATCTGTATGAACGCGTAATTCTAGAGCTACAAGAAAAGAAGCATGGCCTTTATCATTATTTCTTTTCTTTTTTTGGACGACAGCCCTTTATCATCTTTGTTTCATGGACCCTTCTGACGATGGAAGTAGCTCAAAATAAATAAACGAAACAAGCAGTTATTATGCATTCGAAAATATTTTCCTTACCAACTCTGTCACCATGTCACATAGAGGTCTATATACCATGTTTGAAACCCTATGTGCCATGGTCAAGGGGCTCTGGATAAGGAACTCGGTCAGGCTTAGACATGTCCTTTTGCATTTATACTCAACAAGTTGGCCTATTATTAGTACCTAACAAGATATTGTTGTAAGTCCTTTGTGCATCTATCTAACTCATTTTGTTCAATCATTAATAGGATCATGTAGATACAATTTTTGCGGAACTATACATATTGCTCGGCTTGTCCTCTCCTTATGAAACTATCTTAGATCTTCCATTGATAGCCTACTTAAACAGCTAACTAATCGTATATTTGATGTATGCAAATCTGGGAAGAATGTAGGCATGTTATTTTAGATGAGGAACACATACTTAAAGATACCCCTCATGGATCTGTCCTTGTTTCCTTGGCTATCGTGAGTAACTGATTTGTCATACATCTCCACTTTCTTAGTCAAGTCCATTTGGATTTCTTTTTTACTTTTTTGTTTGTAACTCTCCATATGGATTTCATTGGAAGCTCCAATGAAAACTTTAATCCTTTACGGAGAATAATGATTTTCTTATGCCACTTTTCATTTAATAAAACCTTGCACTATGTTTTGATTGGACAAAGAATACTGGGTCTTGTATTGTCATGTAATCTTTATTTTTTTTATTTAATTAAAATTTAGTGTAGTGTTTTGTTGGACAAAAAGTGATATAAGGTTATCAGAATCCCTTTATGTATGGGCGTTTAACATGTGCATTGAAGGGTTCACCACCATGGCTCCTTTCCACTCAATTAATCCTATGTCTTCTCCTATGCGGAGGATGTGGCCAAGATACTTAAGGGCTGGCCCAAGGCAGAGGTGAAGCTTGTTGGTGAAGTTTTACCGACCATATCATGCAAAATCAATGGTCTACTTATTAATGTACAAACTTTACAGTAAAACAAAAATTATGTGTAAAATGTGCGAATGTGTGCTTGTATATGCACCTTAAATTATGTGTAAAGCGTGTGAATGTGTGCTTGTATATGCACCGTCGATTTTCTATGAGTGACGCTGGTAAAGCTTCCCTTGATCACAACTCACCATAGCGGCCACGCCCCAACCATGATTGAGTTATGGTCTAGACAACTAGCTCATTGAACCCGGTTCAACCAAACATGATCAACTTTCTAGCCATGCAAATTTCCAAATTTTTTCTTGTGGACTAAAAATAGCCCAATTGAACAGGGACTTTACCCGATCACCGCCAGGTCAACTTTAAAACCAATGGGTTGGGTGAGAATTTTTTTAATTGCCTCATTGGAAGTGAATAAGTTGTTCGAACTTTATGTTGGTCTTTACAAACCCTGGATTGGCATATCCAATTGTCCTCTTAACTAACAAAACCAGTGGCCTGTTTTTCTGCTAGCAGGCCGATTTAAGATAGGACTTGTCTAACTTTTACTAATTTTTGTACCAAGGCTTAATGACTAACAACGGATGAGACTAAACCACAGCAACAAAGAAGTAAGTAGTGAGAGAGAAACTTCGGATCCAACAGTTTCCTATACTCCCCCCTCCACATGTATACTAATTATGCATTATGGCGTTCAAACACGCAACGAATATTCAGCAGACAAGCCCATTTCAGGCTTTTTAAACAAGCCCATTTTGAGCGGGTGGCGCCTCGCGGGAACTGGGCTACCCGAGTTGTCACCAGCGTAGTGGTTGGTGAATATTTGTTGGCCGTCGATCACACAAAATCGACGATACCCGTGTCCGGTGGTGAAGCGGGTTGGGCTCGGCCCACAAGGGTGGGGAAGACCAGCCAATTCCGCGCTCTGGCAGGCTCTATTCATTTCCTTTTAAAAAATAGAAAATGGTCGCGGCCAGAGATGTTGGGTACGGCTAGAGAACCTGGTCGTGGCTAGCCGGTGCAGCGGGGCTGGGGGGCCAAGGTGGCCGGTATGGCAGGCCTGCGTTGTCAGGGTGTATGTAGGCCAGCCCAATCCCTAAATGGAGAGGGTCAGGAGGCCCATGGGCTTCGCAACCGGTTCTCCACCGTGGGCTAGGACGGCTCTACCAGAGGGCTACGGGCCGGCCTTCGCCAATCGCCACCCTTAACTCCCACCCCTAAACATAATTGAGACAGTTATTAAGCATTTATTTTATATAGAAAAAAATTAGTGGGGCCCACACTTTGTAGGCATGCAGCCCCTGTATCACTTGTCATCAGATGGGTAGGCCGGCATATTCAAAACCCGGATGCTCTTAGTAAAAGGTCGGCATTCAAAATTGCACGACCAAGATGTGTCATCGATGTACATACACCAAGCGCATGCTAATTAGACTTTTATTGTATGTAATTTTATGAAAATTACAACACAACTTAATACTCCCTCCTCAAAATAAATGTTTTATTTAATTTTCTAAAATAACTTAAGGAAAACCAAATAAAACACTTATTTCTAGACGGAAGGAGTATTATTTGCGGGAACACTTTCTATCCAACAAAACCTTTGTTTGATTGGATAAGGATAAAAAGAAGTTTCACCTTATAATAAATTAGAATTAATTTTATTTTATTTTATTTTCTAATTTAGACAATTAACATAAGATGGAAGGGGTAATAGACGTAGGTTTGAGCAGGTTACACAAAATAATCCAAAGCCTAAAACCTTGGGCTCAGGGTAATGTGGAGTTTTGGAGTTCATGGGTTCATGGAATGCAGCATGCTTCTGGACTACGCGGAGAATAGCTCGCATGATTTGCTGTTTGAAATGCTAGGTAGAATTTAAACGCAACCCTGTCGGCTTTTTAGTTGATGCACTTTCATAAATCATAATGGATTAGTTTAGTTTCTAAAGTGCAGTTGTGGGAAATTCATATCCCTAATCCCGTTTGTGTTCAAATCCTTTGCTTGGCATGCACTTTACACACAAGCGAGAATAAATTCTGGGCCAGAATTCTTAGGCGTCACATTCTTCTGGTGAGCAAAAGAAATAAATGATACGATGATACTTCCGTTTGGCCCGGTTTTGGTTGTCAAAGGAATATTACCGACTACGACCCCATAGCTACTCATCACACAAACAAAATGGCTTTCTTCCAGCTTCAAGGAGACAAGATCACAAGAGGAAGAACCAATCTAAAGACTCTAAACTAAGGATTCTCAAGTTCTGTCAAAGAAGCAAGGGCTCTAAATAATGAGCACAACCGTAGCATGAATGAGATATCACAATCCAGTAGTTATAACCTTTGACTTGGTCATCAGAACCCAATGTAAGCAACTATATCATGTGAAAAACAATGCAGAATAGGAAACAACGAATAAGTAACTCATAGAAAGTGATGCAGGCTGTTTACAGGGTATCGTTGGGAAGTCATCTGGTTGAGATAATTTGTCAAAGACTCAAAATACGTTTATTCAAAAATTTCTAAGCAGGAGCTGCGTAGGAAACAACAAAGAGAAATGAGAAACAGATCAAATTCTTTAGAGATTTTCCAATATCTGAAACTATTGGAGTCCACCGTTTTACTTGACGAATAGTCTGCAGATCAGCAGCTCTTAGGAAATCCCAAATCTCAGAGGCTATATCAAAGCTACTGAACCCTAACAAACACGAGCTATATATACTCCTACTAACAACCCAATTACAAACTCAGTAAAATCAAACAAAGACTCTAAACAGACTTGGAGATTTTCCAATATCTGAAACTATATGAGTCCACCGTTTTACTTGACGAATAGTTTGCAGATCAGCAGCTCTTAGGAAACCCTAGGTCCCAAATCTCAGAGGTTATATCAAAGCTGCTGAATCAAACACGAGCTAATATATACTCCCACTAACAACCTAATTACAGACTAAGTAATATTAAACAAAGACTCTTAACATACTTAAGACTGTTTAACCAGCATAACTGTCTTGGTTTCCAACTTCACCCCTGCCTAAAAACTTTTGAAAACGTGTTTTGACAAATTGTCTCGAGCAGATGACTTCTTGACAACACCCTGTAAACAAAAGGCCTGGGTACCAAAAAAGAAGCACACAGCTCATAATATTTACGTAAGCTTTCACTCAATAAACTGGAACAAGGCTCAAAGTATTGCATCTGTGTCACTTATTGAGGTTTTGAGAGGATCATCACCCTGTGGTGCCCAACTCTAGTCTCATGGACACGTCCTAGATGCCGAAATACCTGACAAACAGAAAACGATCATAGCTCCAGGAATATAGCCATATATAACTAGTAGGACATTAAGCAGGTGATAAGCGAATTGATTACATATGTTTCTGTCTGGCTCTACTGAAACATATTATTTATTTATTTCCTACTAGTTTGCATGTCAGACAGGAAACCCAAATTCCGGCTCTTGTTACAGAGCAAATTGTTCGCAAGTAAACACTTACTGTAAGAATAGCTTTCCCAGTATTATCAAGCTTCAATACAGGCCCTTTCATGTCACTTTCAAGAAAGAAATGCTTTCCCTTCACTCCATCTTTCATTGAAATGTCTCTCAATTCCTGCATGTTCATATACATCAGATGAGTCTCTGGTAATCACCAGCGCAAGTAGGTACAGACATGCACCAGTTAAATTTTATACAGATCATCTGACACTTACCTGAGCCTTCTGCCAATTGTCAACCCCTCCCTTCATGGACATTCAAAAACGAATAAATGAATCAGTGATAAATCAAATACTACAACAACTTATACATCCATCCCTATTTCTCGTCATTTTAGTTACCTTTATTAAAAAATCATCATCTTTGTGATATTTGCATCAGTTAAAATATAGGATTATCACGAACCTTGCTATTTGGAGCTGAAATTAGTTGGGCATTGGCATCTGCGTAGGCAGCCATATCATTCACAGCAGCATTGACTTTTTCTAGTGTGAGTCTACCCCTCATGTAACTGCAATGAAAAGCATCAGAACTCAAACAGACTGGAATCTAAAAATTAATTTATTTTTTCACCACATACACGTAGCACTATCTACGAAGAAGTTTAAGTTATTATTAGTTTGATGACATGATCATCTTGCTAAATAAACAGATTAATCTATTTGGCTGAATATGAATCGTCAAATAATGTGGTGTGCCCACTACCATAGTAATGCCTGAAGCTATAATGTTCAGAACAGATGAGGAAGGCTTGGTGAGAATATTTAAATTAGCTGAAACCTAATTACCTAAATTACTCTTATAGAAACTATCTGAGATTTGTAAAGTTTTACTCTTTACTGTTTGCTTTGATTGTATGATGATTTTGTTAATTATAAAAAATTTTAGATTTATTTTAAATTTAGTTGGAAAACATTAGTGTCTAGCTTTATCCACCAAGTTACCACACTAATTGTTGAAATTTTTATATTATTTTTTGTATTAAGGAAGTGGCCCCACTATAAGACCCACGTCCATCCACGTCATCGGCCAACTTCTTGGGCTACCGACCTTCACTTGACATCTTAGATGGGCTTAGGCCTTGTCACATTTATTTTAGCCTATTTCCTATGTAGGTTCATTTATTCCTTCGTTGAGCTCATTCCAAAGCCCACTTACTTATCCTAATATAAATACTCATATTAGCCATCCCTCCTCTATTTGGGGTGGGCTGAGCTTTTTGAAAGCTTTAGAAAGCTCTACCCCTTCTCAAGAAGGGAAAGCTTAATTAAAGGTAAATCACTCAAAACCTCTCCATGCTTTCTTTTGATTTTACTTTTAATCCCATATTTTTCTTTTCTTGAATGGGATTTCGTGTTTTCTTCTCTTCAAGTTCATTCTTTTACCTACGTTTTGAAACCTTAATCTTTAATTCTTATTTCTACTCTTGTGATTCATATTTTGAGCGCAAGGGAATGCTAGATCTATCTTTTATTAGTGGTTTGAGTCTCTATTTAGTAGAAAGGTGGGATTTTTGCTTACGGTTAATGTGACCTAATTTGTTGGGTAGGGATTCCTTGAGATTGGGACGAGATTGAAGGGTCTAGATAGCATCTAGAACTGAACTGTATTGCTAACTTCAGCATGAAGTTCTAGATAGCATCATGACCAGTTCAATACAAAGTTCAGCAAGATAGGCTCACAAGAATGATAACTCTATCTAGAACTGAACTGTATTGTTGGGAAGGACCATTCTCCGAATATTTATTGGTGCTAGCAACTATCCAACCATCATACCACTGGGCTGATGTTATTATTTGAGCAACTACTTATCATGTTTTGGTTGAGAAACACCACTATACATTCCAGAAGCAAGTAAAGGAAAGGAATATATACTCACGACGACAACGAATTGAGCTCCTCAACAGTGACATACCAATGTGGTGGAGGACCTCGCCCCTTTTTTTCCTGCATGCACACAACGTGAATAACAAAGATAATTACATACCAAAACTTACAAGTAATAATACCTAATGTACTTGGTTTTTGTTGACCATTCATGCAGCACTAAAAGTTATAACCTGATGAATACGAGTAAAGCACACAAATCTAGACCCTTCACATTTGCTTGTGCTCATAGCGGAATGATGAAGTAAAGTGACCAATGGACAGAGGTGCAGGCAAAATTGGTGATCAAGAAAGAGAGGAAGAGAAGTGAGAAGGAAATGAGTGGAGGGGGAATGTACAGAGATAAGAAAAAATATATCACCTCAATCTTGTCTCTTCGCCTCATTACCAGATATATACAATTATCATTATATTTAATTCTCTTTTACCTACCTCCTCAACATCACCACACAACTCTTGGGTAATATTAGAAACGGATTTATTAGACCATTAAGATCCCCAAAAGGACAATCAAACTTCCCAACTATCCTGCCAGGTGCAGCCAAATGAGATGACAATTGATTCAATTAATCCTAACGACATAAACAACATTATATTCACTTTAAGATAAAGCTGTTACTAGAAACAACGAAATTCACTTAAAAACAGAACAATTACTCTGAAGACACTCTAGATGAGAGTTAAATGCTTATCCTAGCATGAGGTACCTAATTTTGTTATGTCTGATACAAATGATCCAACAAAAGCAAAAGCTTGCAACTAGCTGTCCGCAACATATAAAACTGAGCTTGAGATCAATACCAGAAGGTAAATTGTTAGTTGAATTTCCAATTCGAAATTGTCATAAGTTCTGTAATGACCTTTTTTTTTTTCTGAAATTTGGAAATGTATAATTAGTAGGAAGCCTATGGGAAGTTAAACACTCAATCCCCAGATACTATGGGACAATGTCATTTGGCTAATTACTTATATTTTTCTTGGCAGCCTATAGGAATATGTGCCAGGTTGGAATAGTACCTGTTTACTGTTAGGGAAGGTGACTAGCAAGGAAGCATGGATATGCCAATTTGGATGCCATATTCGTATTTGGTACACATTGGATACACAGCAGAAACAGCTGCCCTCACATCCCGCCCGTTTCTGGAAAAAAATGGATGTGTATCGAATACGTCCCAAATACATATCCAGATGCAAAAAGGAAAAAAAAAAACCTGCACTTATTGGCTTCTTTATTTTGTGAGTTATTATTGGATTGTGAAGAATAGCTAAATATATTTACTATTCTAAATATAATGTAAATACTGGTGTTTTCAGCTTTGGAGGTACACCCTTTGCATGGAATCGTGGTTTTTTTTTCTCTTAAAAAAAATCTCACGTAAATTTATGGAAAGGAATTATTAAATGAGATATATTTATTAAGTATTCAAGCTGCGGACATTCAAACAAAGAGGAAAATGGCCTGCCTCTGGGACTTTTATTGTTACGTTTAATTAATTAATTAATTAGATATATGTAATTTGTGTTGTTTGGGTCAAGCAATTATAGAACACTTGCTGAGATGAAGCAACTGATGGACATGGAGATAGACACTTCGAAGCATCTGCGAGAACTTCTCACTCCACAATTATGTTTTACACTTAGAGCTAACCTCAAATATACCTAAAAATATATAACTAATAATAATTATTTAACACATGGATCCCCTGTATCGTATCTTGATTTTTGAAAATTGTCGTATAGTCATATCCATATCGTATTGTATTCATATCTTTGCTGCCTTGGTGACTAGTGGACCTCACATCATTAACTTTACCCTCCATATTTTCCAACATCTAGTTCTTCTTAATCACTTCCCATTGCAGTTAAAATGCAATGGCAACATGGACTACATAAAGGAAAGAACTCTTTTTTACTTTTCTTTTTTTCTTGATTTCAATGTGTGCACCCTGTTCGCACACACGCACACTATTTGCCACTGGGACCCAACACTGGAACCTTTCCCTGGACTGGAAGAGATTCCACCAGCGTAACTAGGCTGGCTTGGCCATAAAGAACATGAATTGTTAGTCATTCCCTGTCAGCTTAAGCTTTTTCAGTCCAATGTTTAACTAATTTAATGGATCAATAGCTAGAACTACCTGATAGAGCAGAAGTCCACAAATGCTTACAATCGGTGCATGAAACCCAAAAATCACTTTAAATTACTCAACTAAGAACTAAGATAATCTATTACGTCAAACTTCTGCTAATTTGGTTATTGAGAAACAAACCATCAGAACAAAAACAGTCCCAAGAGTAGTAACTCAACAGATATCCTACCTTTTGCATCGCTGCTACTGGAGGCTCTTCCCCAGCATGAGAAGGCACGGAAGACAGATCATTCTTAGACATTTCCCGGATTAAACTGAAAGCAAACTGTACGGTTTAATATCAACTGCGCGGTAAAACTGGAGCTAATAGATTTTCTAGAAACGAATGTACCCATAGGTTTCCTGATTCCATTCTCTTGATCTCTCCTGCAAACCAGAAGGTAAATGAGAGAGCATGTGCTCCAGCTTCTTCTGCTGGCGCTCCGAGAGTTGAATTAGGTTCTGAACAGTCAGCAAAAGAACACCACATTATCAATAGAGGACACCAAAAACAAAAACACAAAAAAAAGGCTTACTTTGGCCTTAGGAACGGCCGCCATTTCTTCCCGCACTCGCTCCTTGATCGTTTGCATCTGATATTCCAGTGTGCTCACCGCCGAATCGATGGCGGAAAGATCAGGAATCGCCGTAGGTGGATACACTGAAAAGAAGAAACATTTCCTATTCTCAATCTTCTCAAGAGTGGAAAAAACGAGGAAAAATCTACTCGTTATCAGTCAATCTCACTGTTACGAGCGATGACGAGCTGCTGGAGCTCGAGAATCCGGTCTCTGAAGCCCGAAATCAGCGAATCGAGCGACGACCCTGCCTGCTTCATATCCATGGCCGATCGCCTCTCCTTCCTCCCGCCCCTGCACACTCTTCCGGCCTTTCCGTCAATTTGGCGCCAAAAAACTGTCGGGTTGAACTTTCTAGTTATCTAAACGGGCCTCGTGCGCTTGTTCACATAGGATCCGGCCTGACGGGTTAGAGGGGAATTCGGACCCGTTACGGGTTGTTCCGTCGTGACAATAAACCTAGTTTAAGGAATGAAAAATGCTTTCGGGACGCCAACTTTCACACCTAAAAAACCAATTTATTATTTTTAAATTATTAATAAAAGTGGGTCTCACTCATCAATGGTTTGAAAATGATGGAGTGGGCTTTTGACGTATGAAAATTGACATCCATAGCATTACTCTTAAGGAATATGAGAACTCTTTATCTATAAGATCGATAGTACATATATTAATATATTTATTATATTAGGCTCATTGTTAAAGAAGACTATGAAAAACTCTTCATTATACGTGATACTTAAAAAGAACCATATCTTAGGGCCGGCTGAAACCTTAAGCGACTTAGACATCTACCTAAGGCCCCCCAATAGAAAGGCCTCATATATATTACTACTCTATGATACATAATTTTATTAAATAAAAATATATATAATATATATGAGAAACAAAATAAGTTACATCATCCATTAAAAAACATAGATGCTATATTAGAAATTTTACCCACTCTCATGTGCCATCATCTCAACTCTACTCTTATTATGTATAAATTTTCAAGTCTATAAACTTATAATATATAATTTATAAATTGTAACTTCTAAAAAAATAATAAAATAATTTATGGGACAAAAAATAATCATTTAGAAAAGTTTTTTATGCTATCCCAAGTGACAAAGAGCCTACCATAAGCCATACATAGGAGTTCTTAATATTTAAGATCAAATAGTGCATAAGCTAAAGCATGCTAATGTCATATTGATCCGGTGGATGAAGGGCTCCTCATAAGTAGCTTAAGCTAGGCTCATTGTTAGTAAGGAGTAAAAAAAAACTCTTCCCAATTATTTACCTTCGCCAAAAAAATATAGTGCTTACCAAATAAAGCTTAAATTAGTCTTGAAAATATTTTATACCCTAACCCATAATAACCACTAAAGATAAACGTCCTTCCTCATTTTATTTGCATGGCCATAATTTAACCAAGTTTTTTCTATTATATTCCACAGCCGGAGCTTTCATCTCTCTTCATTTCTACAAAATAGATACACTCCCTCGTGTCGTTTTCTAAAGACAACACTTTCAATCAAAAGTTGGCCATATTGTTTTTTTTAGAATTTAATATATATATATATATATATATACTAATTTTATTTAGCATAACCTTTAGATTTTTATTTTTTTTTAACTTTAATAACATACCCTTCATTCCATATTAATAACTCTATTCGGTTTTCCAAAAAAATTTTAAATTTTTTATTTTATAAAATTAAATAAAACTATTAATGTGGGATAAAAAAAATATATATTTAATTTTTGATGTAAAAATATCTACTAAAAACAAGAGATAGGATATAAAATTTTTTTAAAAAATAAATAAATTAATTTAATAATTTGGCTACAAGTAATATAATTTTTGCCTTAAGCCTCCAATTCTTTCGAGCATGAGGTGTTAAAGCAAGCTCCAAATTTTGAATCGACTCGACTGCTTATAAGCATTTGGTTCAGTCTGATCTGCCATACATTATAAAATTTTAAGTTAAACTTTTTTAAAATATATTATTTTTACCTTATTTTATAATTTTTTTAAAAATTATATTTTTATACTTAATAATTGGTCTAATAGGTCTTGGAACTTTTAGCCCTTTAATTGAGGCTTAACTTTTTAGGGACCCTCAAAAGTTTAAGAGGCATAGGGATTAGAGAGTTAATAAAACCAATAAATAACTACATTTATACATGAGATTACGGAGAAATGATGTTTACAAAAGATGAACACAAACTTTGTTAACAAAAGAAAAGCCACATCAATTATAGAATTGTTAGAAGTCGTAGATACATAGACGTGCGGAAGATTAAAAGCAGTTTAAAGTATTGATTGATTTGATTTGTGGACAAACAAGCTCAGGCTTAACAGTTAATTAATGCACTCCGTATTGCTCAGGCCATGTTCTCAGCACCCTTCCAGCTGCTGGCCAGACTCCACTGGTCGGAGTTGGCCGCCGAGGCGAACCCGCTCCCGCACTTGGCCACCGTCCTCACGCTCTCGATCAGCGCCTCCGTCCTCGACTCCGTGGACAGTATATCCGTCAGCTGCTCCGGGCTGATCACCAGCTTCACCTTCCACACCCCGCCACCGCCGCTCCCGCTGCCGCCATACCTTGTCGCCGCGTCTGGCTCAGCCACCTTCCTCCACAGCCCCTGGTTGTCGAACGACATGCGGTAGGGGGCCCATGCGGAGGCGTTGCTCCTCCGTGCCCTCCCGGCACTTAGGGGGAGGAGGTAGTAGAGCTCCCCGACGAGGAGCTCCTCCGAGTGCATGAGCGGGTGGGAGGAGACGAAGTCGCGCGAGTGGTAGATGGCGTGGCCCGGGAACTCACTGGTGATGCACTCGGCGGTGATGGGCGGGTGCAGCTCCATCACCCCGCCGTTGGCGGTCACCACCTTTATCACGTCCACCGCCTCTGCAAAGCCCCTGAACACGCAATTGCCCATCCCTCCTTCTGCCTTACTGTACCTTTGGCCTCCTTTTCCCGAACTGCAAAGTTTTTGTTGATATGCAGTACAGAAAATAAGAAGGGAAGGAGACAGTGGGGAGGAGGATGCTTCTGTAGAGCTTCTTGGCCGACAGAGTGATCTTCCTGCCGCCTATAAAGGCCCGGTGATTGGGGTCTGTCTTACCTCTTTCAAAGGACCCCACCAGTCGGTGGGGAGGGCGGAGTACTTCATCAAAAGCTGAGAACATTTGGCACCTACAATATACCCAATTCCATGGCTGATACTGATATTTGTCAGGAAAGAAACAAAGGAAGAGTGAAGAATGGGATTAAAGAAAGAGGTCAAAGGCCCAAAGGATGGCAAAGAGACACTGGAAAAGAAAAGGGATATGATGGGCTTATAAATAAATTGATTCTCGTTCACACAGTGGCCTACTGAACTTTGGAGAGGAGTGGGGTGGTAGGAGGCCATGAAGTCACTGTGGGACCTGTGATTCACATTCTGAACAGGGCTTTGAATTTGTAGTTGGAGTAAAAAGGATGGATCCTGAGCTGGCGAACTGGTGTATCAAATGGAAGATGGGGATTTGCAATTGACTAATGTGGAGCAAAACGAAAACTGGTGAAGAAAAGCTAGAAGGACCAATGAGATGAAAAGGGTATTGTTTGCTGGTCCCATACGGTTGGCTTATCAACATCGAAAGGTGAGGAATCTGATCTTATCTCTTGCTTAATTTGATAATTTTTATAAAACCCACTTGCAAATCCTGTAATTGTGTATTTAGATTGGTCACATCATCTCTATTAGGATAGGTAGGTTTAAAGATCAGCATGATACACGAGTCTGATGCGTTCAGTTGAGTAGGTATGTACGGGAAATGATGGACATTTCTACAGATGCAAGAAGCCATGGAAGGCTTGATTCAAATCACTACCACTTGTGACTTCTGGCAGTAAACTTGTCTACCTTACTTCTTTTATTGGGAGAGCAATGATTTGGAGAATGACTGATCGGTGGTAATAATTAAGGTCAAATTGGGTGCTGGTGTGATTATTGTTGCAACTTTCAACAGTAATATGCCATTATTTTTTGCCACCACTTTCAACTCCGTAGCATTTGATTGATTCCATATGGATATATCTAATGATTTTAAGTTTTAGTGTTGCTTATAATCGATTGTAGGATAGGGTTTAATGATCCTAGCTCGCTTGACTTAATTTGATGCTCAGCTTTGTTTTGTCTCAACTCAGCCAGAACTATGGCTTGATATGCTTTCTTTTGTCCATGTACTTAAATATTTATATGTATATGAATTTAATGATAAACTTATACAAAATATATATTGATTGCAATTACTAATGACATAGTAAAATATAAAACTATACGAATAATGTTAATTACTACAGTGTAATTTATCACCGACTCAATTTATATGGCTGAATCAACAGCCAAATTAATAATGTTAGACAACCGAAATGGGTTTTCATGACAGGGTTGCCAAGACTTCAAGTGGTCAATTCCTGGCCATATATAATACAAAAGTAGTCAGGTAAAAGTAAGTTCATTGAATAATTTAATATGAGTCCACCTCGTGCTCCACTCTGCAACAAACTCATCTTGCAAGTCAGTTGTCTGGATCCCTAGCCGACCTAAAATAGGATGGGACCTACTGCTTAACATGGGTAAGCGGGGAGGGATGGAAACCATCTTTCTGAATGTCGTTGGAGGGTAGTGACATGTGCAAAAGATACAAATCTGAGTCTTGATGACATAGCGAACTTTAGCAAAACTTCAATGTTGTCTTATTTTACCCTCCTTTTAAAGAGTTTTTGGAAATGGAAGTTGGACACATACAATTATCTCCTCCGACTAAATGTCTGAAAACTTGAAATTTGGTAGTGTTAGATGAGAAGCCCCACTTGCCAAATGAGATCATCTGTCATCTTTTCTGCATGCAGTTCTTCCTCCTTACTGAAGATACATGACGTGGAAACTAAAAACTCACTACAAGAAAACATGGTGCCTGCTTCTGATGTCTGAACCACTATCTGCTCACAAATATGAAATTTCATGTAAAATGTTTTATGTCGCAAAATGAAACAAGGATTGTTTTGAAAGAGTTGAATACGGTAGTAATAAACTCACTGAGAGCGTAACAATTTTGCTCAAAACAAACAATTACGTGACAAGTTTGACATTCTCGTGTCTCCCTCCAATGTAAAAGCATACTCTGCATATTATGTACTGAAGATTGCTATCTTGCATCAAGTAATTCGAATTAAAAGCCACGAGTGTCTCGTTAGGTTGACCATAAATCCTAGAATTTCAGTGTGAAGCATGATAACAATGTGCAAGATGATGAGCGAAATATTCTCACATCGAACTTCATGACTAACTAATTGGACAGCCTGCTCATGTGGCATTCCTTCAAAGAGGACAAGCAAAATTGAAGACGAGGACCAGTTATTTGTATCAATTTTATATGAATAGCGAAGCTGGATTCTGATGGGACTCAATTATTTGTATCGATTTTACGTGCATGCAAACAGTTGCAAGTAACATCAAGCAAATTCATACATATAAGGGTAGCTCAACGTAGGCCAAACTTTCATCTTTTTACATGAGCCTAATTGCTCTTTCCTAGATACCAATTTAGACAAGTTCGGTCTGCATGCTTGTTATCACTTCATATCTATTTGGACGCGTCTAGCCTGACCGGGATATCATGACTAAAAATCGTGACCATCACATAAGGGTCACGCCTTTATGTACTTTAGTTGCTAGGACCCAATGTGACATGGTCAAGAGTTTTTGTCATGGAATCCGGTCGAAAACATTTTCCCAGTGGACTGCTAACTTGTTAGGCCTGCAATCGGTTGGCAGTGCAGGCGAAGATTGGATAACTTGCTCAGCCTACATCCTGTCATAACTGAAATAAAGCTGTAGAATCCCTTTTTTGTGGTCGAGGTCAGAACTCTTGCCGTCTCAACTGGAACAAGACATGGAGACTCTTAAAAGTGCACGGTTAACTCAACAAGGAACCAGACAAAAATTGTTATTCTTGGAACCTTTCGGCTTGAAGAAAGAGATGTAGAACTTGGAAGGAAGCCACCACCAAACCGCCCCACACTTCAATCTCCCACAGACAAGCAATAGAAACACGGCTTGAAAGTCCAAAAAACCAGCTCCAAACTGCAACAACACTGTATTTATTTTAGAATCCATGCATCCATGACCTTGGAGAAAACCAGCTAAGAGTTTCTGACGTCTGACGAAGAATAGGAGATGAATCAAAAGAAAGAAGAAGAATAGGAGATGGGGAATTGCTTTGCAAGGAGGAAGCAAGCGGTGCACCCAGTGGGAGTGGTTCAGCCCGGCCACGAAGGGCCAGTGAGGATCAAGGTTCGGCTGACCGTGGGAGAGTTGAAAGGGCTGCTAGCGCGGGCTGATGTTGCCAATCGGAAAGTTGACTTGGGCAATCTCATTGTGCGTGAGTGCTTGGAACATGGCCGTGCTATGACCTATGTCCTCAACAATGGTGATCATCAGAATCGGAGGTGTCTGGCTACCATTGCAAGAGAGCATGATCAGTATTAATGGCTATGATTTGATGAATAACAGTGTTGTTATATGTACTTAACTGTGATCCAAACATTTTAATAACAGTTTGGACAGGTTTAGCCAACATGAAATAATCATAATCAAGTAGCGTATTTTTTCAACAATTTGAGGTATGCAACAACTCTTTTGAAAGAGATAACATAGATATCTACTTTCTTATTAATTTCATCTAAGCTCTCTTCTCCTTCACCTTCTAAGATGAAAGAATATTAAGCCGTTAATTAACTTGCTTTTATTATAACTAACTAATGATTTCACAGGTAAATGTTAATTAGGCAAAGATCCGCCTATATATTACATTAAAAGTGATGGTAGAGTTCTATCTCTTTTAATTTGATGATCTTCCATGAGAGTTTTGTTAATTGCGAAATGTTTTTTGTTTCTTGCTTAATTAATGTGCGTGTTTGGAGGATCGTAGAAATGATGCCTACTAAACTCTTGATATGATGAAAACCAAATATCAGTGTTTTGAACTGTAGATGCTGAACTGTTCCAGTTATGCTAATTGATGTTTTGTGATTTTAGTTGGTTTCTAAGCTTGATATTTTCTCATTAAATAGTCTTCTATTTAGAAATCAGTTCTAACGTGGTTAGGGCTTGATGAAATTTTCTTATCCCAAGATAAGTTCATGGGTGTCCAACGAAATTTTAAAAAAGACAAGGATGGATGCTAGGAAAATGATTAAATTGGTAAATTTAATTTAATTGTTCCACAAAAGATAAAAAAAAAGTTAAGAATATACGATCCTCCAATGAGAGTATGAGAGGCCCTTTCATGCTTTTCCATGATCTTTGAATCTTTCAATCACCTGTAGTGCAATTATCAAGTATCTAGGTATTTGAAAGTAAAAACGAGGGCAACACTTGTTTCTTGTATTGACGTTGATAACCCTACACTATTTTCTATCCAACAAAATATTATATCATGTTTTAATTAGACATAAAAAAATGAGTTAATAAGGGGGAAAATGATATTTTTACTTTAATTTTTTTTATTCCAAAACCTTACTCTACTCTTTGATTAGACTAAAATAAGTGGTGACTCCCTTATTATCAAGTGAGACCCACTTTTCTCTTTTCAATTAAAAATTAGAGTACAATTTTAATGTAAAATAGGAATATCAGCTTCCCAATGAGAAGGCCCATTTTTCTTAGACCAATTAATACTTGGTGTAAGGTTTTGTTCTATATCATTATCTTTCTTTAGTACACAGGATAAAGACATTCTCCGTCATATAAGATAAAACATATAATAGTACTTGTGTTGTCCTATATTAACTACTTCATTTAATTTTTTAAAATAAATTAATAATATTAATTTATTTTAAAAAATTAAATAAAACTATTAAAGTGAGACGAGGGAGTATATGTTTTATTAGCATTGAATGTATTTACCCTCTTCTAAATAATATTACTTCCCCCATCCTAAATTAATAGCTTTATTAGGTAAAAAAATTTGTTCTATTTTATTAGTTTTATTTTTTTAATTTAAATAGCTAGGTACTTAAACAAAGTTTCGTAAGGTTATTTTCCCTTTCTCTTAGACGTGGGTTTCACCGTTTGAAAAACACAAATATCTAATTTCAGCTCAATCAGTCTCCTTTGTGTGAGTCAGAAAGCTATGGTACATTTTTTTATGAATAAGTGATTTTGGGTTCATAATTCATATAATAGCACACTGATGGCTATCTCAATCACTTGCCTCAAACAAGAGGGACAAAATATATAGAACTCCAGTACTCTCTATCCTTGGATTCGTATTCCGTCATTATTAACACACTCATATCAAAATCTTTCAGTCAAGCCTAGAAGTCTCAAGCTGCCAAGAAATGGAAGGCCTGTCACTCAAGGCATGAAGTCTGTAATTGACAAGAAACTTAGCTTGACGGCATCTGGCTGAGGTGCCAACATTGAATCCATATGTTGTTTCTCGACGATACGATGTGGTCTCTGCCCTTTTACCCAGCTTCCAAGATTCATCCTGCAATGCCAACAGTTTAAATGAGTCACCTATAATGTCTTTTTATTGTTTTTAAAGATGATATGGTTTTTGATCAGCCAAAGCATCCAGCAAAACTTTGCTATCGGCGAAACCAAGGAATGCATATTAGCTGGATTGGATTAGACCTATTCCATTGCCCACATGACCCAATCTTTAATAATATGACCATGTGCAGCTAAATATCCATCTACACAGTTGAAATTTTTATAATGCCTGCGTATAAGAGCATTTTCTTATGAATAAGTAATTTGGGTTCATACTTCATATAATACCACACTGATTGCTATCTCAATCACTTGTGTCAAACAAGAGGGACAAAACATAGAACTTCACTCTGTCCTTGGATTCTCATTCCATCACTATTAGTTCACATCAAAATCTATCAATTAGCCTAGAAGTTTCTAATTGAGAAGACATAGAAAGTCATTTAAGAGATAGGACTTTGAGCTTTATCCTAGGAGTGGGGGCGGACGTAGTAGCATTTAGCAATGCCAAGGCGCTTTGTAAAAATAAAAAAAGAACGAAACAAACATGAAATAGAAGGCACAGAGCATATACAAGCTTAATATGTCTTATTTGTCCTTTACTAATAGTCCAATTTGAAAAAAAATGTAATATTTAATAAAACTAATCAGTTAACTTTTTCACTCCATCCACCAATTACTATGAAAAAGATAGACTATCAAAATAGAACAAAGGGAGTACTAAATTTATTTCAATAAAAAAATACGAACCATTGAATTAGGATGGAGGAAGAAGTAAGATATATTTGAAAATGTTTCACTAAAATAAGCCCTACAGTGCTCAACTAAAATAAGTTCATGGAGTGGCAGCTCATTGAAAAAAGCCCAACTCGATGAACAGGGAATAACTGTTCGGGCTTAGGACTTATATACTCCCTCCTTACTAAATTAATAGCTTCATCTAGTAAAAAAAATCTATATTAATTATTTTATTTTCTTAAATTTAAGTAGTTGGATAATTAAAAAAAGAGTATTATAAGTTTAGTTTTTCTTTTCTTAGATGTGAATATTATCATTTAAGAAAAATTATTATTTTTTTCAAATGTAGCTATTAATATGGGATGGAGGGAGTATAATTTAAAAAACTATTACGTATTGGAGTTCTAGTACATTTTTATTTAGAGACGTGTTAATATGCTCATATCAATGGGAAGCATTTTTCATGATTCCTAGTGACAAAATATACTTCTGATTGGATAGGAAATAATAAATCTCATATTGCCAGGTACGACCCACTTTCACTATCTAATTAAAGGTGGGAAGTATTTTTTATACTCTACACTCAGTGTGAGCCGAGCGTAAGAAACACCTTGGAGGCATTAATTTTTAAAATCAACGGCGCACATGGTAGTGCACGTTAGCACAAGTAATACATGCGCTAACTTGTGCTACTGTGTGTACCGTCAATTTTAAAAATCAACGCCTCCTAGGAATTCATTTGCTTGGCTCACGCTCTTCACGGAGCATAAAAAATACTTTCTTAAAGGTGGTGTAAGACCTATGATATAAAGAAAATAAAATATGTATCATTTTTCTTGAGGTAATATATGAAAGAATTAGGGAGTTAGGGGGCGGGGACAGTACTTTTTATATTAGGCCAAGAAGCTTAGTGGTACCGATAAGCAAATAGAAAAAGAAGTTAACGAAGAGTTTCTATCTCTATGAGTAACTTATTCTTAAATTAGAATAAAAAAATTATTCTTAAATTATATTTAAATTTCTTTTATAGAGTAATGCTCCATCTTCTTAGAAAACCCACCATTATTGATTAATAGGGCCTAACATATCAAAACACTGTGGTGATTTATAGAGTGGGTTCCAAAGTGAGAGTTTGAAAGGAGCAGCAATATAAGAATCTTAAATTACATCGTAAACAGAGCAACAAGAACAAAACGTTAAACAGCAATCGCAAAGCAGTCCCAGCCTACAAAGGAATGAAAATATCGAAGTCTAAGGCAATTGCCTGCTAGTAAATTGTTAACTGTTTTAATTAGTGATTAAACTAGGTCGATCCAGAGATATAAACTCCTGACCCACCTAAATCTATGTAATTTTGGAAAAGGAAGGAAAGCAGAATCACAATTTAATGCCAACTAATACAAAAATAAACTATTTGACTAATTTCATTTATCTCAACACTTTTTTTATCCAACAATCTATGAATATATGTAATGATGTAATTGACAATGAACAGAAAATTAACAGCGGTTCTACCCTCCATTCTTCATCTAATTGGCCCTTCATATATCTATTGTCTTCTAGTTTGGGTTCTGACAAAATTCTTCATTTGCTCCCATTGTCCGTTTCAATCCTCTGCATTTGATTCTTCTGTCAAGTTGTGCTGATCCGTCCTTGCTAGTGACCCAGACTGTTTCTCACCTGTCACAAGTTACCAAACTGTTATTGAATTTTTCCAATGTGGTCATATTGATATACTTCCCACAATACCTGCGGCTGCCGGAGGCGGCGGAGGGAGTATGCCGGAGGCAGCTGTTACAAAAGGATACTGATGAAAGTACTTCATTCCCAAGCCGTAGCAGCTGCCTTGTCCCTGGCCAGAAGGAGCATACTGAGTATAATAAGGAGGCAAATTGTGATAAGCCTCCGACCCAGCTCTTGTGTAGTAAGCGGGAAACACGTTACGACCATAGACATTGTAGTAGTTCTGCATCATTTCATCATTGAACTGAGTTGGACATAATTTTAAGTCATTTTCATGTAGTAAGAACAGGGAAGAAGTTCATAAACTAACCAATGGATGCATATTTCCTCGCAGATATACTGAGTACCTGAAATTTTCAGAAGGAAGAAACAAAGGGGTTCATTTGATTTCCTTTCTAGAACAGCTCTGTTTGTCGTTTTGGGTACAAAATTCATTACCATGGAGATTGAGAAGGCTGATGGAAGCATGGGGAGGATGGGTGGGCAGGGACGGCAGAAATGGCAGATTTATGCACCGGTTTGAACCCTCCAGCTCCTGCATTTTCTTGTGGAATGAAGAATGAATAGAAACAGCATGTTTAAAACTTGAGTAGACGCGTTTAATGATTTCACAGAGAAGATAGCTTACCATGTTGGGGAGCAGAAGGGCGTGCCTTATGGCCTAGAGAAGCCAGATTGCAATTGGCTCTCCTTCCATCGATCGTAGGCGACGGATCTTCACATGCCCTGCTCGCTGCTTCTGCATCTTTGAATGTCACCTGACCGCAAAATTTCCAGAGAAGATTGATCACAATCATGGCTAAAACAGAATCAAGCAGAGAAACAGAGGAGAGGAGGAGTGCTTACAAAACCGTATCCCTTGGATCTGCCGGTGTTCTTGTCGGTGATGACGACGGCCTCTTGTATCTCCCCAAACTGCTCAAAGTGTCTCTTCATGGTCTCTGTCTGCGTCTCCCAGGCCAGGCCTCCGACGAAGACCTTCGTGAAGGTGGTGTCTCCGAACTGCCCAGCATTGTTCCTCCCCATATGAGGATGCCGCGGTTGGTTCATGAAAGAGATGTTGGAGAATTCACAGAAGAACACAGACGAGAAGACTTAAGAAGCAGAGAGAACACAAGAAACGAAACTATATCATATAGTTCTAGCCACCCTTTTTGATTATTTTAAATATTTGACCAAGTGATATCAACGGATAGATTTGATCAAAACCCATGACCCAATCAGCTTGTTGACCTCTTCCCCTTCCTTTGCATCTTTAGCAAAGTCGTCCGTGACGGGGGAAAGATCATGGCGACAGAAAGGAAGGAGGAAGAAAGTCAAAGGACCAGAGAAAGGAGTAGGAACCACGACAAGAACAGCAATAGAGATGTCAAATGACTTGAAAAAAAAATTGTTTTGGGCTTCATTGGATTCAGCTATGCCTACAATCAAATTTACAAGAAAGAAGTAATGTGTATTTACGATCAAACATATACGGGAGTTGTTGGTTGTGTGCTTGATTGTGGACCATTCATGTCATAAAGAATCTTCACTCCCTCTGTTTGAAAGTAGAGCTGGGGATGCAGGCGCTGCAGGGGCAGTTATTTGCCTTCCATGTTAGCGTTTGGACGGGGCGGTTTTAACGGTTTTCAGAGGGAGAAATGGGGATGAGCCGAGGAAAAACAAAACAAAACATCCATCCTCTTAAAAAGGAAAAATATTAGGTACCTATACGGTATTAACGTGGTATGTCTATCACCAATCAGAATTTAATATATTATCATATTTTTTATTAAGAAGGTTATTTTTAAGGAGTTAACCGAGAAAAACATGTGAACAAGTCAATTTTTGATTGGTGATAGGAACCACCGCGTTGGTACCTTATCCGTACCTAATATTTTTACGCCTAAAAGATTATATCCTATTCACAAGAGTATCACCAATGGCCAAAATGTTAAATTGAGCCGTTTGATATACTTACCTGGCTCAATTATCCATTTGCATATGTGGCAAAATGAAGACCCGTAAACTTCAACTATAGATGCTAAATTCATTATTTTATAAGGGCAACTTGATATAGGAGGGGTGAAAAGAGGGTGGGTATGATTAAAAAAATTAAAATAAAAAGAAAGGTGTCTCCATTTGGAGAGGTCATAAATAGCACCCTGGGTTAGAGTAGTTGGAGCGCCATTTCCTAACCCCAATTTGGCTATTTGGAAATGGGAACTCCTCATTGATAATCATAAGCCACAAAATTATACTCTATTTTTAACAGAAGAATATCTAAATAAAGGTCATTAATATGAGCACGGGCTCTGAAGGGGCATCTCCAAATGTTGCCATGTGTTACTAGGGAGGCGAATAGTTCTTGAGTAACACGCACCAATCAGATAACTCGAAATGCCCTTGCTCACACAATTATATGTAAACTTGGGCTCATTTAAATTTTTATAAATAATATTATTATATTATGTGAAAGCAAGCCATCGAATTATTATTTGTTAATTTATGTTATATCAAGGGGCAGGCCGGTAATTCAAACCCACTCATCCATTGAGTAATATGGGGTGCATGATTGAAATCGGTCCAAAAGTCTTTGGCACACACACATTTGCTTGATTTTTAGTATACCTCATTCATTTTTTAATTTATATGTGCTATATCCCATCTTTAAGAGCTCACTGTCCATTATACTTATTTTAAATAAAAAACCATAAAGGGTCATGGTAGGCCTGCACGTAGGGGCAGCTAGAAATTCTAGTGAGGTGAAGCCAAAATAAATTTCCCTCTTTGAAGTAATATGGAACAAAAATTAAGAACTAGTTCATGGCCTTGAATATTAAATCTTATTAAGATACTAGACTCAAATTTGGCAGGGCAAATTAATTGGGTATGGTGTAGATGGCAATTTTACCAAAATTAAGATAGAGGTATTTCTTTTTTGTGAGTTATAAATTTCTAAGAATATTTATAACTAATAACAACAAAATTATACTGTATGCTAAAGAGAAACAAAGGGTTAAGTGCTAGGATATTAGATCTGTCACATATATGCTTTTTTAGGCTTTGGAGTTACAATAAAATGTGGCTGATTAGTTTGGGTCTAACTCAAAATTGGTAAAATGTCATAGTTGTTGAGAAGGGACGGAATTGCAGAGAAGTGAGGAGATGATAGATGTGAAGATTTGGACAAGCAAATAGAAGGGAGGGAGTGCTTCAATGAACAAGTCAGGGTGGAAACGTGGAAGTCAAAGTGTGTCCCATTGATTGAAACCAAACTGCCTTTTTATATCTCATACTTTGGACACTTAAATAAAATAATCATGTCGTTGTTATATGGAACATGATACATTGATATACATAAAAAAAAAAATTACACCTTGGCTTCGTCCATGTCTGCACTTTGATCTTGTGGAGCTATATTTTTTACTTCTTTTGTCTCCGATTTAGTTTTATTTTTAAAAATTAAATAGTATACTTAGGAATAAAAAATTATAAAGATATATGGTGGGCCTGCACCACCCCTTTCTTCGATTGTAGTGGAAACCAGAGTAACTCTATCGTGACACTACTAAAAAATATGGAAGAATACTACAATCCAGTCATACCAACATCTAAAACAACCACCCCTTAGATTTTACATCGTTGACTATCAACTCGTTGAACCCACCCAAAAGCCCTTTTATGATACTGTGTTTTTTTTCTTCTCTTTTTAGTAAACAATAGGTGTATATAAAGAATAAGTGTCTAATAGATAAGATATTTTAAAAAATAGGTAAAGAAAAGAAATAATATAAATCACGTATTTTGAAAACGAAAATTTGAATGTTGGACATTTTAGATAATTTTCCTACTTAATTTTTGATAAGGAAGTTAGCTCATCCTTCGTAGCGATGTAGCAAATTATATTACAGTACAACAAGAGTTTAATATTTTACAATTAAGCATTATGAATATAGTGAAAAATTAGGTCAATTTAAGTTTTAAGTAAAAAATATTTCTATGGAACTATATTTTTAGGATTATCACAAAATAAATAAACAAGTAATAACAGATTGATACTTATTATTTTAATTAATTTTAAAAAAAATTAATTAAAAATATTAATAGGCACAGAGGGAATATTAGTTAGCATTATGCCCGGCCCATTTTCGCCTTAAAATGTTATGAAAATCATGTTAATTACTTACATTAGACACATCAAGCACTTGCATGTTTCACACAGTTCATGGTGAACCACATTGGGCCAAAGCACCACGTCTAGCGCAAAGATGCGTAACTCTAGGAACATTGGATAATTTTATCTCTAGAGGGCACCTGCTTATAAATGCTCAATTAGTCCATTCAACTTTTGCGTTGTTGTTAGGGGTGCTAACGAGTATAGCCAGGTCGTCGAGTAAGGGTACATCAACTTGAATATGACTCAACTCAAAGCGGCTCGGCTCGAACTAGAGTTGAGCTTAAGCATACCTTGGCTCGACTTGATTTGACTTAGAGTAAAACTCAAACTCGACTCGAACTTGAATAAAAGTTAAAAATATATTTTATAATATACATAAATACATATTAACACCTATGTGTATATGCATAATTATCAATCCTAAAACATATTTATAATATATATATATATATATATATATATAAAAAAAATAAATTTACATTTATACATTATTGTATATATAATGTCTATGTGTTGAGTGTGCATATATATGTATAGAGAGAGATTGATAAGTAATTTTTTTGAAAACACATAATACATATATGTCCACATGTGATATATGTTGAAATTTAGATATATCATAGAAATTTGATTTAATAAAGTATATACATATATAGTACAATAAGTAAAAAAATGGGATACACTATAGACTATACAATGTATTAAACTATTGCCAATCAACAAATAAAAATGTATCGGTATTATTATCTATTATCTCCACATGCTAAATAAAATATGATATTTTTTTTTCAAATTTTGTGTAAAGAATAATGTTGAAATCCTTAGAAATTAAAATCTTACAACAATTTGCTAAAAGTTACTTAGCATTGACTCATACAGTTCCTTTTTATTTCAAAAGATAAAGGCAAGTTATTTAGGATTAGTCAAAGACAATAAGACTCAAGTTTTTTCCTACCAGTACAATATGATTTGCTTGATAATCATTATTCGAATGTCGAGATGTAAACATACCCAAGATGTCTCACCACGTATTAAGACCAAAATTGAGGGTAGTTATAATCTGAAAATAAAATCCCAAATAAGGGACAACATTGATTGTGCCATGAGTTGTTGTATTTTCATATATGCTCAATTAATAATGACATTTTAATATCATATATACTAGAGCATTGAGAGCAACTAAGGCTCGAGTGCAACTTAGTTTAAAGCTTTGAGCCAGTTTGCTCTAAACACATATTAACTTTTATTTGTAACTTTCTATATAATTTTAAAGAAAAAATTATTATGAATCAAAATATGCACTTGGTTCATGCCATATCATAAGAAGGGCAAGCGGATCCAACCCTCATGTTGCGTAATTAAGAGCCACTACACTATCAAAATTATGTGACAATGATGTATTTATTGCATGTGCTTGTTATATGTTTTTTATGCATACTAAGGGGACTCAATTTAAAATAAATATTTTATTATTATTTAACATAATAATGATAATATAGCAAAAAAAATTAATAAGCTCCATATCGTATGCTCATTAGCATGCACTCAACATAATTGAAATTGTTCAACCCAAGAGTACTTAGTGCGCACGCATGGGCTCATGTGGGTAGTTATAAATATGAGTAATATAAAATAAATATATTTATAAAAATATTATTCATTAACGGCTAACCCAAGCTCGACAGCTAACCCAAGAGGCCAAACCCTTTGTTTTAAGCCTTCAACCAAATATGTAATTCCCCATCCCTGGACCAACTCAGCTCCACTGCTTCACACTAGCTTTAATTTGCCTATTAGATTGAAGGATCTAACGGTTCCCATCAAACCCATCATCTCACTTAAAACCTCTCTTCTGAAACCCAACCCCTATCCAGCTGCCATTCTCTACCTCTTCCCATCTGGCTGTCTCTCTCAGTCTAGCCACACTCTCATCCTCTCACCTCTTTCGTCACGGTTCGGAAGTTGAACTAGCATCGGCCAATAGATTGTCATCACCTCCTCGTCTCTTCCTTCCTTTTGCCCCTCAACATCCATCGGCCATCGGCTCCTCAACATCTATTGGCCACCATCTCCTTAACATCCAACCACCATTCTTTTCCTGTGTAATGGTGTCCCCCTTATTTTTGTTAAAGCTCCAATCGTGTCTAATGCGGTAAGCCCAATCTTTCCCCTTTTTTTCAAAGTATTTACTTGTCAGTTGTCATGCTCGATAGTTATAGGGAAGCCCTTTTGTCAAATATGTCCACTTGTCCCTTGTTTATTTTTTAACATTTCATGAATCTCTACTCCCAACATGGCGATATTGAAAATTTTACAAGGGAGGGCCCACCAAGGGGACAAGGGTTATGTTGGTTAATTCTTTTCAGTTTTGAGTATGATTAGTTGATAATTTCTCTTAACTTTTGTTATTTCATCATGCGGATGGCTTTTTGTGGTATAATTTTGATGACAATGGAGTTGATTAATGGTAAAATTAAATGCTCAATTTGACAATCTTTTAATTTCTTTTATTTTATATTTAATGTTAAAACACAACTCATTAAATATGGATTCCATATTTTTCCTTTTTATGCATAAGGCTATATTTTTGTGGAGCAGTCATGAAGAAGGATATTTTTTTATTTAGGAAACATTTTGCCTGACTGTTTCTTGAAATATAGACAAGTTTATTTTGGATAAAAGACAAGTTTTTCTTTCCAGATCTCAGATTAAGTTCATTTTGGATTATAGACAAGTTTATTTTATATCTAAGACAAGTTCAACAATGATTATTAAATATTATTTTAGCTCCAATTATCTTACAATTCAGTCTACAATCTATTATTTCATATTTGTTAGTAAATATTGTACATGTATATTAGATATTACAGTTCAATCTACAATCTATTATTTCACATTTGTTAGTAAATATTGTACATTTTATTATCTTACAAACAAATATTATGCATGTACATATTGTGATAGTCAAACTGTTGTGAGAAATATATGAAGTACGTATTTAAAAGAAATTGCATTTTCCAAACAAGGTTTTTGCCACATTGTTATTATTTATTAAGAGACACATGACAAGGCACTTGCTCTAAGTCTAGTTGTAAAGGCACTTGTTGATCCAAATGGTGCATTGAAGGTCCATCAAGTATGCTACCTTTCCATTTCTCTTACATTATATATAATATTTATAAGTATGTTGATTATGTATCGGATGGTTTAAAGTAAAAATGTTTATGCAAAAATGATATAATGAATAGAAGTTACTGCACATTCACTATTTTGCTAAACTACAGTGTCAATATAGCATATTTTATGATAACAGAGGTTGGTTAATTTATATATTCTAATAATTCCTATTAAATTTGAATATTTGTTAATGAACATGAACACTACAAGGGACCTAAACATAAAGTTGCATCATTGGAGCTGGATTGGCTAGCGTGTCAACTGTCGTGGTGCTTTTGGATCAAGGTCGCAAGGTTCTTTATGCATAGTAGTATATTTATTTCCTTGATACTTTGTGTGTAAGACTTGCTGCATGTGTACACACTTAGAAGAAATCTAGTATGATGCATTATTAATCATGCTGCAAGTTGATATTTATAAATCACGTTCTTTTATAAGAGGCAAAGTGGGCTCCTTTATAGACAAGCATGAAAATCACATTGCAATGGGCTTGCACATTTCTTGGCTATTACAGGAACCTATTTAGACTGTTGAAGGAATGACATGCACATATGGTTAACATAATATGGCAGATTACTCTAATATGACACTGCTTTATGCTTGATGTTTCTTTAACTCAAGTCTTGCCAGGGCATTTTCTGTGATGTATTTTGCTTAAATTTCAGGTTGTGGCTAAGAAAAATCGACTCGTGAAGGTACACTCACAATTGTGTCAACAAAGGTGGCCAAATAGGATGTCCCCCACCCAACTCCCCCTCCGCATGTGTGTGTGTATATTTAATTTAATATTAATAGTAGTAGTCTTATTGATGTGATTTGTTATTGATACCTTTAACAAGAACTCAAATATTTGTAATCAACTCATTCGTGTGCAAGATTTGTTTATTGAATGTTGGTTTGTAAATTTGAATTCATAATTAAGTTTTTTTATATATCGATCGAGCTAAATTTCAGTTGGGCTTGCCATTGTAATGGAATGAGTTTGAGCTCGAACTCTTGTTTTTGGTTCGAGTTGAGTTTGAGCTAGTATGCTCGAGCTCATTCGAGCCAACTATTCTAACTTCAAGTTCGAGCTGCATGAGACAAAAACTTGACTCGACTTGACTCGTTAGCACCCCCTAACTATTGTGCACAAACATTCTAAGGCTCTTGTACCATCATGTACAGAAAAGACAACATGTTATAATTTGGTTCTACCTATAAAAATCATGAAACAATTGATGAGATACTATAGAATTTAATTTACATACGATTATCAAATTATATGTTGATTTCCTAATTTATGTTAGCCAATTATTGCTACTTATTGAAATGGAAATGTGAAAAAAAAATCCATTTTCCATCCAATGGTAATTACTAGGAGAATATCTGGTCACGCCAAATACTCCATCTGTCCTATTAATAGCTATTTTTAGAAAAAATTAGTGGATTTTGTTAAATGGTGAAACTCACCTATAAGAGGGGAAAATAAGTTTACAACATTCTTTCTTTAAGTACCCAACCACTTAAATTGAATAAAATAGAGCTATAAATATGAAACATTTTTTTACTAAATAAAGCTATTAATTTAAGACAGAGAGAATATTTAATTTTGTCAAATTTGGCCACACATGTAAGCAAATTTTCATTTTTACCCCCACACCACTACCAAACTATCGTGTGTTACTAGTCAAGGATAGTACTGTTACCTTAGTGGGGCCTAGAGAGCCGCTGTAAACGGTATAAATGAAATTTTGAGGATCGCTCCTAGAATGCTCACATTGATGGTGCTGACCCTACTATTGGGCTGCCGCAGCCCACACAAGTGTACTGCAAGAGTAAACCCTAAACCCTGAGACACAAGTGTACCACTAAGACTCACTTGTGTAATTGACACGAGAGATAAATGCACGAGCTGAAATGCTGAGTACAACGAAGCAAGACCATGCATTGAAGATGTAAAGCCTCACTGATCACGTGAATACAGTACTATCTCATGGACAATCTCAGCCAATAGAGTAGTATAAGATTTTATCTCTCCCACATTAATAGCTTTATGAAATAGCTAAGAAACGCTCCGGTGCTTCTGCAGCAAATGGGTTTTTTACCCCTACTATCGTGGGTCTCGCATCAAAATCTTGTGGCCAATATGCGCCAAGCACATATTAACAAGATTCATAGCTTTATTTAGTTATTTAGTTCATTTAGAAAAACTAAATAGAGCTATTAATGTGGGACAGAAAGAGTTGAAGTCTCAGCAGTCAACATAACAAAGGGTACAAAATAGCTCAACGCTAACTCCTATGATCTCCCTCATGTTAAGTGTCCTAGATACATTTCTTCCACATAAAGTGTCCCATTTCCTATACTCGCACCAAGTATTTAATTTATTTAATTTTTTGCCATCGACATTTATGTGGAATGCTACTCCTAATGCTGCCATGTATTTTCCTTTCAGATCTGTGAAGGAAGCATTCTTAGCTTGAAAATACTACATGCCCTACTCTACTTATTTTACCATAAATTAAGGTAATAGCGTACTGCAAGTGTTCTTGTATGCAAGCGAGCATAGCACCACTCTTCTACGTTTTGGAGACTTAGAGAGTGACTAAAAGGCGAGTGCTATTTCTTCTCCAAAAATCTTAGATACGAGGGGTGTAATAATAAAACATGACGGTGATGGAGTTCTAAGGTGAAATTTTTGAATGAGAAAGAGCATTTCCCCTTAAAAGGCATTTGCTTCCAAATTAAGCATGAGATCTTTGATCAGGCTTGGACTAGCTGAGTCATATCACTCTTGCAAAGATGCGTAATGGCTGCTTGGGGCTCTCGCTCAATGTGATTCACTCATAAGCATAGCTTTATACTCCCTCCGTCCCAAATAATTAATAGCTCTATTTATTTTTTTTAAATAAATTATATAATCAATTCATTTTCCAAATTGAACTATTACTGTGGGATAGAGTGAGTATAGCAGAGTTTTCCCCCTACCATGGTCAATCCATTTTGAAGGAAAGGTAGCCAAGAACAAACTGTGGAGGTTTTGTTCGATGGGCTGGGTGCCCAATTCAATGGGCCTGACCATTCAGCTCCGCGCAGTTGAAATCCTTAGCTTAGCCCAAGGGGGAATGCATCACAAAACTGGCCCATCCCGTACCAAACTGGAAGAACCATAGAGACAAAACCGGGTTTTTAAACCTTGACCGGCAATATGCACATTCGAAGCCTTTACATGCTGTGAAACCTCCCAAGAGGAAGACAACGAGGAAGGCCATTATCATATCAATAATTGCCAAAATATGGACCTCAAAATTAACTTAGTCGCACACTGAAGGCGCTTCACCCCAAGGGAGATACAATGTGATACTTCACAGTAGGTAAGTCGTCATAACAGGGCAAGAAAATTTGTTCCCAGCATGAATTAGCTACCAACAAAAGATCCGAATTCCTACTCTTTGGCTGGGATACAACTTAGTATGTAATGTAATGTAATGATAAATTAAATCACCGATCCTCGAAGTTGCAACCTCCTCTATCTGGGACAGAACAATCCTCTCTCTCTCTCACTCTCTCAGAGTTGCTGATCACTCCCCTCTAGATATCAAGATACACATACAATTCAGGGACAAAAAGAAAAATAAAAGAAAACTCTGAAGGAAAGCTATACCTGAAAACGAACTTAGACTCTGTATATATGTGCATCTATATACTTAAAGACATGTTAAATGCTTGATACGACTTGCAAGAGTTTAATGCATAACTTGGCGGGGAGCACGTGGGCGCACTGGGGTTTTGGATGGGCTAACCCTGCATATATTAAGGAAGTGAGTTTAGATATACAAACCGACATAACCTCTTTGAGTCCATAATGTTTACCAAAAGTTCAACAGTAACATTCAACGGTGCAAACAGACCTTATTGGCAGGGATCCTAGTACCACACCGCTGGTGTTCAGAGCAGCAATTGCACTTTCAGCCTGACAAAATAACCATTTCACATTAATATTCTGCAATGCACCTGTAGCATAATGATTATGCAGAGAAATCTCAGACAGACAAATGCATTGAACGTTCAAGAAGCCTGAGACAGATACCCTGCCTCCTTGTTAAAATAATATTTCAAGATAAAGAAATTACTATTTTAAACTGGTTTTAGCTTTCTCACAATAAAGAATCAAAACAATTGCAGGAACTTGTTTATTCTATATAATCAGTTATACTTTCTCCATCGTGTCCCAACTAACTCTACCAATAATTAGATAAGTTGGTGGTGGTCGTGATGACGATGAATATCCAAGGCCAAAACTCATTCACTTTGAGCTTAGTATTAAGGCACCATAATTCCGCACGCCCAGCAGCAGTACTTAAAGAGCATGAGCCAATCAATAAAACCTATAGATAGAAAATTCTAAACTTTGGACTAAAGGCACAAAACAAATGAGAAAATGCCTAAGATATATCAGATGCTTGAGGCACTCCAACATTAAAAAAATGATAGAGAAGAACGCTTTACAACCTTCTAAAAATAGTAGAGAAAATTTTCATGCTAGAAGTCCAAAAAAACAAACCTCACTATCACATGACAGAAAACCACATGACACAACCAACAAAAACTACAGTTCATCATTTAGCAAATCATCCGAACAAAATTCGATCTTTGTAAAAGTCATGCAAATCTACTTTCCACCTTGTCAAGGTAAATTCCATTTGGCTTCTAAAATCTAGACCCAAAAGAGAGAAAGAAAATCACCAATCAGATTTGCAAAACAGCTAACCATGTTGAAGATTATATGCTGCAGTGCTGAGATATTCACCTCAATCGCTCAATAATCCCAGAATTTCAAGCTATTGCATGAACTATAGGATTGCAAAAACAACACTAACCAGACACCACACTGTCCCATTGGAGCCGAAGTTGCAATGTTGAAAAAGACAAAAGCTTATGAAATTGATATGAAAAGTATCATAGTCTCACTGATGGTAATTAAATGAGCAACAATCAGTTACAAAATAAGGAAAAACTATCTACTCTGCAAAATGCAGCAATGACTAGAGGGACCAAAGTGGACTAAACTAGATTTATTGAAGAGTGTATAAACAGCATCTATGTACATTTACGTAACTTGGAGCAAATTTATCAAAATTCACAACATTTTGTAAAACATCTCAAGCGCATGAATGTAAAGATCCATAAAGGAGGAGGCTTAATGTGAAAGTCAAGCAAATTACGGACACATATGTATAAGAGTGCATGTAAACACATACATCATATTGGCAAAAAAAAGAAAATATATATATATATATAAAAGCTTAATCTATATGTAAAATAGATTAATCTATTGGGCAATTGCCTAAGAAAGTAAATAATACGCCAAGGCAATTCAGAGTTACATTAAACACCTATGAAGCAGTAGAGATCCAGCACTCTATCAAGTATCAGGGAAAAAAACTCTAAAAGATAACTAACCATCACAAATTCCACAAAAGCAATGCGAGTAGAATGGTGATAGTCTCCAAGCAGTCTCAGGCGGTAAACCTACAAGATGAAATATTTTATCAAGTCAGCTAATCATCCAGAATGTGTTGTATAAAGCAAAGACTATAATCTGCTAAATTGCAGGTCATACCTCTCCGCAAAGACTCTCAAAGAAGAGTTTGACCTCTGCCTGAGAAACCTACAAAGGAACAAACAAATGTAAGCATAGATGAGCAGATTTTCATTATCCGCTTCAGTTAAATATGACAAAAGATATAAAGAACAAACCTTTTTATCAATGTTTGTACAATAGATAGTTCTAGCACACATTTCACGTTCATCTTCAGACTGAGAAACACAATACCATGTAGTATATCAGGAAGAAAACCATACAAAAGCAATTGCCCTCCTTAAAAAGTGCAATAAAACGTACAATAAATTAAAATGAACCTCAAAAACAGATATTTAACAATATTTAACACATTCCTCACCCGTGGCAGGAAGGTCGGGTTAACCGGCGCTATTGCAGTCTTCGAGGGAAGCACCTTCACTGGGTAGAAACCAAGCATTGTCCCTGACAGACTCAGTGCAGCCCTTGCACCATCTGCAGCAGCAAAATTTACATGGAGAAGAACACAAATGTATCGACGTAAGACTCAAAACAAATATACAGCAAAGCACATAATGGAAACCCTTAAAAATATTCATAGCAACTCTTCAAAAACATCTGTTACAACACTTGCCTTCATCAGTAAACTCTATAAATGCAAATCGAAGAACAGAGCGTGGATCCCCACAAATACGGCAGTCAACAACCTTAGTCACATACACGGATAGAAACACATCAGCCAACGCTAGCAAAAAACCATAACAGTCCATGCTCACCAAATTAAGATAATCTACCTGGCCACAGTGGATGAACAATGCCGCGAGCTGCTCTTCAGTGACCTGCAACAGCCAAAATAAACAAAACCCAAATGATCAATATAGGAGAAGCAGACTATAACAGTTGGTCGATCATCAAAAAATACAAACACAGTGCCAGAAACACTAAAACAGCAAACACAAATAGTATGAATCATTTGGCTAATCTTTTAGCTAAAATTCGTGCTCAATATATCAACAAGAAAATGCCCATCAAGGCTCTGAAGGAAGATAGTGTTGATTACCTGTTGATCAATTTCAGAAACGTAGACAGTCCTCCTGATTATCTCATCCCGCTGCGCCATGCTAGTCCGACTGTTCATCCGGCGCCTCCCTTGACTGTAGCTGCTCTTTTTCTGCCCCAAAACATCCTCCCCAAATCAGAAGAAAATTTCAAAATGAAAATTTATGCAAAACATTTAAGAAAGAAAAAAGATGAAACGAAAGCTCACTCGTCTACTGGCATTCCCATTGGCATGCGCACCACCATTGCCGTTCTGCAACCAGACACCTCCAGGATAGAACCCGCCGCCCGATCGGTGGCCGGAGGACGCGAGCGACGGCGGGACAAACTCCTCCGCCATCGGGTTGAGCTTCGACAGCAGCTCCTCCAAATCCCGGATGTCCCGCTGGTGGACCTGCGACAGCCCCGGAGGCTTCGCCGCCTCCCCACCCCCAGCCCGCACCCCGCCCTGCCCGAGGCCCGCCTGCCCCACCATCGGCGATGCCCACTGCTGCGGCGCCTTCAACTGGAACCCCTGGTCTCCGTGGGCCCGGAGCACCGGGCCCGCCGCGGACGCCTCCACGGCCGACTCCCCCCCGGCATTCTCCACAACGGCCATGATCGCCGGCCGATCTCCTCCCCAAACGCCCTCCGCCCGTCCGTCACCGCCTCCGCCGGGAGCAGAGCCGATCAGAGCCAACGGCAAAAGCAAATCATCTTTTCCAATTAAAAAAAAAAATGATTTCTACCAAATTAAATTCGCTTTTTTTTTACTCTTTTGATTCCTCGAGAGCTTCTTCGGATCATCCGTTCTGGTCTGCCACTGCCTTCTTGGACCTTCTAAACGCCCGCCATGGCCATCCCCATGCGCATGCGCATGCCATGCCACATACGCGGCACGCTCGAATTGGTTCACATAAATGGAAACGTTTCCATTTCTATTTTCCGTACGGGAAACAGTCGCAGCGCGTGAATGGGCCTGGGCCTGCGACTGGGCCTGGGCCTGGGAGTAGGTGTGCGGTGACAGTGGAGAGCAGTAAAAGCAGGGAAAAGGAGGGGTGGTGGTGGGGGGCGCTGATCCCTATTGTGTTGCAGTTGCAGTTGCAGGGCTGCGAAAGCGGCAAGGAACAGATCAAGGTTTCACCAAAAAGGGTGATTTGGACATTTGAGCGGAGAAATTTGTATTCAGCTTTATTTGATTTGTTCCTGAAAATGGCAATTGCTCTTCCAACTGCTCCGCAACGTGTAGTAGGGAACCAGAGCAAGCAATGATCCCTTCACTATTGTCAGAGTCTTTACAAATCTTGAATAAATATGGTCAAGGTTTTATTTATTTTTACAATAGTGTGTAGTGTCCTTTTTTAGTCTAGGGTGGAAATTTGGTGGGATGGTTTTTTTCTCTAAGCAACCATTTGCTACTAATAATAATAATTAAGAGAGGTCCTCTCATGGGGACTAGTAGGTGGTTTATTTTAGCCCTATCAATTTTTTATGGGAAAAATTAATATGAGCCCGGGTTTATATGCGCCTACATGCGCCCGGGCTCTATAGACCGTTAGATTTACATCCGGCAGCTCATAATTCTCACGGGTTTAAATGCCCCGTGAGTAAAATCCGGTGGCCCATAGAGCTCGGGCGCACGCAAGCGCGTATGAGCCCGGGCTCATATAAACAGGACTCATTTTTTATATATATACATTATGTGGTTATTTAGTCAGCTTCCGTACTAGCTAGTAAACTAACCGTCAAATCGTGGTCCAGCTCACTTGCAAGCGTTGTAGCTACAATGCTGTCTAGATTTCTACATACATTATTTATTGTTGCATTACAACTTCACAAGAGGTGTCTTTTTATTATGAGTCCCGTTTATATGAGCCCGGGCTCATATACGCCTATGTGAACCCGGGCTCTATGGGCTATTGGATTTACATCCGGCGGCCCATAATATTTATAGGTTTAAATGCCCATGAGTATTATGGGCCTCCAGAGGTAAATCCAACGGTCCATAAAGCTTGGGCTCACATAGGTGCATATGAGCCCGGGCTCATATAAACTTTTTCTTTTTATTATTGGTGGATAATTTTTAAAAATTTGGTGAACAGTGTTTGAGGATACTCTTTCACTCTTATCCAATTTTATATAATTAGGAATATTGGAAAAAAAAATTATGTCCTAATTCAATCGGTTTTTTGACTTAATAGTAAAGTTACGTCATAGGGGTTGTTTGGTTACATAATCAACTTTAGATTTTGGAAGAATTTACTGGATTCATGTAAAATTTAATTTGGTAACTAAATCATATGTGAATCTAAAATTAGGATTATGCGCAAATAATCTTCATGAGGAGAAATTAGAAGATTTTAGGACTATACCTATTTTTAACTAGGAGTTTGCCAATTTTAAAATTGCTCAACAAAATTTAGCAAACAAATATCTAATTTTTATGATTTGACAAGAATTCATTTTGCTAGAATCTACATTCTAGCCTAATTAGATTGTGTATCCAAACAGCCCTTTAGTTCTTGGACCAAAATTCTTTTATTATGTTAATGTGATTAATTGAATTGGAAGTATGGAACCAAGGCTTTAAAAGGTCTTCGAAAATGATGGCATCTTCATTTCTTCACACATATTGTTTTGGTGGAAAATAGGCTTCTCAATGAGAGTCTAGTTCCTAGTGATTATGAGGTCGACTACGCATTAGCAAAGGAAGGCATTTTTAAAGCCCAATCACTTCAAGATATTAACTATAGTCCTTGCGTTCCATCCCATATTAATAGTTCTATTTAGGAAAAAAAATTTATTCCATAGTAATAACTCAATTTAAATAATTTAGTACTTAAATTAAGTACAAATTAAGGTGAGGAGTTTATAAAAATTGGATAGAACTAAAACACATGTTACTTTTTTTCACTTAGTAAATTCATGTCAAATGCTTACAAAAAGGATTCTTCTCTCCAAAATTATGATCAAAACCCTAATAACCCCAAGACTCACAATTGTGTTTGGTGCAAGGGTTGGAGGGAAATTTGCGCATACAAAAAACGAAGATTGATTTTATAATATCACTAAAAACAATACTCCCTCCATCCCACATTAATAGCTCAATTTAACAAAAAAATTTGTTCCATATAAATAGCTCCATTTTATTCAATTTAAGTAATTATATATTTTAAAAAAAGTATCATAAAGTTATTTCCCCTTTCCTTAAATGTGAGTTTCACCATTCAATAAAAACCACTTTTTAAAAATATTACTATTAATATAAGAGAGATGGAGTATCATTTATAACTATTTGTTAAGAGACGCTTGCCTGACTCTCTCCTAGGGAAGCATTTTATATGTTGGCCCAGTATAAGCCACGAATCAGGGAGCAACACGTTACAGAGGAAAGAGCACCCAAATGGTGACAGAAGAACTAACTCCATGTTACCTCCGTCTTTCCTTCTGTCCATTTACCTATTCCTTCAGTCTAAAAAACTCCCGCCTTCCCACCTCTCTAAATCTCTGTGAAATCTCCCGCCTTCCCACCTCTGTGTATCTCTATGGCCAGCGAGATCTGGAAGATATGGGAGGATGTTTTGGGCGAGCTCTCGAAGGAGTCCACCATCTTTCCCGATGACATGAGCTCGGGCTCTCTCTCTCTCTCACGCATTCTCCTTAGCAAAAATATCACAAACAAGAAGTTGGAACCAGCCGTGATCTCGATTCAAGACTGCAGGAAGAGTCGATAAGCTTCCAGAGAGGAGTGGTAGTAGCTGTGTTTGGGGCCATGGCCGAGACCGCGTCTCTAGAAGGGCTGAAGATGGAGCAGAGGCATGGGAAGGGGAAGGTCAGTGTCTACATAGTTTGTGACGCAGTTACAAATTCACAACCCAATAGTAACACTTCAAGATGTAAAATTCAATGTCGCAAAAACTGGAATTGTATCTAGAAAACTAAGGATGGAAATATGCTTGACAAAATTTACAGAAAGATTTTCTTACAGCTCCATTCATTCAGCTAAACAACAAATTAACCAATTCTAAGCTGAATTCAAACTAATAGCAACAAAAGACAAATGAAACTAAACACTAGCAGGAATCCACCTGCGCTACTTGAATCCACAAGCAACAAAAGAAAACTCGCTGAATCCACAACAAGAAGCTCTCAACTCCATGAGAATAGATACTCTGAATTTTCAGATCCGAAAGTTTCGGGAAAGAAATTTCATCAATTCATCAAAAGGCCCCTCCATTCTCCTCCACAAACTTATTTATACTCCTTAGTTGTAGACTTCCATATCCATATGATTCGGAGCACATTTAAAAATTCCCGCCAAAAACCAAATTCGTCTCTTCCTCGCATACACCAGATCCCCTGCTTCCGAAGATGACTAACGACATTACCCGTCGTTTTTATTAAACTAATTTGTCTTAAATGCCCCTTCACTGTTTCACGAATTTACCCATCAAACCAACACCGCCAGAATCGAAACGTTAGTGATTACCAAACATAGCCCTGCGTATTAATGTCTTGCAACGGGTGTTTGATCAAATGCTTCAGTGAACTTCCTTCAGTACAGTTTTCATATGTCTCAATTCTCAGCACTGCATCAGTTTGGAAGGCAGAAATGAAGGGACGCATTTGATGGTGGTGGAACGTGAACATCAGCCTCCTCTTGGATTGTATTCCAGCCTATGTGTCTGTAGACAACTCCAACATTGTTGCGACTGACACCATGAAGAACACGGTAAATATTTGGCCTTTTTTAGTTTGCTCAAGTTCTATTTTTGTGTGTGTTTGGATTCGATCTTTGGTTTGCTTCCCATTTTTTCACTGCATTTCTCCTTTTGCAATGATTTTTTATATTACCTAGATATTTTATGTTTCATATATAAACAATGTAACAATTGAAATCAATAACGTAGTTGAGTCAACTATCTGTTGTGAACAAGTATATGCAAAAGTGAAGGAGTGTTCTAAACCTTTGTCTGTTGAGGAATTTGGCATTCTGTTAGGTAGACACTTTGTTTCATTCTACCAAGTGGTGAGTATCGATTAGGCTGTCAAATGAAAGTACATTTATGTTTAGTGCTCTAATTTTACTTATTACTTGTTACTCCTTTATAAAATTTTCATCTTCGGTAACAAAATCATCATTGCTCATGCTATACAGGTTTCTACTGCCATAATCAAAATAGTTGAATAGCCATGGGAGCGTGTTTCTATTGACGGTCAACCTCATAATCATGGTTTGTTTATTATTCCTTTGTTAAAAAAATGGTTGTGATTTTTTAAATGCCGATTTGAATTTTCTCTTCTTATAAAAGCATAAACCAACATTGTTTTATCATCTATAATGAGCAGTCTTGCAAATTAACCCCAAGTAGAATGGTATGTAGAGTACTATCCTGGGAAGAAGATCTTAGTGTGTTATGTTGTAGTGTAAAATTTTATAGAAAAGTATGTATCTTAAATGGTGGATTTTCAATATAATTTTTTTGTTGCAATAAAATTTTATATGGACTATGGATGATATGTGCATTACACGTGTCTTATTGATTTCTAGCATTGGTTTCATTAAAAAGATAAATCATTTTTTAGTATAATAGTGTTAGCTTGTAGTCCTTTTATCTAACAACTTTAGCTATTAGTTTTATTATTTGATAGGTAGCTTTAGCTTTTAGTTGAAGGGATTTTATTATAGCAAGGTTATGAGATCTGGATTAGAAATTTTCATCTATAGCATAATATCTACCTGTAACATATAGGAATTTTCTAAATTCCCAAAGTCAACCACGGGAAATTATGGTGTAGAACCCCTTGAGCTTCTCATTGAATAACTTATTCAATGCTTAGAATTGGTGCCTGAAACCTATATGGATGGAAAATAGACAAAAAGAGCTTTAAAACGCCATAAAGAACGCTCGAATCGGAGTCCGGATGAGGGAGATACGACTGTTCAAAGTTGAATATATTGTACAGGGCCCTTTTACCCAATTAAATGTGCAACTGGGCCATTTAAGTCATTTTGTGGGCCCAATTACTTACAGTTCCGAAATTATGTTTTTAAGATGCCTGGGGATTTGGGTCAAGCTGTTATTAAGCAGTCTACTCTAAGGTTGAAGTTCTTTGTTTGAAGATTTGATAGTATTAATTATCGAACAAAAGATGTGAGATAATTAATAACATTATTGATATTGCTTGTTAATTAGACAAGTGGAACGATTAAAGGACTTACTAAAATATAGGTTGGTTAAAAATACCTAAGCATTGTATGTGTGATGATATGTTTTGTAGGATAGAATAGTTTTTAAGCAGAACTACGTCTAGATCCGATCTTGTTGGAAACATTGGAAATGTTGTCTAATAAGTACGTAGGTAACTAACATCGGGTGATGTTGGCCCGATCCAAAAAATATTAATTAAATCTTTTGTTCTTTGGAAGCTCTTCTCCAGATGGTAGAGAAGTTTTATTGTTGTTGTTGTAGTTGTTTGGTTTGGCTGGTTGCAGATTCTCCAGGCAACGACAAGTGAGACTAGGACAGGCGAGCTCAAGATGAACTTCTACATTTTTGCAATCCAGTATGTAAGTATGTCTTTGGCGTGAGAGTCAACTTAGTTATTTATTTTTAGACAGATGATAGACTTGTACTTAGATGGATGAGCTGTTGTTGAAATTTTGAGACATGTAAATATCATATGATTTGATATCCATATTTGTGAACCCCAATTATTATGACCTAGATATTTAATCGAAAGGTTTGTTTTGTATTTAAAAAAAAAATTATCGCTACTTACCATTCATATTATTTTAAAATACTTTTAAAAATCTGGGTCGTGACATTACATTTTCTTTAGAAGTTGATCACAAGCCCTCTCACTGTTTTTTGGTTTTAGGCTTCAAGCTTGGATGTGAGAAACAAACAACAGAAGTTGCTGTGAAGAAAATGGATGGGTTGCTTGTAACCTTCGGCACTGAAGGACTGGCTTTGCTAAAAACAACCCAAGTTGGTGAAGAAGTCTTGTTGTTGCTCATATATTTTTGTCATCATGTTATAACAAACCTATGGTGCAACCTCTCTTATTTAAGATCTCAACATTTGGTTGTTGCCTTCTTCAGAGAATTTACACCTCTATATCATTTGTTGTTACATGAAGATTTCTAGTACAAATAGAGTGGATGCAGGACAAATTTGTTATCCTTGTTTAATGACATTTATATCTGCTAATCTTTTTAAACAATTTTGTCTGTGCAGATGGAATGAGACATGGGATCTAGCTATATTCATTAGTAAAAACAAGTTAGACTCGGAAGCAGATTAGGCGATACAAAAGTGAAAAAAAATTATAGAATACAAAATGAACAAGAGATATGCAGTGGTGTTGCTCATTTTTGTACATGTTATTCCTTCATAACCCAAAAAAAATGAGAAATTGTTTATGTCAATTGTGTCTATTTAAGTCAGTATTTTCAGTTTCATGAAAATCTTAGATATCCATAATTTTTTATCATTCATTCTAATGGAATTGTACATGTAGCGGTCATTTTCTTGTGGTCTTATGTTTACACTATTGCACGTGTACTATCACTCAATTGTTGGGGGCAGGGAAAAGTGAATGCTATGTGATTTTCATGTGGACTTATGCTTTGGCTTCAATGTCACATTATGGTCTACTTTCTTCATGTGACTTGTGTCTTAACTCCCAAATTTTAACGGTCGTAGTTCAGAAAATTTTACAAATTGAATTGCCATATGCTACACTTTCCTCTTATAGGAAGATGTCACCACAATGGTGTGGTCATTTGCACTGAAGGTGGTTTAATAATTTTGGGGAAATAGAAAGCTATACATTGGCATTGAAAGTTTTATTCTTGAAAAATTAAAAGTGTCGTTGGTACATGTATGGGAGCCTTGTACTTTGCATACTTAAAGAGCACTTGCGGTACTAATATCCTTTGGAGACTATCATACTTGCAAAGCTTAAGGCCCAGGTTGTAGCAGAACATGAAGATAAAGCTTGTAGTGATGGGTATCATTATTGCGTTGATTCTGATCATTACCATTTCAGTAGCAATAAGCTTTAGCTCATAATTATTGTGCTAATATATCAACAACCTATCTCAATGCAGGTTAACCATAGATGTACCACAGATACGGTAAAACAGATTTGTGCCAAATCTCATAAAAGAATACAAGAAAATAGAGTCAGCATTACAAGGTCATAGACCTCCAGTAAGCCTACATGTTGCCTTGGCAAAAATTTGCTCTTGATGAAAACACTGAGAGGTAAACTCTGATAAGGCTGATTTATATTCATTTATCTAGCTATGGGGCTTTGCACAACCTAACTGCATCCTCTACCAACATAGCTGAATCCTTTCCCATGGTACGATCCACAACCTCAGCCTCTATGCCTTGGAAAATCGCCACATCTGCATACATATAAAGAACTCAACGAATGTCAATAAGTTTAGCTATTGAGAGGAGAAGAGACATACTTAATCGAACTTAATACCTAGGTGTTATTTTTCAATTGTTCAGATGAATTAGTCCTACTATATCAGGTCCCACAATCCAGGGAATTACAGGAAAGAGGATAAAAGAAGTCATCTTTAACGTAAACAGGCTGCAGAATATAAAAAAAAAAATTGTAAAAATAGATAACATGCCTTTGGAATTATAATAGTTAATAATCTATGCACCTCAGAACACTAAGGTCATCCAAGATAGATACACTTTACACTATAAAAGACTATGACATAGTAGAGAATATGACTTGGCAACGGTGTAAAATGTATTCATCATGTACTTAATCAGATGGAAAACAAATGCACAAGCCCAATAAAAAAGGCATGCATACTGAATAGCCAAAGCCTCCAATACATTTGGAAACACAAACTACTTCCAGGATAATTGTATGCACATCATATTAAACCATTGCAAGAAAGGTCAAAAAGAAATGAACAAGCATAGGCCCAGAAAAACCAATATTTACAACTGCCTCAATGAAATTAAAATTGCTAGTTAAAAACTCCTCAGTAAAAGAAGATCCTTCAATAGAGTCATAGTTTTATTATAAGATACCTATTAAAGTTTAAACTGTATGAAACTACTGATCCAAATAGGAACTAATATACAGTACACATATGAAAGAAACATCTAGTAGAATCATAAGTAGAAGAAAAATTTACAAATAAAAAATCTCTCAAAACTAAAGTACACATGATATGCATGCAGAGATGGACAGAATAACGCATCTTAGGTGGATAAAATCGACAGACATGTATTGAGCATATATGAATCTGAAAGCCTTTATTAGACTGTCCAAATATCCCATCTTTTGATTGTTCAATAAGGTAAAAATTTCAGCTTATTGGGTCCATTCCAAACAGCACTAAGAATTCCTGTTATGTGAAATTCCTCCAGTAACAAACATCCCACAGAAGAATATCAATAGTGAATATGATACCTGGTGTAATAATGAAAAATATTTGGCAGAAGTGAACATAACAGTTTGTCACAATAGGCTATTTCAATCCTCCCTAGAAATTTAAACATTCTTTTCCATTTTCCATGATGCAACCTCATAAAATAACTGTTGCATATAGTGAGCTTGTGCATATTTCCAAGTTCCAACATCCATTGAATCCAGCACGTATGGGCCGGGGTATCCAAGATCCTCATCCACTATAGAAGAACATTGTACGCAACTACAGAAGAACATAAACTTTACCTTCTTGAGGGGTCTATAAATGCAGTAACCCTCTTGAATCCAGGTCCTGCTGCTGAAAAGATAGCCGACCTTCAACCTGCAATATTTTTCAATTCAGCCTGCGCTCTATGTCCTCTACCTGTTGCAATCTTAATGAGTTGATGTACACCTCTCTGATCAAGAACCTGAAACAATTCATAAGTAGTGACATGTTTTAGTTAAACGGAAAAATTGAAAAAGTTTGGGACTTCACTACCAATCTATAAATTGTATATGAACTAAAGTTTAGTTGTCTAGTGTTGAAGCCATTTATATGGCGTTCAGTTTTATTATCTTTAAAAAAAAAATGTTCTAGGAGAGGGATGACCTTGTAGGGATCACTTTGGATGATGCCTTTGCAGGATGCCCTTGGGCAAGTATACAGGAAGAAATTTGCCAGCATCATCTCTACTGTATCCTACTGCGATTTGTGTTAGATCAGCCATTATTTAGGTTTGGTTTACAAAGTTTGACCCTTGAACGGGTTAAGCCTGTGACGAGAAATGACTCATCCAAACAAAAATGAGTTCCAACGTCTGTCACAGTTGGATATTCAAACATGAGTCAAACCGTATCAAATAGTCTGACCATGTTAGCAAAAGCAGCTTTTCACTGGGCTTTTCGGCAGTCTGCAATTCCATATTTAAAAACTGCACTCTTAGTCATGGGGTAATGACCTGTTCGTATAAATATATAAATTATATCATATTCTAACAGTATGATGGTAGAGAAAAATTTTGTCATCAAATTTGTCACTTTCTTCTTCATAAATATCAAAATCCTAAAAGATTTACTAGACAAAATGAAAGTGAGTGCTAAAGGAAGCTCATGAACCAACAAAAGCAGATGGCAAGGTATGCTTCCCTAGTTAGCCATTATTATGTGCCAGAAGCTAATAACGCTTTAGTCAAAATGGAAACTTATCCATCTACACAAACTACCCAATTCATAAAGCTTTAGTTAAATTTTGTTCATTTTTCCGTTTAACTAACGGGAACAGCCAAGCATATATTAGTTAGTTTGCAATCATCACTTGCTATTGGCTGAAGCAGAGAATTGTTTCAATTTCTAAATAATTCATGATATAGATTTACTAGTAGACTTTCTAGGATTCTCACATAACCTACGGGGTCAGGCTACTTTGAAACATAATGGCATACATATCAAGAAAAGCCACACCAACATTAACGTATTGATACTCATATGCTATGATACTAAACAAATTTCCAGTAATAACATACTGACCAGTGTCCCACTCAAACACCATTAACTTAAATTAAATTTAGATGAGATTTTGCACCTCAGGCAAGTGATCTACGAAAAAATGTGACAAAGAACTGGCAGACACCAACAACAGACATTGTTTCATAGGAAGAGGTACCTGCATCATAAAGCAAGTAGATGCCAAAAAATGAATTGAAATTTTAAGAGGAAAAATTAGTAACATCTGTTTGATGCCTTCTCTTCCAAGGATATATGTTTTCTAAGATAAAACTGAGATCAAGTCAGTTGATATACCACTGGAAGAGTAGAGAATGCCTCCCTAATTGACCAGTTAGTAACAAGAAGAAAAGAAACAGAAAAGATCAATCCTAAAGCACATGTCGATGCCAAAAAGGAAAGTTTTAAAGTGCAACTATGTAAGGAAAATCATGATATCATTCATGCACAGAACAGTACCTAGTTGTGATATACCACATACCCTAGAAGAAAATATACCAGCAAGAACGGCAAAATTAAAGGTGCCAAAATGGAATATGCAAATCCCCCAGTTGAAGGAAGCTCGCCGGTGAGTCGTGCCTTTGTGGAGTAAAGCTTGGCCGCCATCGGTAGGAGAATTCAATAGAAAAAAATAAAAGTGCTGCTACAATTTGAAATGGAAAACATGTCTATTTGACAATTGAATAAGATACTAACATACTCCAATAGATACTATGATAGTTCTAAACAAGGTACTATCGTACTCCAATAGATAACATCTCCACAATATTGACTTACAATATAGGATTCACAATAAGACATGACAAATATGTTTTCCTTCAAAACTTTTGATAACATTCCAAATGAACATGTACAAGGCTTGATTTGACATTTCACAAATAATTCTTGTTGTGTACATTTATGGGCATAGTTGCCCAATATTTGTCCATATCTTTGTATATAACAAAAAATTTCCTATTATTATCTAGCATATGATATGTGTCATATATACAAAAAAAGATTGTTATCCACTACCACCATCTTGGCTTGGAGTAGATATGTGTCTATCTACTTGTATCTCACAAAAAACAGCTCTGCACATTGATTAATCTTTGTTGAGCACTGTCCATCCTGTCAATGAGAAGGGCATGCACGCTCAACCAAATAGTAATGTAAAACATGTAACTTTTGATAAATATGATATTAGACTAATATATTACCTTGTCAATTTCTAGCCTCCCTATCAACTTCCTGACTATCCTTAACTTGAGGGTTAATACAATCCATACAGGATGGGATAGCATTCAAGGGTGATAAAACCTGACAAACACTCACTGGTTTTGGCCATCTATAGACAAGCGGCTACTGGAATAAGATCCTGGTGGCACTTTCACTAAGAACACTGGCAAAGAGTTTCAATATGGTAATGATGACAGATTACTGCCCAGAAAACAGAATAAAGACGAAAATGGAAGTCAGAAGTCGAACACAAAAGGTACTTTCTTAGTTCATCATAAAACAGTACTGTTTACAGCAAAACAATACCGACCACCAGTTCTATCCTCAATTGAACACACATAGGGGATAGGACATGGCATTTTCAAATGACATGTGAACACAGATAGCACACAAACAACAGGACATATTTATATGATTTAAAACATACCCGACTTGTTTCAACCAGGGAACGACTTCTTGTTAAAAAGTGGAAAATTCTATGTGCATCTATTCCATATCTTCTCTTAATCAATGATTCCACCTGTCAAATATAATAAAGTCAAAATAGCAAGGATACCTATACCTCAATAAACCAGAAGATAAGAACATCACGGACATTATAAATTTTACCTCTGCTATATGTGCAGCTTGGATAATCTTCTTCAAATCTACCATATAGACAGCCAGACTTGAGTATGGACATATACAAATGTCACATTCAGCAGCTCAGTTCAGTAAGTTAATGTGTGGAGCTGAAGATAAAATCTATGAAGAAACACACACTACTCGTACATAATCATCATCATTACTACTCTAAAAGAAAGGAGGTTTGGACAAAATGTTTTCACAATTCCAAAAGGAGCCCTGTGATTTGAGTTTAAATTGGCATACATTGAAGGTGATTGACAAGGGTTTTATTATAAAAGGCCACCAACCTATCTGGGTAGCTTACTCATTTTGACCATTGAAACAGGCATAAATTGATTTCCAATGCCGATTACCATTTCTCATAGGTTTTGGCTTCTGCAGCCCACGTGATCAGTCTACTTTGCACAGCTGAGTCCCATAACTACAGCAAGATAAACAGATAAACAGAGTAAACCAGGTGACATAGTAGACCAGATAAACAGAGGTGGGAGGGCAGGAGGTTTTCAATCGGAGGAAATGGGTAAGTGGACAGAAGGGGAGACAGAGGTAGCGGGAAGTTGGCTCTTCTGTCACCATTTCTGTGCCTTCCATTTTGCATCGTGGTGTTCCCTGATTCGTGGCTCATATTGGGCTTATTGAATCAGGGATCATATAAAACGCTTCCCGATCTAGGGCATCTTTCCAATTGCAGCTACAAGTGAAAAGCGGGCTCAGGCAATATATTATATTCATAAAACTATAAGGTGAATATACGTTAAAAACTAGGTCGGCCAATAAAGTAATTTTGTTAAGAATACAGTGAAGGGTTGTAAGTGCCGGTCAAAGTTCATGCGTGAGAAAGTGAATACTACTTTCCACTTGGGCACTGCCTGAAGCAGGTCCTGACTTACCAGTCTCTTTCCACTATTTTTTTAGTGCGAACTAGTCTCCAGTGGAAAGTGTTTCAAGCTTGCAAAGCAGACACAAAAGCCACTGACGGGAGACAAAAATACGGTAAGCCTTTTCCTCCCTCCCTGTGCTAACAATAAACTTATCAAGGATGGACAGACTCAACATCAATGATGCAACTTCATCTTGAACATGCTCTTTGAAATCCAATCGCAGGTAAGAGCAACACTCAGACCAAACCATATTATATAAATATTTACTGTTTCATTCAAACGGAACAGATAATTTACAAAAAGGAAAGTGAAATATAAAAATGAAGCAAACGAAGGCAAGCCTGACAAATGGAAGCTAGCAAGCTAAAAATCCAAGATGAAGGAATCAAACAACATAGATGAACGAATGCATAATTCACAAAAAATGCATGGTTCATACATGATTAATGATCAACATCCTTGCGCAATCAACATGAATGTTAAATTATCCTCAATCAAATTAACATGGAGATTACATAAAGAGTACATCATGATCTACCTTTTTCTCTGAATAAGGTCGCACTGAGATATGACACAATTCCATTTGGTACAAAAATCAGCACATCTCATCACCAAACCATGCAATCTCATACGGGGAAAAGGCATAATAAACATCACACACCTCAGAATTAAAAAATGAAAATTGAGCACAACCTTTTCGCCTGTTGACCCAGTCACTTATTTTTTCTTGCAACTTTACTTTTCCATTTTACCATTCCACCGAATGGTGACATGAAGTCTTCAGCTGAGAAGCATTCCAATTATTTTCCATCTATACAATGATGCAGAATCAAACTGAGATAACTGAGTTCTAGGAGACTTGGATCCATTTTCAGATGAATCAGATGCTGGGCACAATCTCAAATGCTCAATGCCAGACTCATTTCTTTGTTCGTCTTTCATCCCAATTCCCAATCATACATGCAGCGCACTTTCTACATTATTTCAAGAGGTTACACAAATGGAGTTCCATCAGCTTCAAACTTGGTGCACAGTTCCTGAACCCTTCCATAATCCCCAGGAATGCAGTAATAGCAGTCCACAGAAGCTTTTGCCCGAAGTTCATACTTGAATGGTAACCTTCCTTTCCAATTTCAGGAGGCAAATACCAACAATTTGGATCAAGATGAGGAGTTGCTATCAACTGATGTGTTTAGCATTTCTTTCAATAAGTTTATGTTGCAAGAAAAAAAGAAAAATGCATACTTATACGGGGGATGGTGATAGTAGAAACTCGGGTAGAATTCTTTGTAATAGGATTCCACAAAAGGGGCATAATGGTTTTGGATTATCCAATATATGACCAATTTCAGTTTCACGGCTATATTCTAAGGAAGATTCAAAAATCACAAAAAACGTCCAAGGAGCCAAGTTTGAAACCCATCTTTGACAACAGATACAGAACCATGGTGGAGTGAGACTGCAAACCTGCATAGACACTGCACAACGATTCAGCTTGTGACAAGGGCTACCATTAATGTTGCAGTTTTCACCTCTGCAGAAGGCAACTTCAGGTGACTCGAATGGTACAGTTGATGCACAAAAGCTGCACTTTTCCTCTGACACGTACTCACATACAGACAGTATCCTGTCAAACAACATAACAAATGACACAAATTTCAAAGTCCTGCAGAAGCTGAGACATAAGATGATTGTACATTTTAAGTTTGGAAATATACGCACAACCACTCCATGATGAAAGGAAAAAAGGCAGATGTACATACCTACTTCCATGTGTTGCAATGTCTCTTGCTAGAAGAACAAGTCGGTCAGACATTGATTGACTGTTAGAATCAACCCACTGCTTCATCTGTCCAACTCCAACAGGCACCCAATCCCTGCCTAGAGTGAGAACCTTAGCTGAAGAAGATGCACAACTCAAGAAAGCTAAAAGATGAAAACCAACAAGTCTCTCTCGCAGCTCCCTTTCGCTAGCAGAAAGTAGCTGAGACCATATCTCCACGCTACCAGGCTTCACCTTAGTAAGCAAGCTCCTACAAATAATGTTGAGAAGGTGTAAATGGCGTGTCCCACTCTTTATAATTAAGCCCGAGGACTGACCGAGAATATTGGTGGTAGAAAGATTTGGACAGGTTTTAACAAAACAACTGATAAGCCATTTCAACATGAAGCTTTCCGCAAAATCTGGTGCAGATACATTTAAAGCAGAAAGTGCAGCTATAACATCCCAAAGGACCAGAGGTTTTGCAATGTCCTCAAATTGCTTAAGAGACTTCATGATGTTATATTCCCAGGAAGATACATCAACTGTAAGAGTAGATCCAATTTTGCGGCTAGGAACTTTCTCCAGTGGAATTTGCATATTCTGTCCTCCAGTCCAGCAATATGCAACAGCTGCTTTCTGAGTCCTGAGGACAAATTCAAAAAGAAACTAAAGCTGACACAAAGAATAGTAAAAAAGTACTGATTATACTAAAGAAGGAAATTACATTAACGACATGATTCGCCTCAAAAATCGTTCTTGAATATTACAATAATTGCTAATAATTCCATGCACTTTCACTTCCTTATACATGGAAGAAAACAACCCCAGTGGAAGCAGTGCCCACAACCATAGGTGAAGAAAAAAAGCTTTCTCTATGTGCAAAGCTGGAAGTCCAATATTTTGCATAAAGATGGTTTATTTATGAGTGCCTCAGGTCTACAACTTGGAATATTTAAAGCTCAAAAAAGTTGCAGACTGCATGACAAAACCGGCAACCATTGAGGTCCAAGTTTAAGTACCAAGATTCTAGAAAACTAAAATAAGAAAACATTAACAGACATTATTAAAAAAAAGAGAGAAAAAGGAAACATCGTTAAGGATTTCTAATTAAGCCCATCGCAGCATAACTTATAAAGTATCGAAAAGGAAGGAGAAAAGGGAAATGAAAAAAAGATATTGAGGGGGCTTGTTACACTATGTATTTATATCTGTGCTGTGTCTTTACATGAGAAAAGAGGAATGAAAAAAAATAACAAATTGTAGGGGCATGTTACACTATGTATTTCTCTTTGTTCTGTGTCTTACCGAGCCTGATACATTTGATCCAAAACGTCAACATCGGAGCTATGGACCTGAATAAAAATAGGAGCAGAAATCAATCAGCTTTGAGAAAATGGAAGCAAAGCAATTCACCAGAAAAAATGTTATAGATATCCTCACACAATTACAAGATCAAATACACCCTCATGCACATAACAACTAAATCTTACAATCTGCAAGAATTCCACTGTGAATGTCCTCCTTGCTAAAAAAATAACCACTGTGGTCATTCACCAGAACCATACTATCCAGGATATCATGCATGACATGGAATCTACTTTACAACTAGACGAGTTTATCCCTGGCTAATAGATATAAATAGCATTTATACTATACCAGCTATTTGATCAATTGCCTTATTTGCTATTCAATTTTCTAATAGAATTATAGCTGTTTGGGGGTTTGGATCAGAAAGGTTAGAGGATGACAATTATTCACACTTTATCTTGTACAGACTTAATTTCACATGGTCAAATCATCCAGCCAGGCCAGAAGCTGGGATAAGGTGTATGATGTTGTTGATTGTTTCTATATACAAATCCGACCCCAGATCTGGGTAGAAAACATCAACCTAAGAAGGATTCCCACTTGAATTTGACCCACCCAGCTAAGTTTATCCAAGACAATCCATCCAAGCCCAAATCCAGATCCAACTAGACACCCTATCCACAACTCTCCATGTAGAAGTGTGCCTATTGTTAGAGGAGTATATTTCCTCGTATATTTGTATTTTTGTTTAAGTCTTTAGTAGCATAGTTCTATGTATAAGAGGTAGATGAATCTTTCATTGTTATTCTTATTATATGATTGGTCAGCCCTTAAGTGAGGGCAGTAGTGTCTTTTTCTTTGATTGGCAATCCTAAGCCTACATAGAGGCTGGTCGAGTCTTGTACTAGTCTTCTTCTTTATTAATTCACTTCAAGGGAAGCTCTTCCTTCTCTCCAAAAACCCTAGTCTTCAATGATTCTATCACCCATATCAAAAGAACAATGTAAATGAACTCATCAATTTATTGGAAGGAAAAAAATATTGGGTCTTGTCTATTTGGCTGCACCATGTAGATTCTATGATTGGCATCTACAAGTCCAAAACATCCTAGTTAATCTTCTACAGCATAAATAACATGGTAGAAAAAGGAACATCCAGCAAGCAGGTAAACATACCAGAGCAATCACCAGATTTCCAGGGGATAGTGCCAAGCCAAAGCACGAATCAAAAATGAGAGGAAGCTGTATGTGAAAAATAACATCAAAAGAAAGAGAAAGTGATACATATAACTTTGCCTTGTTGTAAGATATCTCACATCATTGGCGCTTCTTCCACTGTGACCAGATGAAGGAAAAGCAGTTTTCTTCAGATCAGTTCCACATAATATCCAGGAACACAAGGAATTATCCTAAAAATGATAAGATATGATGTTAGTTCCAATATTCATCATTTTCATTATGTAAAAAAGTTTCCATTATATCCAAGCTATACAAAATATTTTTCAGGGTTTTGGTACGGTTCATCAAAGTATCTTTATGTCAAATGCATAAAATTTCCAGCATACTAATTATATCCTAAACAGCTATATAAACACATAATTTCAAGCCTAAAACCACAATTACCTAATTTTTGGCATACTTCTCATTTTCCCAGATGTATATCCCCAGAATCTAGATGAACTTTGCCTTTAACATAAAGCTTGCTATATGGGCTTCCATAAACACTACCAAGTGCCAATAGAATTTGAAAGAGATTGATGCCAATTTAACAAATTCTATAAACAAGCTCAGAGGCCCATCAATTGGTTCATTCCATTTCAAATGTCATATATGTCACAAATTCAAGTGTGATCCCCATAACAGTCAATTTCAAAGTTGCGGATTGACTCATCTATGGTGCAACTCCTTGAAAAATATGATTTTAGACTACGGTTTCACCAACTTATAAGAAATAAGGAGATGGTTTTGGCACCAAGAATCTACGCAAGTATACCAATGCTAGAACAGCAAACTGATTGAACTTAATTATAGACTTGAAGCAAAATAGAAATGAAGACAGTACAATCAGACACTTTAGGTTAGGGAAGCCACTAGTTTAGTCAGACCCCTCTGGCTAAGCACAACTCTCAGTCCACTTTGCAGTAGCGCTTAAATTGAATCTGACCTATCCCATTCCCATCAGCCTTCATGGTCCAATTTGTGCTAATTGGATCGATAGTTTAAACTTCAAATACAATATCTATTTCAATTTTGTATTATGTTAGACTTGGCGATGCATCACTTGAATGGGGCATTAATCTATGATAGAGCTGAATGGTGGAGCAGAATCCATGTTTTCAACCCCATAAAAATGGCAAAAGGTGTTGTTGTTGATTACGATGACAATGATGATAAGTGTAACAGAAATGCCAATTTAAATTGTATTAAGAATATAAATATGCAAGATATTAGAAAACTTGTGTACTTAATATAGCATTCAAATTTTTTTTCGTTTATAAAGTGGGCTTCAGGTATAAACAGCTCACATCTAAGATTAATTACCAATCACGCTGAAACTACCGTCCAAGCCTGGTTAGCCACACTTAGGCTCACATTCCAATTTTATTTAAATGCAAACTGTTGTCTGAGATGAGCTTATTGTATTTGGCACAGGCTGGGCTCAAACCCGTGTAATCAGCTTGGCTTACACCTAAAGTTTCACTACAATGCCTAGAATTGATAAATATAACCCTTTAAGTCATAATATCATTATCAAAATCATAATCAAGAAATGCCTTTTCCCAATAATTTGAGGTACGCGACATGGATCTTAAGCCCCCACTCTAGCCTGTTTTGTGCTTCATGACTCGTGATATAGGAAAAATATTTACTTTCCTAAGCATATGTATTTTACAGAATGCACTAAACAAATTTGTCCATTTCTGCCCCACAGATACAACAAGAACTACCACATTAACCACTTACCAAACGATTCCTATCACAATTTGTCCGATATTTTTTTAATCTAATAAGCTAACAACTTCAACAAAAGTTTTATTTTCATACCAGACCAGAGCTGTGCAAGCAGCAACCATCAGAAGCCCATGTGAGACCTGTAACCTGCAATAAATTCATAGCAACTTAGGGTCAACAATATTGTGTTCATATATCAAAAAGACAAAAGCATGTGATTGAGGATTTACCACTTGAGCATGTGCATCAAAAGATCCAATGCAATGAAATTTACTGCTAGATATATAGCAAATCCAAACTTCTATGGATCCAGATCCTCCCCCAACAGCTAAGTGTATCTTGTCTGAAGATTTTACTGGCACAACTAATGAAATTGTAGAGACTGGCGTAGGCATTCTCACCTATTTAATGATGTTAAACGATATACAGTAATAAAGAACCTTGTCAATTAACATTACATTCCCATGATCATTAAAATTTAATTTAAAAGTGAAATGGTATTTTGTCTTACCTCCTTCAAAAGTGAAAAATAAGGACTGACTTCTGATGATCTGCGAAGCTCTTCAGCATCCACTGACCATATCTTCACACTATATATGTACTAGTTTCATTAAAAATATAAACAGCGGGATTTAAAGCATTTTATGTACACAGCTACCCTCTTCTTCGTATACTCCTAACATTATGGAATTTATCATTTCATACAAGAATACTTGAAGGCTGTAATGGGCTAATAGCATGATCAACTTGAGTTGAAAATCAGGCACGACATAAAATTAGAGTATCATTTTCTTGCAAATTCCTCCATACAAAAAAGAAAGAGTTAAAAGAAGAAAGAAAACTCACCTCCCATTTGTACTCCCCATGGCCAAAATAAACTGGGGATTTAATGCATCCAACGCATACATACCCCAACTGATTGCAGTTATCCATGCATTACTGGCCTGGAGGCATCCAATAAGTACTGGATCAACTGAAACCATGCCATGCTCAGTGGTGTAGAATTGAGGTTCATGGATACGCCAGAAAGAAATAATACCCGACTTCCCTCCAACCGCCAGTACAGCACATTGCTTAGAGAAGCTACCTTGAGCAAAAATACCTCCCTCATTTGATGGGGACACTAATGGGGACCATGCAACAACAAGTGATGACAACACTGCAAGACGGGAAGCATACTGTTCTGATGTTATTGATGAACAGTTATTATTTAATTTTCTTTCCATAGGCTGTTTCCTTTCTGTTAGAGATAATAAGGAAGCCTCTGTGATAAACTCATTCTCAGCTGGGGAAGCCTAAACAAGAAAACATACACATCTTAGGAGAAACATCACAGATAAAATGACAGCTTAAATAGTAAAAAAAGCTCATATGACTCCATATTATACAAAAAAGACAGTCGTGTCAGTAAAACTTACACCAGATGATTCTTGGCTTTTGGGTGCAATATTAAGAACAGTTATCTGCCACAATTCCGAATCACCATTCCATGAAGGAGCTAATCTGACATTAATAGGATCCACTGTTTTGCCACGGGTACGACCTGTTAAAAACATGAATGATCACACATGATTTTAGATTTATAGACTAAAAACAGAACAAGTCATCAATTCCTTTGCAGAATCGACACATATTTTATAATATGGCAAGACGAGTATAACTACGCATGAAGAATGCAAGTGCATCCCAAAACAATTTGAATATCCATAGAGCAAAGGCAGGTATGTAACATTTTAACTCTAACTTTACAGGTTTGAAACATTTTAACTCTGACATCTTAATATACTTAAGTTACATTTAGAGTCCTATAGCTTAAATACTTGGGGTAGATTAAGAGTCCTAGTCAACAAGGAGGAACTTGAACCCACAACTCTATAAACTCTTCTTCAGACCCACAACTCTAAAACTCATCTAAGACTCTAAATAGCTCCAATTTATAAAATTATATAAGGGGCAACTTTACTTATAAAATTTTCTAAATTAAATCTATTTAGAGTCCTAGATGAGTTTAAATACTTATGGTCAATTCGAAGTCCTAGTCAACAAGGGAACTTGAACCCACAAGTCTATAAACTCTTTGTTGGACCCACAATTTTACATTTTAAAATTTTATAAATTAAAATCATTTAAAAGGGATTCCTTGGAAGCACACTTAAATTTGTTCGGTCCTCCTAACTCCCCCTTCTCACTTTTAATAGTTGTATAGATGCGTAGATAATTAGACATAGATTAATATTAGTATAGATATAGATAATAGTAGTATAGATATAGATTAAAGTCATTCAGAGTCCTAGATGAATTTGAATACTTAGGGCAGATTCAGAGTCTTAGTCAACAAGAGAACTTGAAGCCACGAGTCTATAAACACTTCATTGGACCCACAAGTTTACCATCTTACCTTTTAATATTCAATAAAAACGCCATTTAGAAGAGCTTTTTTGGAAGCACACTTAAATGTGTCCAGTCCCAACTCCCCTCCTTCTCACTTTTAATAGTAGTATAGCTATCAATATAGATTAATAGTAGTATAGATATAGGTATAGACATAGAGATGGGACAAATTGAAAAACATCATAAGAGACCAATGACCATAGGGCAGTATAAAACATCCTACAATTTATCTCAACAAGAAAACACATACTAAAATAAAGGCAGTGTAACCTTAGCAAATGACACAAACCTCAATTAAGTTAGCCGTTCAGCCTACTAAATAAGTCAAAAATGGAAACAGAAGAAAGGGAGTCAATCAAAATCATACCAGAAAGTTTAACCATCAGACCATGGTCATTTACACGCATAAATGATCCTTCAAACCATCTGCGGATCAGCAAATTAAAATTCAATGCAGTTGCTAATCTTAAGTCATAAATAAAAGTAGTAGTATATATATGAATTCAGGTGAAGAGCAATCAAAAAATTAAGAAGACAAACTTCTCCTCCAGAGCAAACAGTACCTATTCTCGATCCATGCTTCCACAGGTTGGCCAGTCTTAAGAACTTTCTTCCAACCAAGATGCTTAGCAGATAAAATTTCTTTCGGTAAACAACCCAATTTCATGAGAGGACGCACATTAGGCAAAAACGGAGTACAAGAAACCAAAACACCACTGTTGACTGTTGTGTCTTTCATTTTAGCGGATTCCACGCACAAGTCGAACCATTCACATTGTTCTCCTAAATCACATTTGAATTATAGTAAGCTCATGGCTTTGCGGCGAAATAGGTAAGCCTACAAACACCTGCCTTCTTATGGTTCAATTACATCAGCCTGGCTCCTACATAAATTTATACATAACAAGCTTGACAAACTGTCATATCATGTTAGAATGGCCAGTAAGATCGGTCACAGATTCTAAAAGTCCAAGTCCATTTCCGTCTATGCAATTTTGAATCTTAAAGAGCCAATTCCAAATCAGACAGTCCAACGAGGTCTTAAACACCAACTGGAACCTCAAGCCAGTTCAATCCAAATGTCCCAGTCCAAATCTGCACACAATCCCAGACTTCCAAGTAAATTAGGCTTAAAAAGTTGTCAGTGTTGGGCTTTTAATTCGTGAGCCATGACATAAACACGACCCATGGAAATTATTTAGGACAAACTGTTATCCACGTGTTCATGTTGAACCTTTAAAGTTGTATTCTCACTGTTTATTTTTTCACATAAAGGACAGCTGTGAATGTCCGCATCCAAGTTCAAAAAGTTCCAAAAACAAACTCAAATTTGAACGGATAATCCAAGTCAACATCAAATTGATAATTCAAGACACACTCAAAGTCTCAAACTCAAGCACAGACGCATTCTAAAAACCAGATATAGATTTGAGGGCTAGACATATAAGGAAATCTTAAGGGCATGTTGGAAAAAAAACAGTTAAATGGGTCTCTTCTAAATGATGCAACCAGAGTTGACAAGGCAGTATTAAAATTTGGGTTGAATGGAAAATCAATCTCCTGGATTAGGTGTTGCAGGCTGAAATGAGACATGTTGCAGCAAAGAAAACAATTAGAATTTATGAGGATTCTTAGGGATTGAACTATTTTGATTTAAGAAGGAATAATAAAAGGTTGTCAGGGGTTCAAGGTTGGTAAAGAGAAGAATAAGGAAAAAAGTGAGATTGATGAAGGTGGAAGGGGAGAGGACAAAGTCAAAGTTAGGCAACAGGGAGAGCTTTGAATAAAGGCTCAGTGCTCACACATGACTTCATCATCATTACCATACACCTTATATCAGCTATCTGGGGTCAGCAACATGCAGTCTATACCATATTTGACTCTTACCAGAATCAAATGATGGTACAAATCCATGAAAGAAACATAGCGGAATGTTTTTACGTCTGATGCGCTTCCTGATACAGACCTCTAAAGTGTACATGACTTAAAACACATTTTATTCGATATCAAAGTCATAGAGTACAATCCTACCCATCTCCCTATTCCATTAGATAAGACTCCAAAACCAACTTGAAACCCTAATTAATGTATGGTTAATATATTTTATGATATTTACCCAATTAAATGTTATTATTTTTAAACTACTTACAAATATTACTCAACTCAAATTAGATTCACATCTAAACTAACCTCAAACTTTTTTTTTTATTTTGCTTCCAAATCTCACATCATTATCAGTGTCCACATCTAGTGATGAATTACCCAATTAAATGTTATTATTGTTGAAAATATTTACAAATATTATTCACCTCGATTTAGATTCATGTCTAAACTAACCACAAACTTAATTTCTTTATTCTGCTTCCAAATCTCACACCATTGTCAAGGTCCACATCTAGTGATGAATTACCCAATTTCCTTAATGAAATTACAGCTTTTCTACTTTATTCATCACCCTAAAGTATCTACACATGCATAAAAAAATATGCAATAATTGTGGAGTCACAAGGATTAATTGAAAAGGTTAAATAGGCTGACTCCCTATGACTGACCATCCCCACTCAGTTAACCACTCATTAAAGCAATCATATGGAAACCTTTTTGAGTTGAAAAGGTTAAGACGGTTAGAAACAGACTCATTTCTAGATGACATGATAAGAGCAACAGGTACTCGTTACTTAGGAACACTGAATAGAATAGTCCTCACCATTTTCATTTAGTCCCGGCAAAGAAACAAGAGCTTTGGACACCTCCACAGATTTAATTGTCCCAACTATCCAAAATCGTTCAAAATTCTCCTCCCTCAAAACCTATAACAACAGGCATAAGGTAAAGTCATACATTAGGCAACAACAGAAGGACAATATATAAGGTGTAAACAACTTCATGGTAAATACAGGCCAATATAGATAACAATCGGCTTCAAACGTACTTCATTTTTCTTTTTTCTTCAGTTGGCTACATTTTGTCAGCGCCAGCTTTCAATTTACAATGAGAATATTAGATCTTGTTGGAGTTTTCTCAGTTGAATTCCAAAACTTTTCTATATAATAAAGTGTATGTGACGCTTTAAAGATCCTGGTTAGTTTCTGTACAGGATTCTTGAGTGGATTCCACGTTTATTTTTTATTTATTTTTTGCAAAATTCATGTTTCAAGTCTATGCCTGTTGCTTTTCAAATCTACCGCCATGACTATCCTATTTAAGAACCATGATCTTAAAGATAATTAGATGTTTAGCATGTGTAAAATACTCATGTCATGATGGATTATCATGATGTTGATGTTTCCATGATGATGGTCTTATGATTTAATATGCCGCCACATGCTTCTAGATTACATGTGCCCTGATGAGCAAACTTTTTCATGATGATAATGACCACAATAAGTTTGGATTTGTTAATAACATTAAATACCGCCTTATACATTTACACGCTAGTATGTTGTAGTCTTGTAGAACTATGGATTTGGGAATTCACACACCAGTATCTTACTCATGGCCTGTCTCATACCCAAGAATCACTTGTAAAGCCATGGGCAATTAATAGCTTCATGATCTATTGTCTCTATAGCTGAACCATGATCTCTGGAGGAAAAGAGGTGAGATGCTGCTTTGGTATTCAGCAGCAAACTCCCTGATGATTTTGACTTATCATGATGAATTGACAAACTTTTTCATGACCATGATGATGATATTCCCTAATAACCATTTCCCTTAACATGATTCACTTTGCAATTCTAGTGTAAATTGTCTCATGATCTTTTATTAAGCTTGACTGCATATTTTGACAGTTAGAGATGATGCCAACCTTAATAATTTTCTTTATGAAATAACTGTACCACTTGGAATGTTATGTTGAACCTACTGAGTTCTTTCAAAAAACTCACTCACCCACAAATATAGCAGATATGATGAACAGACTGCCAAAAAAAATATATGATGATGAACAGGCTGAGGAGACTATGGCCATGTGTATAGAAATTAAAAGATAGAAGTCTTAACGTGGTTTATTTTTCATTGTAGAGACAATGTAATAATTTTTACAGATTGGGTTCAATGGATTAATTTATAATGTCTGATGTTATTTTCTCTTTTGTTATCATGTTGTACATTAGCTGTGATCCTGCTATACTTGTGAATATGCAAGGAGTTGAATGATATGAATATGTTCATGCCCTGGTAATGTGAGTTTTCAAAACAAAACAAAAAATCATTAAACTTCCACTGCATCAAACCGTTGTGACACCCCCTAATCTCAACTCTTAATCGTATCTAATTCATGTATGAGACTAAATTGCATTATGCAATCTTAGCCATTGATCAAGGGGCTAAGAATTAACATCAATGATGAAGGGAGCCATAAGTCAGTATGAAATTTTCATCCACTTAAATGCAAGCTCCCTTCTCTTACTATTATAATGAAAGATAGATCACAAAATACAATGCTTGGTGCATCAAGGGCAATTTTGTCATCACAACTTATAATAGAATCAATGTAATATGAGTCATTCAAATGAGCTTAGTAGCTCATATAAGTGTACCTCGACAGAGGAACCCAATTTGATTGTTGAAACTGGAACGTCGACCAATTCTGTATATATAGTACTTGAGCTTGCAATTTCACCATCTCTTGGATTGCCACTCTTCCGTTCATGGGGAACTCTACAACAAATTAAGCAAACATGTTGAAAACCTCCATCTGAGGTATAGTTGCAAGTTAATCAACATAGAGAGGATACATTAGCTTAGCAGTTAGCACAACCTATAAGAAGTTACCAGCATAGTTGCAAATGACTTCAAAGAAGTGAACAACATACTTTTGGGGAAAACTCCTGCTCTAAGAGTGAATGCCATCAACATTTTACCTAATCATGCTTAATTAGCTGATTATGGACTGACTCGTTCATATATGCAAGACTTTTGACTATGTATTGGCTCCAATCAGTTGCCAACCTATTACATACAGATGCTTCAAATCAAAGAGGTCAGACTTTTAAGATCATGGTTTCCCATATTGACTAGATATAATCATCAACATCTTCAAGTATGCCTTACCCCAGCTATCTGGGGTCAGCAACATGGAATTTAAACAATATTTGACTCTTACGTCTCAAGATGAGGGTACAAAATCCATGACATAACAAATTTTGTATTTAGTCCTGTTACAACTGCAAGTGCCCATCCACTCACAAGGCAAGCAGGAACAAGTTACAGGCTAACATGTAGCTTGTGAAAAAGAAGCAGTTCACGTTATTATACTAACGCAAGAAAGAATTCATATGGCATTCACTGGATTCTTCAACACAGTTTTGTTGTGTCACTCAGAAATTGTTAATTAATTAAAATATCTTCAAAACTCAAATTCTTCACATATTGAACATAGGTGTTCCATATTACAAAATGAACTCATCAAATGACAAGGAAATTAGATAATCCCAGTGGATGATTACTTTTCACCATTGTTTCTAAAAGTGCAGGCAAGACGATCACATATCCTCTGAAACAAGGTTGAAAAATTAAATAGGAAACAAGGGAAAGAAAAAAAAACATTCCCTTCCCATAATACCAAATTCAGCATCTGATGCTCCCCCCACCCCCAAACAACAAATGGTTCCAGCAGCTCGGATCACTTGATTTTCTTCTTCAATATTTTTAGAATTTTTTATACTTATATTAGTCTGTTTTTGGAAATCTGCTTACATTCTCCTTTCTTTTTCCTTGTCTCTCTCTACGGCCAAACAAATCTCAGACATATGACAATACGATAAAATACACTTGTTTATAGCTACTAATTTACAAAATGAATTGCAAACAGATTATTTTTTCATGGAAGAAAGATGTGAATGAGTTTTCCAGAAATCCTCAACCGCCTCTAATGGTAACAAAAAACATAATGCCACGTTGAAGGGCCCGTTGCCTAAGCCACAAACAGAAACAGAGGTTAAGCTAGACTTTAGTTGCAGCTTATAACTAAAGCCACTATATTTTAGAGGGTTTGATATGTGACTTAAAAGTTTCTAACTGTAAGCAAGGTAATTACTTTTGCAAACAATACTTTTAACAAATTTTCCACAAGAAGAAAGATAAAGGTTCAGCCATAAACAAATATAAGTCGTCACTAAAATGTGACAAGCAAAAAGGAAAAAGAAAAAACTAAAGTGAGAAATTTTACATTGTTAAAATTTCTTCTCTACTTTGGTTGCCCTCCTTGTCTAATACAGTACCCTGAAAGACATCACAACAAGCAAGATACTAATTGACTCCAATCATTTAACGTCAAAAGACATGGCACACAAAACTATCCATTTTATATGGGAAAAAATTAATCTTGGATAAAGAAAGACTTACATCAGAACAGTTCAAAGAAGGACTATTGCATTCCTCGAAACTGGTGCTTAAATGATATTCATACAACAAATTTGTGATGTTAGCAACCTACAAAAAAATTAGAAAAGATTAGATGCAGCTCAACATATGCATCATCAGGAAAGATAAGTGCACCAACAAAATTTGAAAGAGAGGAAATAGACACTTGTATGACCCTGCTTTCAGCAACAAGAAAAACAATTACTTCCATAACAAGGAACTTCACATTTTTACTACATAAGCCAGATTATTTGTCTGCGCGTCATTTATTGAGTATATGGATACCCCCTAGCTCTACATGTCAGATGATGAAGATACAAACAAGTATGCACACATTGGAATACACTCAATATTGCATGTCTCAGTAGCGAGGCACATAGCATAGTAAATAGCCTCTAAGCGCAACAGACCAAAAAATGCAATTTGTGTACAAACCTCCACCCATTCTGAAGAATACTCACAAAACGGTTGACGGTAAAGCTTAACACGTCCATCTGTATCACAAACTGCAAGCAAGCATCTACAAAGAATCCAGCAAAGAAAGAGTAAAAAGAATTTACTGCTAGCAACGGAAAAAGTGCTGAGCAGAATCAACACAAGCATCTGACAGACATTAAACTATATGCAATCAAAGAACAAGAATCAAGATATCTGTACCCAGAGTTAGGAGCCAATCCTAGATGAGACCATGAGAGTGATCGAGCACATGGTTGATTTTCATCACGTGATACAATTGTAGGCATCAAACAAGCCGCAATAAGGTCTGCAATAACCTCAAATCACATTCAGTTTGATAGCAAAATCAGAACTAGGGTTCTGAACTAGAAGAGCACTATACTTCTCGGAATGGAATCATACACAAAAAGGGAAAACGATCCTCACATTAAGAGAGATTGATCCAGCAAACTAAAGAAAGAAATGTCCTAATTGCCCTTCACTTAAGTGAGGGTTTACAAAGAAGAAAATAGAAACTAATCTACAACGACTAAACTACCATCTATAGTAAGAAGACTAATATAAACACTTAAGACAAAAAAACAGAACATATACTCTAACACCCCCTCTCAAACACTAGATGTAGTGATCATCGAGAGTTTGCTCAACAGAAACTGAAAGCGGGCCACTGTATGAGTCTTAGTGAAGAAGTCGGCCAACTGAAGAGACAGCTGAATATACCAGAGGGAATCAGTCCCAGCAAGTAAATGATGACGCACAAAGTGGCAATCAATTTCTGAATGTTTGGTATGGTGGTGGAACCATGGAAGGCCGTATCGATACGGATGAGAGTATCGATGACTATGAAAACAGGTACGTACCGATGATACGCTTGGTATACGCCGAAACAAGCATAAACCCTTTTATAAACATAAAAAAATATTATAACTAATAATATATCATTATAATACTTCTTTTAGAGCATAATAAGACCGTATAATGCTGTATCAACCGATACGGGTATTTTAAAATTAGTTCATTTAGAACCATATACTATTATGCTCTCTGTCCCATACAAATTATTGCTCATTCTTTCCCATATTAAGTGCTTTAAAATTAGTTTATTTTAAAAACAAATAATATGCTTAATATGAGTCTAAGTTATATGATTAAATAAATATATATTTGTGGAGCACTATATGTAAAAAAATAATTATGTACATTGCATGGACCTACCCCTATTGATCTCATATATCTTTAAAAATATTATTTTTAATATAACAAAAACTTAAACTTTAAATAAGTTGGGTTTGAATTGTGTTTTTTGTTTTTAAGGAAAAATTTCAAAAAAAAAATATTATTAAAAAATTATTTTTAAAATAAAAAAATATTTTAAAAATACGGTATCGATATGTATCGGTCGTATCAATACGGTACGGCCGTTACGTATCAATATTTCCTGTGGGGGCGATACCGGTATCGGTCGATACGGGTACAATACGGCCTTCCACGGGTGGAACACATAATTGTGAGCAATCTGAAAAATCAATGGTGAAAGAGCAAGAATTCCACACTGTACAGATTTCAGAACTCTTTTGTAGTAGAAATCATTAGTTTAAAAGCTTCGTATGCTGTAAAAAGGTTCAAACTGAGAGTAGGCAATTCGTTGTAGATCCTGACCATCTACTAAGCCACAAAATAAAAGTCCTTACGCTGTAAAAATGTTCAAACTGAGTGGAGGCAATTCACTATAGATTCCGGCCACCTTCTAGGCCGTAAGTGATTGCCTAATAGGTACCATTTAGCAATTAAATCAACTTAATTTCATTGCAACCATGGGAGGCAATAGCAATTGCAAAACATTAATTGTAACTTCAGAAAAATTTACATTGAACTGCATGCTCCTTGTAAGACCACCCATAAGTTACCAACAAAAAGACCATACCTTCCCTTCTAACCACCCCAATGGGCAACGGCATACTTGGTGGGATCCCAATCATCCCTCTTGGCCCCAGCACTGATGCAGGATTCTGCACAATGCAAATACATATTTCCAGAAGTTTGGCAGACAGAAATGGATTTAAAATAAAAAAACATCAAAAGAAACACTACTTCCTGCAATTTACCAATATAGTTACAAGACGGCCCGATGCAACAGCGATCAAGTTCTCCTCCGACCAGGCGATGGAGTTGGGATAGCATGGCGAGGAGACCAGCGTTGCACACTGAAATGGGGAATTCATCGTTTCTGACACAAACACAAATTAGAGGGAAATACTAGAAGAATGAGATCATAGCTAAATAATACTCCCTTTGTACCATATTAAGTGTCTTATTTATAAAAAAAAGTGTAAATTTTAAGGATAGTGAGAAGCACCTTAGATCCCCAAAGACAAAACTCTAACTAATTTAAGATTAGCATTACTCCAACTTAGATTCTCATGCTGCTCCTATTATAGTAAGAAGCATATTAGAAGATTTCCATTTAGCAGGAGTACAAGAAATAAGTCATTTAATACAAGATAATAATAATAATAATAATAATAATAATAATAATAGCCCGTTTGGAAACAATTTTCTTTTTTATCCATTTTTGTCCCCAAGATTTTATAGCCTGTTTAGGAGCAGGGAGTGTTTTTTTTTTATTGTAAGTGTTTTTGTCCCCAAGATCTAGTGCATTTGAATTTTTGTCCCAAATTTTGAATTTGATGTATCTCAAGTGTTGACTCATTTGGAAAAACCGTACTAATTTTCAAAAAAAATGAAACACATGTTTGGCAGAAATTCAACATTTTAAAGAAATTTAAAATGGAAATTATTTAATGAAGGGATGTATATAAAGCAATAAGCACAAGCCAAAATCCATAAAAGCTCTATCAACCTCAATACCCAAAACACAAATATCAATTTATAGAATACACAATAGGTAAATATCGTTATCTAAAAATTCCTAATACAAAAGTTAACAAAATATTCACCCCTACAAATACAAGTGGCAATCATCTATTAATATAGTCTTCCCACATTCGCATAGCAATTCCATCATGAAGTTCCTTCCCATTCCCAACATGTTGTATTTCTTAAGTATATATTTAAGATTGTTTTTTTTATTGCTCTCTATTCCTTGTCTTCTTTCTTCAATTTCCTGACATATAACTGCACCTCTTTCCCTTTCAAGTTCTAGCTAAGATTCATCCTTCCCTCCCTCAGTGCCTTAAATAAAGTTATGCAACAAGCAACCACCAATAACCATTTTCACTTGCACATCAAGTAGGTATTCAAGTTAGTACATGCAAAGCCACCACCCTGTTGAAAAACTAAAAGATTTTTAATTCACATTACTGTGACCAATACCTATCCACTCTTCTAGCAATAAGAAGATCAATGTTAAAAGATTGACATATCATCTATCAGATCCAAAATTCCATCAACAGAAACGATTCACAAAATTGAGAAAAAAACTTGCAAACTTAAACGAAGTCCAAATTTTGTTGCTCAATTCAAAAACTTCCACTATATACTACTTAATCCAACAAAAACTGCCACAATCATTCTAAGCATTTATCAATCTAAACTTTCAAATCAGCCAAAATAACCAAACGCATAAAATAAGTAGCAAAGTAAATTGGAATCAAAACAATAAAGTTGAACTGAACAGATCAAAGACTACAATACAAGTTAACCTAACAACGGAGTTTCGTTATCTTCAATGATTCAACATTTTACTAAAGAACTCTAGCTGATTTTTATTTTCATCTACATAGACATATCCTATACATAACTGGAGAAGAACTTCCGTGTTTACTTAGATGATGCAAATAAGTTCAATATCTTAATTGATCGCTACAAGTCAATTACTGCATTTTACCAAACTGGAATTGTTTGGAAATGTTGATGCTTTTGTGGAAAATTTAATAAATGGGTTGGACAAAAGCTGGCAGCGCCCCCAGGATGACAGCAAAACTCAAAAATTCTACAGAAGCTAATGGCTTATAATACATAGAGTACACGCTGCAAAACCCAGGTGAAAGCTGCAGAGACATTTTTTCTGCCATTGGCATGGCATCCAATGGTTGGTATAACATATTTTATACTGTAACAGGGCAGTTTGTGGAAGAAGTGGCAGACAAATACAGGCCCGAGATTGAAAAAAATGTTACACCTTTTAGCCTGAGCTGAGAAACATTAAGGCCATCAAATTGAATCATAAACCTCAGTTCTAATTAAGAGACATTATAGAGAAATAGGTAGGATTGTAAATTTTTAATTTGTAGCAACATGCTTGTTTGTTATTATATTCTAATAAAACATGGAAATCAATTAAAAGAAACTGAAAACACTTTGTTCACCATGTTTTAGGCTCGCAGTCTATTATGACTTGGTTTAATGAATCCAATCAGGAAACCAAAACCCACAAAAAAAGAGTATTTTTTATGCATGTAAATCGTGAGGAAAAAAGGTAGGTACTGCTGAGAAATTCGCAATTGAAAAAAATAAAATCTAACAGTACCTGAACAGCGACAGAAAAACAGAGAAGATGTTTGGATCGGTGGATAGCTGTTAGAGAGAGGTTGCCGCTGGATGGAGGCGCCAATGGGAGAGGTGGATTTGACCCGAGAGGAGGTGCCAACTGGGATGTCTTTGGTCGGAAACAGATGCAAGACAGGAATGGGAAGGCCCTGGCGGTGCGGAAGAAGAGGGCGGAGAAGGAGAAGAGGGCGAAGTGTCACGGATGAGCCCGTTAGGCAGCCGACCGTGCCGCGGTTGGGGTTGGAGTCCAACAAACAAGCCAATCCCGTGCAAATCACTTATGGGAGCTCATGTAAAGTAAAAAGGTACATAAAAAAGAGTTACATTCCAAGGTATGTAAAGGTCGTTCTATATTTTAGATTGGTGTATTTTAAATGTTCGATTTCAAAATGTAAACCTAAATCCTGTATTTTAGATGCTTGCTTAGTTTTTAGAATAGATGACAAAATACATGATAAAATTTGTAACATTCAAATTTCATTTAAACACAAGATATAACATATTAATCCCTCAAATTTTAGTTAAGTAAATGAAAATAAATGATCAATCTATAATAAAATAATAAAAAAATTCATCGTACATTAATAACTATAATTTATAACGCCACATACGGCCAGCTATTTCGTCTCGCCGAGCATTTGCGGCTGCCCTTTGTTCAACTTGAGACTCCAAATTCCAACAAAACCTTCCTTCACTCATAAATGCGCAGAAACCTCCTAAGCATCCAAATTAGCCTGCTGAATTAAATGAAATGAAATACATAAATTATCAAAATACAATTCTCCCTGTGAACTTGAAGTTTGTATGGCAGTAGTTTGGGGAGTGGTAACTATCTATAAGGTTTCATATCCCTATACTTGACATGCTTTCCATCTGCAGTTTGAGTTTTGCACTTGACAATAATGGCTTCTCTAGGTCTAACCCGGGTTGGAACAGTGGCAAATTGCAGGACGACAGTGGCTCAAAATCCCCACCACAGGAACACCAAGCTTCAAGCGACGGAGCCAAACCTCAAAATGAAGAAACCAACAAAAAAACTGATAGAAGGTAACTTTTCTAGCTTAATTTGCAGAATTTTCAAGATTTGCACAGCATTAATTCACCCCACAATCATATCAAACATTAAATCACTTTTGTTAGATCAGATAATAGTTGCAGGCAGCATCATCACGGTACAGTTTTTCATCTTTCAAGTTTGACTTCTAAATTTATTCAGGCTTCACGGATTAAGAAAAGTAGAAAAGATCAAACTTTTTCCAGTTTCATCCCAAAATTTATCATCGAGATAAGTAAGCATTTCCATCGCGTAAGCATTTCAAACATATAACCAACTATTTCTGTAATCCAGAGATGGTTCAACAGGGAAGGGGGGAAGAAACAGAGCAACTCGTAATTCAGTTGCATAGGTTACGAACGATTCCGATGCGGGAGTTGGGGAGATCAAAGAGGATTATGAAGTTCTGCTGCCGCCATGGCCAAGCACGCCAGCGAGGTGGCGCTGCTATTCCTCATGGTGTTCTCCACTGGCAGCGCGAGGTCTACCCCCGTGAAGTGCAAAGTCGCCACCGGGTTCAAAAGAAATGCTTCAAACCGAAATGGGCAGAAAGCTCAAACTTTTCGATCTGAAGCGAGAAGCGCGAGCTGGACGAGATCAGACCGCGGGAGAGGAAAATAGCTACGCCGGAGGAGAGGAAAAAGGAACGCAGGAGGAGTGGAAGAACGAAAGATAAGATGGGAGAGAGGGAAGTACCTGGGGGAGAAGATGGCGCCGGCGGAGGAGTGTCTTGTGCCACAGAGACAGAGATGGCTTGGCGAAGGAGATGAAGCGTCACGTCCCTCGTAATTGAAAATACACAGCCAACAAATCGTGCATTTTAGATACGACCGTAGTTAAATTATAATTTAATTTACTAACATTATATTTTAAAATACGCGTGCACAATCTTAAACTATTAACGTTTTATTTTAAAATTTAAAATATTTATATAAAATTTTAACGATTAATATTATATTTAAAATTTAATAAATTAAAATTTAAAATACAAAACTGACTAACGCCCTCTACGAACATGTTCATAAGCCATGGGTATAATAACTATACAGCCAATAGCCAATTAAGACTGCAAGAAACATTGTCAGGCCCGAAGCCCGGCCCAACCCACCGCACCCGACCCCAACCCAATATTTTGTATCTTTGGGCTTTAGAATTTAGTGAATAAATCGGGCCGGGCTTAAAATTCTTAAAAGCCCAGCCCAGCCTATTCTATCCCATTAATTTTTTAAACCATCGCTATTTTAATCGTACAGTTCTGCTCGTATTGGCAATTTGGCATCAAATAAAATGTCTATTTAGGTTTACAGCCCGAGTCATCATCTCCTTCTTCTTCTAACGCTATGCAATCTGCATTCTCCCGCTTCTTCTACCACTTTCCATTTCAATTGCTTTGGACCTCTAGCTCTCTTTGTGGGACTAACAGAAGGGAAGACCTCCACTTTCCATTTCGGCTGCTCTGGACCTCTGGTTCTCTTCGTGGGACCAACAAAAGGCCTCCACTTTCCATTTTGCCTACTCTCTAATCTCCATTTCGACTGCTCTAGACCCCTAGCTCTCTTCGTGGGACCAATGAAAGACCTCCACTTTCTATTTCGCCAACTAATTCCTCTCCATTTTGGCTACTCTAGACCTCTAGTTCTCTTCGTGGGACCAACAAAAGGCCTCCACTTTCCATTTTGCCTACTCTTTAATCTCCATTTTGACTACTCTAGACCCTAAGCTCTCTTCGTGGGACCGACAAAAGACCTCCACTTTCCATTTCTCTAGCTAATTCCTCTCCATTTCGGCTACTCTGGACCTCTGGTTCTCTTCGTGGGACCGACGGAAGACCTCCGCTTTGGCTGCTCTGGTTCTCTTAGTGGGAACGACGGAAGACCACCACTTTCCATTTTGCCAAGTTCTCTTCTCAAATTTGTTGCTTTTAGTTCTATCATCTCATTTGTTTTATTCTTTAATTTGTTCTATCATCTAGTTTGTTCTGTTACTGAATTTGTTCTCTTTGCCTCTGTTAGTTCGTATCTTTGTTATGTTAATTACTCTATTGGTTCTTGTATTTGTTTGTTATCTAATTTGTTATATTAATTAGTTCTATCATGTAATTTGTTCTCTTTGCCTATGTTAGTTCGCATCTTTGTTTTGTTAGTTTCTATATTGGTTCCTGTATTTATTTTGTTATCTAATTTGTTTTATTATTTAGTTCATTCTATCACCTAATTTGTTCTCTTTGCCTCTGTTAGTTCATATCTTTGTTCTGTTAATTTCTTTATTGGCTCTTGTATTTGTTTTGTTATTTAATTCATTCTATCACCTAATTTGTTTTGTACCAAATTTGTTTTCTTTGCCTCTATTAGTTCATGTATTTAATTTGACTATGTTAGTTCTTATATTTGTTTGTTATCTAATTTGTTCTATTAATTAATCCTATCACGTAATTTATTATGTACTGAATTTGTTATCTATGCCTATGTTAGCTCTCATCTTTGTTCTGTTAGTTTCTCTATTGGTTCCTGTATTTGTTTTGTTAACTAATTTGTTCTGTTATTTAATTCATTCTATCACCTAATTTGTTCTCTTTGCCTCTGTTAGTTTGTATCTTAATTCTTCTAATTTCTCTATTGGTTCTTGTATTTGTTTTGTTATCTAATTTGTTTTGTTATTTAATTCGTTCTATCACCTAATTTGTTCTGTACCAAATTTGTTCTCTTTGCCTTTGTTAGTTCGTGTATTTAATTTGACTAAATCTATTAGTTCTTGTATTTGTTATATTATCTAATCTGTTAGTTATTGTATTTGTTCTGTTCTCTAATATGTTTATTCTTGTATTTGCTCTGCTATCTCATCTATTAGTTCTTGTATTTGTTATGTTATCTAATCTGTTAGTTCATGCATTTGTTCTATTATCTAATTGGTTCTTGTGTAGAAATTACTGCACTATCAATGATGATATAACATTTTGTAGGTATATATAATTGTATATTGACAAGAATTATAGCTCAAGATATAGATTTCTCATATGTAAGAACAAATCTATATCATGTCGATTTTGGCCCAAAAGCCCATGGCCCAGCCCGAGCCCATTGAAATTTTGGGTCGGGCCAAAATTTTGAACTTAGTTATGGGCTTTGGGCCAAGTTTTGAAAAAAAAATTTATGGGCCGGGCCTGGGCTTGCCCCAGCCCGTTTGCATTCCTATAGCCAATAGCCAATGGTACTAATAACTGATTGAGTAGTAGCTAAAGTGATTATAACATCATAATATTATTTTAAAATATAAATAAAAAAATATTTTAAAAAAAGTACATGTGAGTAAAGTAAAAGGAGAATTAGTAGGGTGCCTATAATGAAGCTACTTAATTATGTCAACATCCTTGTCGATGCTACTCTAAAAGGTAGGTTTTGACTTGATTAGCATGGTGGTTGAGAAGTTTTTTTTTTTTTGCTCACTACTATGTGGAAGGTCTCTCCATTTGGTGAGGTATTCACAGACATTATGGAAGAACCCTGATCGTGAACCGGTTTAAATTTATTTTGTTTAATTATTTTTATGTGGTTTAATATTAATTCTAATCGGTTCGGGATAATTTTTGAAATTTGAGTATTTTCTAAAGGTTTTAACCAAAACCAACTTCACATTTGTGAGTTTTAAGTGAAATTGGGCCAAACATGAATTTTGAGGATTTTTCTTATTTTCACCAATTTTTTAAAAATTAGGGTTTGGTGGGACCCCCTTGTGGGCCCCACTGATGAAATTTGGTTATTTAGTCCAAAATTCCCTAGACATCAATGGAAGACACCATAAAAAATTTTAGAATTTTTCTGGACCTAATATTGGGCTAAATTGCCAAATTTCCTAATTTTAGTTAAAAAACTCTATTTTTACCCCACATTTTAATTAAGTATAGCCCAACCCCTCCTATAAAAGGAAAGGGTTGTGTCATTTCCCATTTAGGAATAGGCTTAGATAGGAGATTGGTCGATTAGGCCCGAAAAGGAAACACTTACAGGTGAGTTTAGCTTAATCTTTGTTTAATCTTTAGGTTTTTCGTAAACTATTCTTAATCTTGACTTCCTTCATTGTTTCAATCCATTTCGAAAGCATAAAATCACTGTTTTACCTCTCTTTTCCAAGCCCTAATCTTCAAAATCTCATTTTTAGGATTCCAAAACTCTAGATCTAGGTGTTTCTTCTTCGTCACTGGAAACTTCATTATTTCCCCAAGTCGGGTTGACTCCTTTGCAATGAGGGAATTGGGTACTTTCTTTTGTAGACATTGCCAAGTGAGATGGGGTCATGCACATAGTAAGCACGATAATGTGCTCCTCACCCGATTGAAGGGTTAGAACGACTATGTGACAGATGTAGAACTATTGACTTTTGTACTGAAGTCTTTGTAAAAATGTTTCCATTCGCCAACTCTACCCTTGCCTTTGTCTTGGGCATCAATAGGGTTGTTTTGATCCCGTTGGCCTTGTTACAGACCTTGGTCCTTTTAGAAATATCATGGTTTCCTTGCGTTGTCATGGGTGGTAAAATGAGTGAGGCGCTCGTCTATGTGATAGTTGCAGATAAGTCACGCACTTTTTGCCAATTTAGCTCTGTTTGGGCCCATTGCTTGATGTCACGACTTGAGTCTTGAATAGGGTCCAAAGACCATCCACGCCATCGGAGTGAACCTAATTCAAGTTGTGACAAGAGAATATGATATTTTGGGCAAGAGATATAGAATTGTAACCAAGACTTGAATAACTTTCCTACTAAACTTTTATTAAATAAAAAATTAAATGAGTTGCACCAATAGGGTGTTCATCTTCTACTACAAATTTAGCTACTTTAATTCTCATAAGAAAATACTTAAACTATCCTAATTCTACAATCCTCTCTATGAACAGTATCTCTCTTTATCCTTCCTTGATGTTCCTATGCATCCAAATCAACAAATAAACATGCGTGCAAAAATACACATGATGGAATGGACATTTTGTAATGTCCATGATTTTTCTACGATTTTTTGTAATTTTCTTTGTATTTTGCTAATCATTTTTTGCAAGAAAATGTGACACTTTAGTGTATTTATATTTGCATATTTTACCTCAGTATTATACCCGCAGAGTCGGGGTGAGGCTTAGTCGCAGGACTTACCATGTGCTTTTGGCACAAATTTTGGATACATGACGCGTTAACAGGAGGCTAGCGCATGATGGGGACAAAAAAGGAAATAAAAGTATAATGTGGACCATAGCTCAAAAGAGCCGCGTCCAGTGAGTTTCGTTCTAGAAACTTTGAGAAGTCCAGTATGTCCAGAAACATGGAGAGAAACTCGAGAGTTTTCGGTCGCTCTGTTATGCCTCCTCTGTTATCGGATTCCACCAGTTCTTGTCAAGATCCACTTCGCCTTGTCGACATGAGTCCATTGGTACTGGCTAGGACCGCCGCCACCATCTCCTCGCTCCTCCACGAGGTATCGGTCTTTTCCTCGGTTTTTCTCACCTTTGAAATTCATTTTTGGGCCACCGAATGGTGATTTTGCCGCCGTTTGCTGCCGCTCTCCACTAGACTTATCTTTGTCCGGCCGCCAGGAACTCATAGGTGAGATCCATGGCTGCCTCCATGCTTTCCTTGCTCCTCCATGAGTTGTCGGTACTTTCCTTGGTTTTGTTTCTTTCTCACTGTGCCAAAACGAATTTGACCATCAGACAACTGTTTTGTCGCCTCCATCATCTGTTTTTGATCAGCCACCACCCCTCCATTCCATGTGTGGCTGGATCAACCTCCTATGCCCTTTCCACTCCTCTCCTCCGCCTCACTAGTCCTCTATTTTCTGCGCGGTTAGACACTTTGGCTGCATCTTGGGTCGTTGTCATTGGCAAACCGCGGGCATTTGGCCATTGTGGGCTCTGCCCCGGCTCGGCGACAGTGAAGGCCAGACCCACTTGGCTCGATTACGCCTCCACTGGGAATGGGCCGCTTGCCCCTTGCCCCATATCGTGCGAGGTGTACAGCTGCCTACACCAAATGTATTGGTTGTGGATGGCGATTGGCAATGTTGCCATTTTGGTCGGCCACCACATCCTGGCCTTAGCTTAGTGGCCCTTTTATTGGCCTTGGTCCACCACCATCTAACCCATCTCCCCATAGAGTGTCCCTTTTTGGCCGCGTGTGCATGTGTCCACAAGTGCGTTTCAGGGCTTAGGCATCGCTTTTGGCGCCGCCTGAGCATCGAATAGCTCTATCAATGAATGGATTTGACACCAGAGCCCTCCTCCACCTCTCCCCCGTCCTAGAGCATCACCCCATGCCCTCTTCCCTTTTGTGGGCCCTCGATGGTGCGAAATCGCCACCGTGGGGTGCTATATACAGTCGATTTCAACATCTTGAGGCCAGTCAAGTACTTCTCAATCACCGACCAACCTTCAGTGAGTACACCTCGACTTTCGATCGCACTTGCCAATTCTTTGGCACGACCCTTATCCCGACCAACCTAGGGTGCTGCTGTGAATCGCGGATTTTGCCATGTTGATTTGTGTCACCCCCTTTTGGCCATGAGTACTTTTGGCACTTCCTAAACCCTTGGGACAATAGTTCTCTCAACTTGGCAATGCTTTTGGTTACCAACTCCGACGGCAGCGGCGCCACCGTCATGTACTCGCCATCATATGTCATGTATTACGAGGCAGGGGAGCTTTGAACTCGTAATTTCATGATAGCATGCTTTGAATGTATAGCAGCATACTAGGATTGTATGATTCAATGCTTTAAATGTTAAATCATGATTTGTTTGCTTGATGTAAGAGGATAAGTGATATGTTGAAATGCATATTACATGCATGTGAGCTCTAAGTATGATTGATGTATGTGTATACTAGTGATGGTTAGCGAGTATGTTGGTAAGCTACATATCTGGATTATGTATGTGCTAGTGTGGCTAGCGAGTATGTTGGTAAGCTATGTATGTGGAATATGTATGTGCTAGTGATGGGTAGCGAGTATGTTGGTAAGCTACGTATGTGGATTATGTGTGTGCTAATGATGGTCAGCGAGTATGTTGTTAAGCTATGTATGAAAGTATGTTTATGTTATACATATCTGTGATGGGCATATGTATGTATGATGGTTATACGCCCGTGCAATGGATATGTGTATGTGTGGGCAGAAGTATGGGCGATGGACAATAAGAGGTGACAGAGGGTTTGGTATGGAGTTGAATATGGATGTGTAAGCTTATGACGGAAGACAAATGATGTAAGTTTGACGGGAGAGGATTGGAGTGGATCATATTAGTTTGGTTTGGATTTGAGTATATGTTGGGGGATTGTCAGACAATAAGAGTGTTGCATAATTGTACAAGCATAACGTATAGATTATGAACTGAAAAGTAAGCATAATAAGTAAGGTTTAAGTAAGAGAGTGATAATTGGGATTGGCTATGAGGAGCTCAGTTTGATGACTTCCGAGTAAGATGCGTTGGCCATAAGGTGGACGTCGGAGATTGTATGAATATGTAAGTTTTTGGTGTATGGTGAGTTATGATCATGATATGAATGGGTTAAGTGAAGTTTGCTACCCTAACGAACTAGGGTTTCGGATACTACATAACTTACTTAATTCAAACTTGATTTATAAGCAAAGCTAATGATAGCGTTGTGAGTTTGATACTTGAGGGTTTTGACGAATTAAGTTTCATGTTTGAACTAGCTGATAATGAGGCATTTCTCATGTCTTGCCATAGTGTTTATCATGTGGGATGTTGTCTATTACAACCCGGATTTTCAAAAGCATTTTTAAATAGCACAAACGGTAAGTAGCGAAATTTTTTTTTCTTTAAACACAAAACAAACCATTCGATTAAATATCCAGGTCATGATAACTAGGGTTCACAAATACGAATATTAAATCGTATAATATTATTATGCATCTGAAAATTTATAAAGAATACCTCATCCATCTAAGTACAAGTCCATCGTCCGTCTAAAAATAAATAATAAGTTGACTCTCACGCTAAAGGTACACATACATACCGGAGTTGTAGAAACGTAACAACTTCTTCTTGTGCTCGCCTGTCTTGATCTCACTTGTCGTCGCTTGGAAAATCTGCAACCAAGGAAACCAAACAACAACACAACAATGGAACCTCTCTGCCCTCAGCAGAAGAGCTTCCAAAGAACAAAAAGTTTAATTAATATTTTTCGGATCGGGCCAACATCACCCGATGTTAGTTGCCTACATATTCATCAGATAACATTTCCAATGTTTCCAACAAGATCGGATACAGACATAGTTCTTCCTAGAAACTACTCTATCCTAAGAAGCATAGCACCACACATGCAATGCTTAAGTAATTTCAACCTACATTTTAGTAAGTCCATTAATCGTTCCTAACAAGCAATATCAAGCAATATTATTAATTATCTCACATCTGTTGGTCGATAATTAATATTATCAAATCTATAACTCAGAGATGACTTGCCCCTCGAGAAAATCCCCAAACAAAGTACTCCAACCTTAGAGTAGATTGCTTAACAACAGCTTGACCCAAATCCCCAGGGCTCTCAATAGCCTGCCATGAATCTGGAGAAGAGGATCCCAACTGTGATCAAGGACACAGATTGGCGAGAAGCACAAGCCTTCCATGATGCTCATACAACTCCGTTTTTTGTATGTACTAAATAGTCCCGGGAAGACCTGCGGGAGACCCACGGTAATGACCCTATGGTCAATACCCAAACCGTCGTGGCGATGAAGAAGCATATCGCAATCCCCAGCATTATCCATAGAAGCCTCAGGTCTTTATGACCATTAACTCTGCCAAATATCTGAAACTTAAACTAGATTATTTTCATCCAGTCAAATATTCGCTCAACCATTTGGGTCCTCTTCACCTTGTGAATCGGCCCAATAAATAGCTCATACACTGAGCTATGACTCAGAGAACATCCCATAACCACCCTCGGTTCATTAACAAAGGTCAAATTCTATGTCAGGGCCCTGTTCACTCCATGAACTAGTCCCAACCCTAAAAAGGGTATTTTAGTCATTATCTTAATTAGGTGTTCTCCCCTCAAACCAACAGCAATCCATGTCTCTTGATTAATCTTTATTAATTTTAAGTTACTGATACGAATCAATGCATCAATTTCAAAAGCATGCATCATCATAAATAACATGCAATCATACAAATGTATAAATAATAATCGGAGGCCCATTGCATTCATTTGCAGGGCTAGGACTCGGAGAATTCAAGCCCGATAGTATAAACAACTCTAGCGCATCCTGTGAGTTACATATATGACACTCTAGTCGATTGATGCACTCAGTTGCAGACACATAAAATACGCTGCTTTAAACCTGAGAATTAGGGTTCTACCCCTTATTTCTCATGACACTGCGACCTGACAAGGTCTTCGTGTCACTTACTGGTCATGCTCCTTCCTTTTGAAGTCATTTATAGGGTACCCTAACTCTTAATTCACTAAGTCATTTGTTTCATCAGAAACATAATATATTGCCCCTAAGGGCGTTAGGGTAATTTTTACCACCTAGGGTATGATACCCTCCCTTGGGTCATTCTAGTCATTTTGCTGCCCCTCTATTGATTCAAGTCATTGACCTCTCACAAGGCTCCACTCTCAAACTGACTCACGCTTCCATTCACACAAATGTGGGTGGGTCCACTCTAAGGGGTATTTTTGTCATTTGGTTTAAGGCTTTAATGACATCTAATGGGTCCAAAATTCAACTCAAGGGTACTACTGACCTTCATGGACTCTGTGTAATTTTCCTGGTGTGTGACGGGGTCGTGAACCCCTTGAACCGACCCAGGTTGACTTAACGATTTTCTATAAACCCTAAGGGCAAAAGGGTCAATTATCCACTCACTGGGATTTTACCTCACTTATTGGTTTGGCCTATAATTAGGTTACTCATTAAACTCTCACTGAGAATTTTCCCAATGTATAGATCAACTCATAGGCCCCTGAACCGGAGCCCCAAAGTCGGGTAAGTGAATATTAAATGATAATTAACTAACAAGGGTAAAAGGTCATTTTACCATCTCTGGGATTTCTCCCAAGTCTGAAACTTGGTCAAGACACTCGTATCCCTCTCAAAGTCCACGGGTAATTTTTCTAAATTTTTAGAACAAGTATAAACCCTTAAACCGGAACTAGTTCAACCCCCACTTTTATTTCTATTTTTATTTAAATTGTTGACCAGACCGGATTCTGGCTAGGCCCAGACCAGTCAGGTCTGGACCAGTGAAGACGAGTCATCTTCTTCGGTTCCAGCCAGCAGGAACACCTACTGGCCTCTGGCAACCACCGCCAGCTGCCACTATTAGCCGACGAGCTTGGCCAATAAGATCGCCTCCGGGAGGCGGTTTCGTTAGACCTAGTCTTGTCGGTGCATGGTGGCTGCCGAGCAGTCTGCAAAGCGACCAGATTTTTCTTCCACCAGCGATTTGCACCGACGCCACCACCTCACCCAGCCATGGGACTGGGGCCGTTCGATTCACCGTTGCGGCATGGCCTGTAGTAGCATAGGCCACCAAATCCGGAGCTGGCACAGCCCAGGCTGCAGCAGCCAGGGCTAGCACGGCCGGCCAGCGCATCCCCCTTTTTTTTTACAGTGACCCGCACGGTGGCGGCGGAACCTGCCACCGACGGGTCGCCCATGTCTTTCTTGCCCAATAGAGGGGGGGGGTTTCGGGTTGAAGGAAACCGGCCGGTGGCTGATCGTTTATAATTAAACCCTTTGCAAGTGTACAAGGTAATTGTACTAGGATGAGTATTTAAGGGTTGTCGAACCTCAGGGACGGATGAATAATTACTAAATCTAGAGAAGAATTTGCTGGTTGAAAACTAAAAACAACTTAAACTTTAATTAAGAAAAATAAAAGAATCAACTAGTTTAAAAGGTAGAGATTAATATGATGAAATTTTACTTAAGAAATCGAATCCACTATAGAACCATAACAATTCCTTAACTTTTAATCTAAATCTAGTGTGAATATGAACAAGTATTCTCAGCTACAAGCTAGAATTACTTCAGAAAGAATCATTAATTAATTTCCATGGCATGAACTATCTTCGACAATAGCACGAATCATCTACACTAAATAGCTATAGGCATGACCCGTCTAATCTTAGTATAACTCATCTAAGTCCTTAATTATCTGAACATTAAAACTATTGTATGACCATCTCATCTAAATCACAGAAATTAGAATTGATGCAAATATCAAAACCACATCAATCTATCATCTACAAGACAATAAATCAACATAGAATTGAATAAACATGAAAAGCTCTTCCATTAAAAAAGAAATCTTTATCATACAATTGTCATAATTCATAACTGAGATCTAAATTAAAAAGAAAAGAAACTGAAACTTATATATAGCTTCATCAACTCCTAAGTAAAAGACAAGTTTAGCCTTCCATGGTAGAAGAAAGCACTTCAATCTCCATTAAAAGCTTTGGGTTCTTCTTCATCTTCTTCTTCCTTCTTCTTTTCAGAAAATCTACTTGTTAACCCTTAATTTTGTACCAAATATGTCTTTATATAGGCATTAGATCCGTAAGAAAGAGTCCAATATGAAAAAAACTCGAAATTGATTTAAATAAGGAAACTGCGCGTTATGCCGTTCGAACGCCTATACTGTATTTTTCATCAAAATCACGTTATCCCGTTCTAACGCCCTGTAGGACCGTTCGAACGGCTACACTGTTTCTGCAATCTGGACAGTTTTCCTAGACAATCCATTTTCTGTTCATTAAGCTATTTCTTTCATGTCCATATTAATTTCCAACATGTTTATAACTCCAAAAAGTTGTCCAAATCACTTTAAAGCATGTCAAAACTATTTTCAATTATTCCAAACATCGTCCAAGTACTTCGATAAGCGCATTTTACCTACAAAATATAAAAACATCACATTTTAGACATGTAGAATTTAACTAAAATTCCAACTTGATTCAAATACATTCTAAAACTACTAATAACTCTCAAGATTAATTAATAATTAAACTAAAATACTAATATCTATCTTAATCTAAATAATCTATAACTAACTCTAAATTAACCTAATATATACTAGCAAATAAGGTAAAAAGGCATATAAAATAGATATATATTTCATACTTATCAGTGGCCAATCAATGGCTTGTTGGTCTGCACTATTCTTAATTCCTTATTTGTAGTCGATCCACCGTCGTCGGAGCCTCGCCGTTCACTCCATTCTCTGCTCTAATCGGGCAAAAGACCCCCGAAAAAGCCCTAATTAATTCTTTTTATAGGCATGAGATTAGGGCTCCTAATCCCATAAGAAATTGGGCCCCAAAAACCCAATTTCGGAACAGTAATTGATCAGGCCAGTATCGCAACTTAAACGGATAATTCACGCGTTCAATTCGGGTAAACGGGTCTTGCATGTTAAAGTCAACTTTGAACAGTCGTATCTCCCTCATCCGGACTCTGATTCGCGCATTCTTGGTGGCGTTTCGAAGCTCTTTCCATCTATTTTCCATCCATATATGCTTTAGCCACCACTTCCAAGTGATAATTAAGTTATTCTCATGAGAGGGTCAAGGGGTTCAACACCCTAATTTCCATGTGGTTGACTTTGGGAATTTAGAAAATTCCCGGACATTACATTGTCTATTTGTTGTATTAAGCCTCATACGTCTGATGCTCTATTGAGAGCAATGTATATTTTCAATTTGGTCTGTGTGATGTATTAAGCTCAGACATTTAATGCTCTATTGAGAGCATTATATGATTCTGCCTAAGAGTAGCACTGTATGATTTCTACCCAAGAGTGACATTATGACACTATAAGACCCCTAAAGTGTGGGTAATTGTATGACCCTTAATGTGTGGGTGTTTATGTTTGCGCGCTCAGGTAAGTAGTATCATGGAACTACTCTTACTTGTTTGATCCTGTACCCTATGAGCATTGGTGAGCCTTGCCTTCAGAAAAGTTCATGGCGTCTAGTAACTCCCTAGAGGTTAAGGTGATGCCCCAGTGACATTCTTTTCCATTCGACGTTGGAGCTTATTAATGGTAATGAGCTTAAGTGGTCGATAGTATGTGTACGAATGAGTGAGTATGTATGTTTCCGAGCAAGACTGTAAGTGTATGTTTCTGAGCAAGACTGTAAGAGTATGATTCTGAGCAAATATGTAAGAGTATGATTTTAAGCAAGACTATAAGAGTATGGTTTTGAGTAAGACGGTAAGCGTAAGTTTTTGAGCAAGACAGTAAGTATAAGGTCGTACGAGTAAGGTCGTACGAGTAAGGTAGTACAAGTAAGATTATACGAGTTAGGTCGTACAAGTATATGTAAGTTGTATGAGTAAGTGTACGATTGTACGAGTAAGTTTGTAAGACTCTGATTAAGAGTGTATGTATAAGATTTGTTTGATGGTATGTATTTGACATGATTGCATGCATATGTGCATGATTATTATATGCCTATCTGCTTTATGTTTGAGTTTCATGAACTCATTTATGTATGGATTTACGAAGTTCCTGTTTAGAACTCCCCTACTGGGTATTTTCTTACTGAGTATGAAAATACTCATTTACCCTGTTTTGTAGCCTCGTTGTTCGGGAGGCATTTGTAGCTTTGTGAAGAAGAGCTCCTCGAGATGGATGCTCGTTTCCGTGGTGGTTTGATTTCTTTTGACTCATGTATGTCCTTGACTTACTGCGAGTATTATTTTATGCCACAATCTAATGTATTGGGTGAGATGAGAATTTAAGTGTTTATGCTTTATGGACTTGTAATTTGGATTAGACTGTGAACTATTATGGGACTTGTACTCAGGGATGTCTAGGAGAGATTTATATTTAAAGTATGTGATCATAGCAATTTATTTGTATATTTGTTTTCGAGCAATGCCTGAGGACGTTTTGTTTGGCTGTATGATGTTTGATCGAATGAGCAAAATTTTGGATGAGAAAAATTAATGTGTAATGTTTTATATTATAAACTACTTTCACAAGTTTCGTATTCATCAATTTTCCTGATTTACAACCGTTACGTTGCAAAAAATTTCCTTGAAATTTAAGAAAATATGATGAAAAATCTCAGGCATTACACATTCCACCCATGAGCTAAAAGCTCTGTAATTGTGCCTCAAATAAAACATGTATTGTAATGAAGCAATCATCGATCATGTAATAACAAATACCTATTGCTCAAATAACAACATGTTAAATCCACACATGATCATCATATATCCATCGTATCTTAACATAACATTTAAATGATCATCATATATCCATCATGATAACATAATACTCACACAACCCATTCTCTGTAATCACCGAGAGAATTAGCTATGTGATATGTGAGTTGCGCTGGTGTGAAAGCGCCGTGGGTGGTCATCCACGTGCACTTGGTATGACCCGTGAAAACCGGAAGGGAATTGCCAAAGGCTATGGTCCACCCTCATCCCTAAGTAGCACCTGAGTAATCTTATTATCTTGATCCTGGAGTTAAGGCACTCATCTCATACCTTAACTACCCTTGTCAACCTCTCATTCTTAGGTTGGTTCTTAATACCTGAATCTACAAACCTCTCACATACCGAATAAGAGGAAAATAACACATAAGTTACAATCATACATTCGTAACCATCTGTCCATAGCATTCGCACTACTTGCATGGCTCCATATGTGCATGAAGAAAATAATTACCCAAGTTGCATGCATTGGTTACAATACTTGTTTCTATCATTGTCAATATTTCACAATTAAACTTTCATAATTAATCAATACATGATCCTTTAATCCTAAGCACAATAATATGCTCCATATATTTCATAAGGATATTACCACATAATTAGTCAAGGATAAGACTCAAATGACTAAAACCTACTCTAGATCATTACCAGAGTAGTCAAAACATAAAGTGGATTATAACATGTTTCCACCGTGTGGTAGTGTAGGATGGTGGATATCAGCAGCCATTGCTCAAGTTAGAAGTCGTAAGTGATATTATTTCAATTAGAACTTCGGTACTACATACCTGGACCTTTCTCAGTTAGCACATACAACAATTAAATCTCAGCAAGATCCATAATATCTAAGCACATACAACAATTAAATCTCAACAAGATCCATAATATCTAAGCACATAGAACAGTTAAATCTCAGCAAGATCCATAATATCTATCATAGCCTCAGCAGTCATGTAATAGATAACAGAGAAACTCAACATGGTCTTATACGCATAATTCAAATTAAAGAAGGACATTTGAGCATAGCATATTTAAATCAAACATCTATCAAACATTAAAATAGATTTATGATCACACCTATAACCAACGTTGGAGCAAAGCTTGTTTTAATCCAACATATACCCAATGTTGGAGCAATGTGTGTGTGTGTGTGTGTGTATATATATATATATATGTTGGAGCAATGTGTGTGTGTGTGTGTGTGTGTATATATATATATATATATATATATATATATATAAACTTAGCATATATCTCAAACATTAGGAAGTGCTTATATTTAATTCAATAAGTATCACAAATGTAAAAGCAATGCATGAGATTAAATCAAAACATATATCACTCACACAGTTAAGAAAATCTCATAGCAGACCTTGCATTAGAAAGTTTATTTCATATATATATAACCAAAAGACAAAAGATACAATCCATGCTAAGAAAACAATCCATGTTTTATATGAGGGTCGTCACCTTGGCCTACTTCAACCCTTAATGTCAATTGCTACTCCTCCCCTCTAAACCCTATCATTAAAATCCAAATACACATCTAATAAGTAACTCTAAAATAGAAATTTCAAGAGACTCAAACGTAGAATGAAGGGGGGTTGTTCTGGGCATTTCAACCGCCCAAAAACCCACTGTGAATAGTGGTTTCACACTAGGAAAAAGGGGAGACTGATTTGATACAGGGGAGGGGATTCTCATGGATTTCAAGTCCCAAATCAGGCAAATAAAAAAGGACTTACCTTTACCTATTTTGACTTGCAATCAAACCCTCCTTCCCACAACCGCCACTAAATCCTCACCCACGGTCGTTGCCGACCCTCCTTCCCGCAATTGTCGCTGCCCGCTGGAGCAAGAGAAGAGGGAGGTGAGAAAATAGGATGGGGCGAGAGGAGAGGGTCTAGGGCTTATAAAAAGGAGGGAGATGAGCATTTTTCTCTAAGGAGGAGAAGAGACATGTGAAGAGGAGAGAGACGTGTTGTGAGGGGAGTGAGATACTGGGAGTGGGGAGAGTCCTCCCTTCTCCTGTCAGAATTAGGGTTGGGGGGAGAATGAGGAATTCTCTCCCCCACCCCTACAAGAATGACGGGTTCCAAGTGTAGTTTAGACCTAGACCCGAACCCAGTTCTGAAAAGAAAAACAAGTACTCAAATTGAAGCCTTCGAGGAAGTAGAATAGCTTGTCATTTTTAGCCATACTCGAATGTCCAACATCAAGGCTGAAAATTGTTTGACATACTCTTGAATGGTTCTTGTTTGTTAGAGGCGATGAAGGTTCCACCAAGCAATAAATTCCACATTTTTAGGTAAAAATTGGCTATTCAACTGACCCTTTAGGTCTTCCCAAGTGTTCACTTCGAGATGACCAATCAAAATTTATTCGTACTTCATCCTCCACCAAAGCTTTGCATCACTAGATAAGTATATAGTAGCCATTGTGATCTTAGCTTCTTCATATTCTAGGTGAATAGCCTAAAAGTATTGTTCCATGTCGAATAAATTTTTTTTCCAATTCTTTAGCATCTCATGCTTGCTGATAAGCCTTGGGTTCTGGCACTTTGGGGTGCTTGATGGTGCCAGTAGGCTCCTATTGGGCCATTGTGCGGAAGAGAAGGCTCAATTGTGTAGCAAAGTTTTGTACCTCCTCTGACAATTTCTCAACTTTTGCTTGCGATTCTTCGATCAGCATGCGATTTTCTATATTGACATCGCGATTTTGTAATCTTGTCTTGCAGTTTTGCTTCTCAGTTTTTTCGAGGGATTTCACTTTCTCTTTCAATGCAAAAAACCCACTGACCAAGGGGGCAACTTGCTCCTCCAAGGCTTCATCACGGTCTTGCCATTTGGATGACTTTTTATGTTGTGGGTCTGGGGCCACATGTTCAACCCCACTAGCTTTGCATACCATAGACTTCAGCATTGTAAGTGGAGGCTGGATAGACGATCATTTATTTGGCTATGATATCAATTGTCACAGGATGTGCCCATTGGGCAGCCGACTGTGCGGTGCTTGCATTCTTAGAGCCTAACAAGCAAGCCTTCGTTTGGCATAATCGGCTTGCCTTACACTGATGTGTTGGACAAATCACTTGTGGGTGCTAATGCAAAGCAAAAAAGTAGAGGGCAAAAGAGAGTCACATTGCAAAGAAACGGATAAACACAAGCATGGTCCAATTGCATTCACTATCAATATGTTTATAAGAAATGAGTGTAACAACACTACAACCAACAACACTAACAACTCACTCCCCCATATAACACAAGAGATTTATTGCATGTAGCTGGAGTACCAGCATGGTAGCACCTTAAATCATAAATAAAAAATATAAGAAAAAAAAAGTACATGTGAGTAAAGCAAAAGGGGAATTTGTAGGGTGTTCATAACACAATTTGTAATAGAAGGGAGAAGAGGTCGAAAAAATACGCTAGGGGATGTTCTGAGGAAGCTTTGTTATGGGAGATGGGTCGTGCTTTATTTCCGGTAACTAGGCACCAAAATGGGATTTGGGCCCTTCCCCATGCCAATTTCAAAATCCACGAAAGGAAACTCAGGTCCCTCATAGGCTATGGCTATGAGGGTGCATATGACAACTTTGATTTGATTTAGAGGGTGTTAGTCATTTTGTATTTTAAATTTTAATTGCATTAGTTGTTTAGGATTTTAAAAGCATGTATTTTAAATTGCAGCATTAGTCGTTGAGGATTCTGCACATGCATTCCAAAATTCAGCGTTAGTCAATTCACTCATGATTTTTGAACTCTAACATCTAAAATATGTACCTGCTACCGATTTCTACGTGGTTCGTGCATTTTCAAATACGACATCCCCCTTCGTAATTGAAAATGCATGACTTGCCCAATTGAAGCAAGGAGACGCTCCTCCGCTAGCACATCTCCTTCCTCTGGCGCAACCATCTTCCTCCCATTTCTCATCTCCCCGTCTCTCTTTCCCCGTGTGCCACCGATCTATCCAATAGTCTCTCACCTTCCACCTCACATTTCCATGTCACATAAGCCTATCTCGCCACAGGTCAGTTCAAGATCGGGCCCATTTGGCTTCGCCAAGCCCTCTCATCTCCCCGGAGAACCATTGGGGCATGTGGGCAATCATCATCTCCATTGCCACTTTTGGCATCTGGTAGATTTTTACCTCCTCACTCTTCAAGTCTGACCTCTGCATTTGAGCTTGTTTCTTATTGTTCGTGTCCTGGTTGTGGAAATGGGATTGAGGTTGGAGACCACCAAAATTGGATGCTTGCTAAGCGAGGCAGTGGTGAGCACGATGGTGGGACTCACAACCATCAACCTCGAGATTGTTTCAACAAGTGCTCCTGCATACTCTATAATGATGGAGCATCTCCTCCAAAAAATTATTCAATGGAACCGTTCTATGGGACACATGGTAGATATGTCTTTTGAATGAGTGACACGTTCGATGAATTTGTATTGTTTAAAACTGAGTAATATGAGGCACAAATTGATGAATAGACACGTGGTAGAGTAGTTCCACATGATACTTTCTCCCTCCCTTTGGCGGTTCCATTATTGCTGCTATGGGCGAATCTATGGTATATATTGAAGTCAACGGGGGCATTGCTCTTAGCTTCTTGCTTGGATCCGGTATAGTTCAGTCCTTCTTAGCATCTCTACCTGATGTATAAAAGTTTGTTTCTGGAATATATGGGAGCCATTAATATGTGATTGATGATGCTAATGTACGTTTACGTTTGGCTTATTGTCAAAATGAAGCATTAAAAATCTTCTTCGTATTGATATTAATTCCATTGATAAGATACATACTATAATCACATTTTTGGGTTAAAAAATGGAAGTAATTTTACATTGTGTCATCAATTTAAATTTATTTTTGTATAACTTAATTAGATAAGTTTTCAATCAAATAACATTTATAGTAAATTTTATATTTACATATAACGACACAAATGAATAATTTACGTAAGTATTTTTTTCACTAATACCTAAATTACCCTTATCCTTTGATCTTTCCCTCCTCTTCTCTATTATGCATTTGCTCTCTTTCTTCCCCGTCGGCAGCACTGTTTTCGGTCTCTAATGAGGAGGAACCGCTTCGGCGGCGGCGCCGGGCAGTTGCCATTGTCAGAAAACAGAAGCATCATATCGGTCTCTGTCGGAGCAGGTGAAGTCGGCACTGCCCGAAGAAGGAAGACTTCGCGGAGACTCTGAACCCTACCCAAGGCGTCCAATTCCTGAATGTCCCAGCGGAGCTCCACCTCTGGATTCACAAGTGGGGAAAGGATCGAGACACATCACAGGAGCACCAACCGGAAGAGGTCTCGCCTTCACATCCATTTCTTCGTCTTCGGAAGAAGAGGAAGAAGAAGAGAGTGTTGATGATCATTCAGATGGCGATTATGTGATTAACATCTCCACCAGCAATGAAGGTAGCGATTTGAGTGACTGGGAATCAGGACGTGATTCTGAGGAAGACGATTCGGATGAGGCGCGCTGCAAACGAGTCATCCGAATGCTGCAACGTAATTTTGCTCGGTGAACTTTACTTGAATTGAGTTTTCTACTTGTCTCTCTGCCAAGTCGATTATCGATGTTTATTCGTTTGTGCAAGTCTATGCTTTCTGTTTGTAAATGTGATTGTGTATTTGATAGATAATATGCATTTCCATCCATATTGTATATATGATTTCGAGCACCTCTAAGGTGGAAGCAATTAGACAGTGGCAAGGAATTAAGATGAATTAAGCGGTTTCAGTTTGGCCAATCCGCTGCATGCTTGGACAGAAGAAACATGATTAGTTGGGTCTTTAGGAGATAGGAGTGGCTGATTCTTTCATTTTCCATTTGGTGATGTAAATATCATGCAGAGTGAAAAAGGCTACAGAAATGGCTTAGAAATCCACTGATTGGTGTTTTGAACTTCTTGGCGTATAGGGATGACATAATACTAGAATGGTGTGTGTTTCATGAAAAGAGTTCAAACATCAGACTAATGGTGTTTGAACTTATTGGCGGCAGCTATAGGGATGAAAAGAGGTCCCCTCTCTGCTCGCATGTTGTGCTTTTAGGTAGGCCTTTGTATCCCCTTCGTCCAACATTCCTATCCATTTTGCTGTGTACCAACTCGGTACACAACAAATGGTGACAAGTGTTTGAAAAGTATCTGCCGTTCATTTTTACCTTGAAGGCAACCGTTTCATTGTATAACCTAACTGTTGTACTCCCCATTAATAGTGCATTGCACTCATTTATTTATTCTAAATTTTTTGAAAAAGATAGACATGCTTGAGACCATTATTAACAAACTGTTTTGTGGACAACGACATTGTCATCTGAATGAGACATAAGGTTTTTTTCCCGCTCCGTACAGAATAATATCTGAGTCTTTTACTGTATAGATTTTCCAGGTAGAAATTTATCCTAAAAAATCACAGCTCAACTAACTCACATTAATTGGATCAGTTTGTGCCAACTAGTTTCATTTCTTCTTACTTATCAACTTTCAAAGCATTTAAGTTCTTGGTGCCTTGTTCTGATTACCATCAACATGCGAATTTGCATGACCTTGTCTAACTTTACTTAAATCTTGGAACTTTGAAAGCATTTAAGTTTTATACTCCTTTTTGTCTAACATTTTCTTTATTTTAGCCATATTTTCTGTTTTTTAGATGAAGATGATCTTCATACACTAAAATTGGAGGATTGTAAAGCATATTTACGTAAGCATGAACTTAGAATAACAGGAAGCAAACCCATTTGTATGCAGCGAATTCAGGAGCACTTTGAGGTATGCCACTTTTAGTTAAGTTATCTATGTTTTCAGTAGGCAGGAATTATGTATATTTAGTGTCCCACCAACAATTAGTATTTGCTTCATGCACATGTTACGTGCCAAGTACAGTATGTGTGGCTAATCCATATGTCTGTGGCAACATTGTACATAAAATTCTGGTGTGGTTGATAGTGATTATATGGTATGCAGTTTCTTGTTAGCTGACCCTCTTAGAGTTATGGTCTCACTATATTAGTGCATCCTTTCAACTATAAATTCCTAGCTCATGTACTCAAGTAAACTATTGGTTGCAGGCAACTTTGCTCAATCCTATTATAGACTATACTACTAATGTGTTGAAGTCCTGCTCCAAAGCCAGTTCAGCAAAGGGAATTGTACTTACCTCTTCATGCACCTCTATTAGATATTGTGAGGATGCGACAAAAGCTTCCCCACTTAATGAATTACAAGGAACATGGGGACTTGAAAAACGTTTATAAGCTTCAATAGGAATGAATAATGAAGGCAAACTAGTTGAAGCTTTGAACAATTTTTTTTCTTTTTCTGTATGCACTATGAAGTAAGCAAAACTTTGTTCCCTTCATTAGAGCTTTTGAGAAGCAATAAGTGTGATATAGATTATGTTATGTAACAATTTCATGACTTTTGCAAATTCCATAGACATTGAAGCCAAAACCACTTGGACAGAGTTGTATTGGGCTGAATTATTTAATTGATGTCAATGTCTTTTTACGCCACAACACTATCATGTTGTCCCATGAAAATACTTTATTAAATTTTAAAAATTCTATAACATTTAATATGGTTAATGTCTTACACTTTTATGATAATTTAGGGAATAGAAATCAATTAGTGTTTTCAAATTTTGTCATTGTTCGAGTTTTTTTTGCCTTTTTACACCACAACACTATCATGTTGTCCCATGAAAATACTTTATTCAATTTTTAAGTAGTTAATGCTTTGCACTTTTATGATAATTTAGACAATAAAATTAAATTATAGTTTTCAAATTTTGTCCTTGTATACAAGTATTTTTGTTGAAGAATTATACTTGATTATTTCATATTTTAGGGTTTATTCTCACTTTGAAAAATCAGCATACAAGTATTTTTATTTTGATTGAAATTACTAGGCGTTTAATTTATTTCGGGCTTTAATTCGAGTTTTTGGGTCAGGTTCGGGTTTCATCTCGGGTCGGGTAGGGTTTTAGTATTTCAGGTTGTATCTCGGGTAGGGTCGAGTACTGTAATCTCAGGTTGCATCTCGAGTAGGGTCGGGTACTGCAATCTCAGGTTGCATCTTGGGTAGGGTCGGGTACTGCAATACCCGACCCCACCCTACCCGAGATGCAGCCCTAACTATCATGTTGTCCCATGAAATTATATTATTAAATTTTTAAAATTTTATAATGGTTAATGCCTTACACTTTTATAATAATTTAGACAATAAAATTCAATTAAAGATATAAAAAATTTGTCCTTATAAGAATATTTTTTGCCACAACATTATCATGTTGTCCCATGAAATTACATTATTAAAATTTTATAACAGTTAATGTGGTTAATGTCTTACACTTTTATGATAATTTAGACATTAGAATTCAATTAGAGTTTAAAATTTTTGTCCATATACGAGTTTTTTTTTGCCTTTTTCTGCCACAACACTATCATGTTGTCCCATGAAAATACGTTATTAAATTTTAAAAATTCTAAATAGTTAATGTGGTTAATGCCTTACACTTTTATGATAGTTTAGACAATAGAATTCAATTAGAGTTTAAAATTTTTGTTCTTGTACGAGTTTTTTTTGCCTTTTTCTGCCACAACACTATCATGTTGTCCCATGCATTATTCTCTTTTAAGGTATTCATCTCCATCTAAAATAATATAGAAATATAAATAACAAAAATATACATTAACATCAATTAAATAATTGAGCCCAATACTCTCCAAGTGGTTTCAGCATCAATGTAAATAGAATTTGTAAAAGTCATGAAATTGTTACAAAACATAATTCATATCACAGTTAGTGCTTCTCAGAAACTCTAATGAAGAGAACAAATTTATGCTTACTTCATAGTGTATACAGAGAAAAAAAAAAGAAAATTGTTCTTCCTTATCATGCAATAGACTAGTGTTTTAAAGCAGTGCAGTCCATCAAACCCAGACGCAAAATGGATGCTTTGTTGAGGATTTTCGAATTGTTGTTGTAGCAGTGAAGAACTCTTCCAATTCTTCACCCAGTTCATCATGGCCATTAAGCTCCACTTCACATTATCCAATGATTAGATACTATAAGCACCAAAGATGACTAAGACATTAATCTTCACTCTACAAGAAATTCAAGTCAAATAGTTAGAGATAAATATGCTAAAACTGCAAGAATGTCCCTTGGATATCACACTAGGATTCCATGTAGAAAAAATTGATAGAGAAAGAAATAGAGAAAAAAAATACCAAAAAAATCCAAAGAAACAAAAGCAAATCAACAAATATTGTGTTGAGAATGTTACATCTACACCTAACTGAAGTACTTCTACGCCACTGCATTGAAGTACTTAAAACACAAATAAGAAAAATTGTGGCCTGTGAAGGTCATTTATTTGAGTGGTCCACAAACACACACAAAGATGCTTATTCTCATATATATGTATGCCTTCATAATAATTCTGATCTAATCTATCTTTCTTTCTCCTTCATCACTTTTTGAAGATTTTCACTAGTTTTATGAACTTTCCTTTCCGGATATTCCATATCTTGAACTTTTTGATCAATTTGATTATTCAAATCTTCAACTAGTTTGCCTTCCTTCCTTGTTCATTCTTGTTGAAGCTCAAAAACGCTTTTCCAAGTCCCCATGTTTGCGAAGATGGTCCCCAATGGTACCAGATGATTTATAATCATTAGTACGTGCATGTAATGCCCCTGATTTTTTTACGATTTTTTTGTTATTTAAGTCATTTTCGGCGGGAAAATGTGACGCTTCAGAGTATTTGGCCTCTGTATTCGTACCCGTAGAGTCGGGTGTCGGGTTTATCGTAGGCCATGGGCCTGGATGCGCATTCCGGCGCGAAAAATCGTTTAAGAATGAAAGTGCAGAAGATAAGGAGAGAAAAGGAAAAAAAAGAAAAAAATAATAATAAAACGGGCTCGGGCTCGGCCGAGCCCGATCGGGATGTTTCTGGAAGAGGAACAGTGCACACCCGCCCCCTCTCTAGCTTTTCTTTGTCCCCGCTGCCGCCGGTGGGCCGCAGGGCCGCTGCCACCCACTCCGCCCCGGCCGTGCGACGGCTGGGGGACCACCGTCTCGGCCCCACGGCCGCTCCGCCCCGTCTCGCCCCTGTTCCGCCGACCGATCTCTCTGCTCTCTCTCTGATTTGTGCTTGGACGGCGCCGGCGGTGGCCGGTGGGCTTCGCCCGGCTTCCGTCCAGCCAGTCTCAGGCCGGCGACAACAAGGCCGCCGCCCTGGCCAATTCCGTCGGCTCCCCCACTCGATTTTCTCCGATTAGCCCTCTCTCCCTCTCGTACTGTGTTTTTTTTTGTTGAGCCGCTGCCCAGGGCCGGCCGGCCGGCCACTACTCTGCCATGGGCCGGCGACGGTGGGAGGTTGTCCCTCCCGACCCCAGTAGCCTCCGTTCCGCCTCCCCGTTCTCATCCCCCTTCACCCCTGTTTTCACCGGCGAACTGTTTTGTTCAACAGTAGCCGCCGCCGGCAAGCTACGCCCGATCGGACCTCTGTCCAGCCCCGCCTTGGTCTGGCGAAGTGATTGAGCCACCCCTCCCTGGCCGATTTCGCCTCCGTCCTCCGTCTTCCCTCCGACCAGATCTTCCGAGCCCTTGTTTCTTTTGGTCCGGGTGTTTGGGACTACCGGCGCTGGGAATTGCCGCCTTTGGCCGAAGACGGCTCCGCTTGGCCTCCATCTTGCCAGCCGCGGTCCAGTGACTGCAAGGCCGACCCCTAGCTAGCTCCGCCGCCCCCTTGGCTGCTCCACCCGGTCCGATTTGCACCCTATTGTGGATGGATTCTTCGTTGAATTGTCGCCACTGTCGTTGGCCAGTGAAGCCAACCCAGTTGTTGTGGGGTCCGCCCCAGCCTGGCGATGGCCCAGGGACGGCCCCATCCGGACTGGTTCAGCCTCTGTCCCCTCTGCTTTGTCGGAGCCTGATCCGCATCCCTTGCTCGAGTGCTCTCACTCGGAAAAACCGAGTCTTTGCTCCTCACTGTGTTGTTTGTCCGGCGTGTTGCCGTTGACTTTGACCGTCAACTCTGGCCGGAGATAGCTCCTCCTGGCCGCTAGAGCCACGACACAGCTGGCCAGAGCCATTGGTAACCCTTGCTCCTCCCTGTTTCCCCCCGGCCCCTCTATGCTTTTGGCCGTTTTTATGTTTTAGGCTATCGAGCATCGTTGGATGCCGAACATCCTTTGGACCACTTAGTGTGGCGGGTTTCAGCCTAGAGATGGCTGGCCGCCTTAGTGCGGCACCGCCCCTCTTCTTCGGCATGAGGCAGGTTCCCCTCTACCAATGATATGTGTTTGACCGCGCCACTTAGAGCGCCACTGTTCTATCTCGCCAAACGCCGATTGGCCTCTAGTCGGCCTGCCTCGGCACGGAAACGACAAAGGCCGTATTGTTGGTCTCCACCCTTGGCATGGCTCTACCGCCCTTTTGAGTCTTGGGCTGACACTGTCTAGCACTCTCCCCCTCCCTTTGGCCGCATGTGCAAGTAGCTACGCGTGCGGGTTAGGGTATTGGTGCCGCTTTGGCGCCGCCCGACCGTCAGATGGCTCTGCCATCATCTGGAGTTGACATCGGAGTCCTCCATCAGTCTCCTCCGTCCTTGAGTGACGCCCACACCCTCCACCCTTATGTGGGCCCTGGTAAACACGAAATCGACGCTTTTGGGTGCTGTCCACGACCGATTTCAATGTCTTGTGACCGGTTGTGTATAGTTCAACCACCGGTCGAATTTTAGTGTACACCTAGACCTTCGGTCACACCTGCCACTCATTGGCACGACCTTTCTCCCGGCTACCTGTAGTGTGTCGCCGTGGATCGCGGATTTTCCGCATTGATTTGAGTCACCCCTGTTTGGCCATGAGTGCTTCCGGCGTTTCTGAAATCCTCGGGACAACAACTCTCTCTATTTGGCAATGGTTTTGACCGCCAACTCCGCCACCGATGCCACCACCGTCGTGTGCTCACCATCAAACGTCATGATTACGAGGTAGGGGAGCTTTGAACTCGTAATTTCATGATAGCATGCTTGAATGAGTAGTAGCATGCTAGGAATTTCATAATGTGCATATAAGCATAATTATATGGTATGTTTAGATACGTATGACATGCATATGAGTTGTACGTATGATTGATATGTATGAGTTATACGTATGTTTTATGGATGTGGAAATTGTATGAGCTAGTGATGGCTAGCGATTAGGTTAGTACGCTATGGATGCGTATTATGGACATGCTAGTGATGGCTAGCAATTTTGAGTAAGTTATGTATGTGTATGTGCATGTGGGCAGAGGTATGTACGATGGACGGTAAGAAGTGGTAAGGGTTTGGTACGAAGTTGGATGTGGATTTGGACGTATAAGCGTACGACGGAAGACAGAGAAGGTAAGTTTGATGGGCGAGGATTTGGAATGGATCGGTTTGGGTTGGAGCATACGTCAGGGATTCGGTAAGTAAGAGGACCTAGGCTTAGAGCCTTATGGGGATTTATTAGACAGTAAGAGCGTGCATAATTGTACAAGCATAACGTACCAATTATGAAGTGAAAAGTAAGTATAATAAGTGAGGTACTAAGTAAGAGTGTGATAACGGGGATCTACTGTGAGGAGCTCGGTTTGACGGTGTAAGTAAGATATTTTGACGGTAAGGTGGATGTCAGAGACTGTATGAGTATGTACGGATTTGATGTAAGGTGAGCTTGATCACGATATGGACGGGTAAGTGAAGTTTGCTGCCCTGACGAACTAGGGTTTCGATCGGGCTCAGCTTTCGTTTGATCAGTCAAGGACTGTGAGTCGGTTTGACATAATTGTACCGCATAATATACTTAATTCAAACTTGAATGATGAGAAAACTAATAATAGCGTTGTGAGTTTGAGACCTGAGGGTTCGACGGATTAAGTTCCGTGTTTGGGCTAGCCAATAATGAATCGGCTGAGCATTTCTTGTGTCTTGCCATGGTGGTTATTCCTGCGGGATGTTGTCTGTGTGCTTTAGTGCACCAGACGTCTGATGCTCTGTTGAGAGTGATGTATGCTTTGGCTTGGTCTGTGTGCTGTATTAAGCCTAGACGTTTGATGCTCTGTTGAGAGCGCTGTAAGTTTCTGCCCTTCGTGGGCTTTGTATGTTTTTGCCTAGATGGCTCTGTATGTTCTGCCCAAGAGTGGCACTGTAAGATTCTTGCCCAAGAGTGGCACTGTATGTTTTCTGCCCTTAGTTGGCACTGTATGGCCCTTGTTGGCAATGTATGGCCTCAGAGAGTGGGCATTTGCGCGCTCAGGTAAGCAGTATCATGGACCTGCTCTTACCTGTTTGATCTTGTGCCCCATGAGCATAGGTGTGCCTTGCCTTCGGAAAAGTCCATGGCGTCTAGTTGCTCCCCGAAGGTTAAGGTGACACCCTTGTGGCATTCCCTTCTTTTCCGACGTTGGAGCTTGTTAATTGTAATGAGCTTCAGTTGTCGGTAGTATGTGTTTGACAGTGAGAGTATGTTGTATGCTTCAGATTCTGAGTAAGTTGTATGTGTAAGATCCAGAGTAGGTGTAAGTGTAAGCTCCTAAGGAAGACGTAAAAATACGTTTATGTGTGAGCATATGATTGTACGATTAAGGTCGTACAAGTACATGTAGGTTGTGTGAGTATGAGTACGATTGTAAGATGATGATTTTGAGTAAGAATGTAAGTGTAAGTTTCTGAGTAAGACCGTAAGTGTACGATTCTGAGCATGATTGTAAGTATATGTTCTGATAAGGACTGTAAGTGTAAGATTGTACGAATAAGGTCGTACAAGTATATGTAAGGATTTGAGTATGTGTATGATGGTACAATAAAGTTGTAAGACCCTAATTCAGGGTGTTTGTGTAAGTTTGCTTTCATTGGTGTGCTATGCATTATTATTTGCAGATGTACGATTGATATATGTTGATTGCTTCATGTTTGTGTTGCATGACGCATGTTTTTATGAACTTATTGAGTTCACCATTTATGGGATTTCCCCTACTGGGTATTTTCCTACTGAGTATGAAAATACTCACCCTACTATTTTTAGCCCCGTGGTTCGGGAGGCTTTTGCAGGTTGTGTTGGAGAGCTCGTGGAGATGTATGCTTGATTCTGCGGTGGATCGTTCCGCCTTTGACGCAAGTATTTTTGACTCAGTGAGAGTGTAGTTGGTGTCACGATTTGATGTATTTGGTGAGATTTAAGTGTTTATATTTTCTGGACTTTTAATTTGGATTAGACAATGGACTGTTTATGGGACTTGTACTCGGGGACGCCTGGGAGTTATTTGTATTTAAAAATCCATGATCATGGTAATTTAGTCATACGTTTGTTTTTGAGTAGTGCCTGAGGAGATTTGATTTGGCGATACGATGTTTAACCATATGATGTTTTAAATTATAAACTGTTTATACGGGTTTTGATTTCGTCAGTTTTACTCCGATTTAAAAATAAAAATTTTCCGTGAATTTTATGGAAAATGTATGAAAATCTCGGGCGCTACAGTGCAACCCATCCATAGATGCTAGTTGACTGATGCTTCCTTTCATATCACTGCTTTCTTCCATGATTATGTGCCTCAAAATATCCTTCACAATTCATAGCATCTTCAAACCCAGAACATTCCCTCTTAAAATCCACTATGACATTCCCAATATGGCCACAATGATTCCACAAAGCATGAACTTTCACGCGGTTGAACTGAGAATACTTATGTTTCAACCTTGAATTATTATCCCCAATGTTAGTACCATTTTTTACTTCAATAGAAAAATCTACAATGATTCCCATCTAAGGCCAGACAAATTTTAATATAAGTTTATAAATAAAACAGTAGAGTAGAAATAACAATCATATCACCAAAATTAATTAATTCAATCTTTAAAAAAAGTACAAGCAATAATCCTCTTTTGAAAGAAAGTAAACTCAATAACATGCATGAATTACAGTCAAAGACAACATCTTTTGCCCTAAAACAAGTTTACTTTGAATATAATTGTCACACCCCAGCACCGCCCGACCCGAGCCGAACCCGGTCCACGGGCCGGTCAAGTGCATGGGGGCGACAAGAGAAATTGAGATACAGTTTAGCGGAAGACTTATGCCCTAACCACGGGTGATTTAACACAATTACGGAGTACACGCACCACTTTGAGCAAGAGTAAATAAGTAGAAAAGAAAGAGTGTTGCTTTAACTCAAAATAAACATAAGTCTCAAACCCACATGCTTAATTTAACCATAGCCCACTCTCGGCTCCAAAATAGGTCTTAAACAACACAAAAGTGTGACAAAGCATAAATCAACTTGAGAACCATACACAAAGGTTCTAAACATAAAGCATAAACCAAAGATAATAAGTCTTATAAGAGAACTCCACAATCACATCCATGCCAACTCCGATCTTTCCTCGAAGAGGAGATCCTGTCCGTCTGCGTGTCGCACCACGCAGCCCCAAAGCAAAACATAATAAAGAGGGGTGAGTTTAAACAAACTCAGCAATGGTTTTTAATATACTATCATCATCGGAAACACGATGGTCTATCAACATAACTAGTCAAAGCAAAGATTGACAAGATGTATCATTCCCTGATTACACATTCATAACACATAATCCTGCATATAATATCTCAATCACATTTTCTGATCATGCATTCATAACCTATAATCCTGCATATCATAATATATATCTCATCCATTCTTGCACGACAACGTGTTAAATTTCATGTTACACAAACATGAATGGCATAAATCACATACAAGCATCAACATAAAACAAGAATGCCTCCATCAAGGAGTAAACACAATTTGTGTCACACAGACAGGGACACAAACAAGGCCATGAAGGCGTGTCATGGTCCAAATTCTACAGAAGAATTTAGTGTCACGAAGACGGGGACACAGACAAGGCCATGAAGGCGTATCGTGGTCTAAATTCTACACAAGAATTTAAGAAGGTCGGGGTTGTCAATCCCTAAAGTTGCTCGCCCTGGACGATCCTGGCCAAGGATGTCCCATTCTCACGAAGAGAATCTAGAGCAGGGGTGTTCGCCCTAGGACATCTCCTGCGGTAGGGGAGAGCCCGAATTCCCACATAGGGAACCCTGGAACATGTGGTAGCTGGTGCACGGAGCGTACCACTCTGGATTCTCAGGGTCCAGAGACAATCATAATAATCTCAATCCGCAAGACAAGTACATAACTCGTCCCCATATATCTCAAATTAACTAGACTCAACCCGGGGAGTGCACATGTTCCACACAGGAACTCAAATCAAAACGTGTCCTTTCGGACCAATCAGGTTTCGATTAAGCCACGACCGATTAATCCGGCAAGCAATTTCACCACATTACATCCAATCGGTCAAACTCGATTAATCTCGATAAAACATCAATTGAAATCCATTTTCATGATGCATGCAACAAGATACATACGTGGGCAAGGCATACATGAATCCTAATTCATGCTAAGTGCTCTCATCAGCCCCTCACGCATCATTCATAATCATAATATCAATGCTTATCATCAACATTAAATCCCACATGTGTGTGTGTATGCATATAGAAGCATTTCCCTCAATGCATATCAACATGATTGTAATCCACTCACTATCACACTACACATGTGTATCACCTAATCATGAAATTCCAGCGAAAATCATAGGTGAAGAATCGTTAAAATCATAACTCAAATCAAAGCTTAACCACAAGCTAAACACATAAAAGATCATTAACTTCATTCTTGAGTCATGACATTCACTAACATTCACACATCAATTAGCCACACTCTATAATGACGTATCAGTTCATTCTCATGTGATAACTCTGCTGGAAACATGCTTAAACCATAGGAACCAACCACTCATAACTTCAAGATAGCAAACTCTAACAATGATATCCAACTACAAGTCATTTCACATAACTTTAAATATATACTACAACTTCTAAACATCAATAGGATACCCTTCCGGTAGTTTACTATAGCTTAAAACACTCCACATAAACATAAAAATGATATTTTGAAGTAGATATGTCGAAATAAGCAACATACATAAAATCGTGAAATTCTGCAGTGTATCCATTCGAACGCCCTGCAGGGCCGTTCTAACGGTTACACAGGAAAAATGCCAAAATTGTAGTGCTGCCGTTCGAACGCCTTGTAGGGCCGTTCTAACGCCAACAAAGCAGTTTTGGTCATCTTCTTCATTTCAAATTTTCAAACCGAAACTCCATTGATACAACTTAAAATCTTCATTTAACAACTCAAACACCATTAAAACTCTACCATAACTTCTAGAATGCTAATCCACATCATAACAAGATAAAACCCTATGAAATCGGGATTAAAGATTACTATTTACTAATCATGCCATTAAAACACCAAATCAAGTAAATCCATTCAAAATAAACCACAAAATCAAGAGTTTTACCATAGGAAAACTGAAATTTCGAAAGTCCATTACCTTATCCCTTGATTAGGCTTAGATTTGATGGTCACCCTTCTTGAAAACCTTGCAAATACATAGAGTTTGCATTAAACTCCATTAAAACCGATTTAACATAGAAAACCCTAATGAAAAACTTAGATCTAGGGCTTGTTGAACATAAAAATTGAATTTTTAGATCTAGGGTTTGAAGAAGAGATGCAAATCAGTAGTTTTGATGTTTAAAAACGAATCAAAACAATGAGGAAATGATAGATATAGAAGGGATTAAGAGGAAATTTAGGGTTTAAGGCTTAATTATAAGAGGCTTACCTTAAACATCTTCTAATCCGGGCCTAATTAGGGAATTAGGCCTAACCTCCCTTTTTCTAGCCTATTCCCAATATGCAAATGGCTCAGGTCATCCTATTTATAATAGGGTGTGGGGTGTGTGTATGTAAGTTGTGGGGTATAAATAGAATAATAGGCTAAAAATGGGTAATTTGGCTATTTGAGCACTAAATAAACCTGAGAAAATTATGAAAATTTTTATAAAGCCTTAAGTTGATGTTTGGGTTAATTTAGTCTAAAAACCCAAATTTCGATGGTGGGGCCCACAGGGGGTCCCGCCAAACCCTAATTTTTGGAAAATTAGTGAAAATTCAGAAAAATCCCAAAAATTCAGATTTGACTCAAAGTCACTTAAAACCAATAATTGTAAAGTTCATTTCGATTAAAACTATAGGAAACACCATTTATTTACGAAACCACCGAATTAATAAGAAAACGAGTTAACCATGCAATAACCGATAATTAAAAGGAAACGAAAACCGGTTTAGAATTGAGAGTCCTTACAATAATACTAAGAGGAGTTATACAAATCATGTTGCCCCTGTGAAAGACAGTTATAAATCTCAAATCGCAGGACAACATGATCATGCTACTTTAGTGATAATCTATGATATAAAGAACCAGGAATTGTCGGACAACATCATGCTGCCCATCTTATATATCTCTATTTGGGATGAATCTCAAACTCCAGAGCAAAAATGAAACAACAAAAAACAAGCAGCACAACATGATCATGTTGACCTGTGAAAGCCATTTATTAATATGAAATTGCAAAGCAACATGATCATGCTGTCCTGTGAAAGCCAATTATGAATATGAAATTGCAGGGTAGCATGATCATGATACCAATTGAAAACTAGTAATGTTGCACCTGTTATATAATTGTATTTTAGATAAATCTCAAACTGCATACCAAAAATGACTAAACAATAGTGTTTACCTTTGTAGACTTATATACTTGGAGCTATGATGAAATGCCACCAAGGAATACAAAGCAAATAGCTTACCTTGCAAAAAGATGCCATAAGATTGCCCTTATTATCACAACACAGAGAAAATAGCTCATTCCCATGGCTGTAGAGTTTATGTGACTTAGGCGAAAGTGTATGCCATGCAAACTGCTCCTCAATATGAGGCTTAGTTAAAACCATTGGAACAACATCTGGAATAGTTTCAACATAGTTGGATAAATCTTGATTCGTTCCGTCGAGGACCTCACTTTTAGCTGCAGGCACAATTAATTGTTTGAAAAAACAATCTAAAATAATTACCAGTTCATACAAAGCCATTATAGTTGGAGAACTATACACTTAGGTAAAGGAAGCCTTTAACAAATTGTTAACCTAGAATATAGTGTAACATATTAGCATATGGTTACAAAAAGTGCACTAAAATAGAAACTGAGTTAAGAAGTCAAATATGCAACTATATACTTGGAAAACAAAGATGTAATAACATGAAAGAAATGGGTAGCTTCCATGTTCCAATTAACCCCTTGAACAACCTATAGCAAGGACTGTTCTTGGAGAGAGAGAAAACTATTGAACTATAAAAATTCGTCATAGTGCCAAAGGCTTAGTTTCCAACACTAGATAACTCTACAATTATCATCAGAAAGGGGCTAAGCAGTCTCAAACTATTAGTAAAGGTAAAACAAGAAGTCAATGATGAACCTTTGAAGAAAAGATAAGTCAAAACATTAATTTTATTGCTATAGCAGAACTGTCTTCAAAAACCCAGCAGCTCCTTTTTATACCACTGTTGGTCACCACTCAAAATTAGAGTTTGACTTACTTTAGGAATATCTAATCACTTTCATATTAAAACTTAAATAAGACATCTCAAAATAGATTTGAATACTTAAGTTAATGAACTAAAACATGGCCAAAATGAAGCTACCAAAATTGAACAATTTGGGAAGGTGACTGCATAAAAATAGGAAAAACCAAATAAAACTAAGAATGTGAGAGATCTGGTTCAATTTGAAGTTGAAAATAGATTCTTCTATGTCATATTTTATTAATTTAGGGAGAAGAAGAATGAAAAAAGACTACCCTACAAAACCCAATTATTAACAAGAAATTGCAGGGCAGCGTAGCATGATCATGCTACCTTGCAAAATCAATTATTAATAAGAAATTACAGCAGGGCAGCATGGTCATGCTGCCCCTGCAAAAACCCGAATAGAACATTCATGTGAGAAGATATTTGTTGACTTACCCACAGAAATCATAAAACCAAAAAACCAATGGTCACTAATATTCAATAGGTGCGCAAACATTTGTGATAATACAAATGGTCAATCAAAATTCACAATTTGCCTAATGTTAGACCCCCTACCATCTTGCCTCATTAAATACAAGGCTAAAATCAAGCCCAATCTAAGAAGAAATGTTAACGAAGATGAATTCCCAACAACGAACTAAACCATTCATGATTGAGAGACCCACTTTGGCAAATCTCACTCCAGGTCAACTATTGTTGGGCTGTTATTAAACAGTGGCAGTGAAATACGCTAGATGAAAGATGAGAAGATCGCCAAAGGACATAGGAGAGAATCGCTAGAGGATGGAGGAGAAAATCGCCGGAGGACAAAAGAGTAATTGCTGCAAGAAAGAGGAGAAAATGTCATAGATTTGATTTAAAATCTACGGAGGATGAGAGCTTTACCAAGGATAGGTATTTTTGTCTTTTCATTCAACAACCACTAATGACTTTTTATATGATAAGTAAATTTATTACTGTAACTTTTTGTAATTATTAAATTTTTTTTATCTTTATATATTATTACCCGTAAAAAATGTCAATACATTAGTCAAATCGGAAACAACAACATGCAATGACATTGACTTTTTTCCATAAAGTAGTAGCCTATTATGTGTTAAATAGGTGCATTTGCACGTGCACTTTCACGGTTAAAAACAAAACCACGTGGTTTCCGAGCTTTTCTCAATATAGACTTTGACTTCAACAGATGTTGAATAAAATAAATGAAAAAACACATTTTAGGGCCACCATGGTACACGCAGAAGAAAATTCACATTCTACGAGGGGACGTGGTTAGTTTTCATTGGACAAAAAAGTGGGCACTTTTCTCTCTCCAATTAAAACCCTCCACATCAGCATTAAATGGAGTATTATTAGACACATTAGCTGGACGTGTTGGCAAAGAAAGGAACCAACCAAGCGCTCTGCCGCCATCGCCTCAGGTCAGCATAACAAGCACGGTGCCTTAAATCCTCCTAAAAAGCAAACAAAATTAATTTCCAAACCGGCTCGACGTCAAGCCCCAACCGACCCCAAAACGGACCGACCCAGCTAATCTCCTCCTCAGTCTTCTCCTCATTATAACCTCATTTTAATTTAAGTTTCGGTTATATACAACAAGTGGGCCTCACATAAAATTTATTTGAGTTCATTTGTTATTATGTACAACCAACTTAAGTTAGAGTTTTTGTTACGTATATTATATATATAAATATTATTTTTTTTATATTTTTAATTAACAGTTAAGGAACGTATAATAATATGTCATCTTCTTCATTTCAATATACTGACCCGACCCAATTCGATCCGGTCCGATCTAATAATTATGCTAGCCGAAGAGGGAATTATTTGGCGAAATTAAAATTACTGAATAATTTGAGGTGGGCAGCCAATGAGTCAAGTCATCGTTCTGGTATCTTCCCCCCGCCCTTTTAGGCGCGTGACTCAGAGACCGGCAGCGCAGCGAAGAAATCGGAGACGGGCAAAAGGGGCGCGCGCGTCGGACACAGATCCGCCACGATCTAGGGCTCCCGGTTCCTCCTCCCCATTTATTGGATTTGATTGATTCGCAAGGTTGTTACGATTCGGATTCCGTACACTGCTACTTCGATCCGATCGGCGTCGTGGTTGGTGGATCTTGGCGAGCATGACGATCCCGGACGCCAGCTTTTTGATGGAGAACGGGGATAGCTGCCTTCCGGTCCCCCCGGAGGAGGAGCGGCGGTTGGTCGTGGAGCTCTACCGGGCGGCGGAGTCGAATTTGAAGGAGGGGAACGTCTACTACGTCTTGTCCAGCAAGTAAGATGTCTTCTACTGCTGTCTCTTGATGCAATATGGATTATGGAAGACATAGTTTTGCTGGGTTTGATATTTGATGAATGGTTTATCTTTAACAACCATCTATATTATGGATTAAACTAATGAAGTGCTTGAAAATGGTTACCCTAACCTGCTCTTGGTTTGGAGCTGGGTCTTCTGCGCAAGAGTAATAATGAGTTTGCTTGGAAATGCCTTTATTTGTTTGTTTTATAATTGTATCAGGCTTTTTAAAATTTTCTTGACCTGATTTGTTATTGACGGATGGACCCACCCTCTAGACCAATATATAATATGGATTTGCCAATATACGTAATCATCCAATTTTTATTTATTGAGAAAAACTCCATTTTCTTCTCAAAGGTTTCAAGGGGATTTTGATTTGAGGGACACGCCGCTAGTTTTTGGCTGCATTACTAGTCTGCTGAATTTGGAGTGACGTCATGTCCCTTAAAATGCAAGTTGATAATAACTGCATGTTTTGTATGTATAAGATCTTTATCTTTTTTTTAAAAAAATATGTAGCTTGTATTGGTTATTGCTCTTCAGAAGCATTGTTCAATTTTACTTCTGGTTATAATGCTGAAGCACTCGGTGAAATTTGGAATTTGGGCATATGCTAGCCTAACACATGTGACATCGGTTGGAATGCTTAAAAGTGGTCAATTTGTGGAAAGTGTGTATTGGTCAAACATAAGTTAGATGTTCTTACTGCCATTGAAGTATCAACTATAAAGTTAAGAGCCTATTTTTTTTTGCATGAAGTGATTTACATGGGAATTATCAGGTTGGAGGGGATTCAAGTGGAAGAGGCCAAAAAGGGGAGAGGTATACCTAAGAGGACCTAGATGGAGTTATAAGGAAGGATGTGACCATGCTATCTCATACAAAAGAGTCACCACAAAAAAAGCTAGACTGGAGGCATAAGATCCATGCCGCTAACCTCAAATTGTTGTGAAAAGGCACTTCTTGATTATGATGATTCTGGTTTACATGGGAATTGTACATTTTCATTGTTTGAGATTGGCAAATGGATTCAAATCGCAAAGAAAATTGTTGAGAGGCATCAATTGCTTACTTAATGTGCCTAACCAGTTGCAAGTACTCTTACTGCTTTGCAAAATTCTGTCCCCTCATAGATCTGGATATTGCCTAGAGTCTCTAGTGTTGAAATTATACAGCCCTATTTCAAAAAAATATTACAAATTACGGATTACATACTATGTGTAATTTCATTTTTAAGAAAAGAACTTCAAACTCAGTTAACAGAATTAATTTTGCAGGTGGTGGTTGGTATGGCGGAAATATGTAGGTCTAGATGATAGATATTGTCCAATAGTTGAGCATTCTGTCCGATCTCAAAGCTCAAATGGATTTTTTTCAAAGATTCCAAGCAGACCAGGGCCAATTGACAATTATGATCTTGTGTTGAATGGAAGCAATGGTGCAGCTGAAGAATCAGAGCTTCGCAGTGATCTGCTTGAAGGAAATGACTATGTATTGGTTGCTCAGGAGATTTGGAAGAAGCTTTTTGAATGGTACTCGTTCGCAGTTATTTTTCTTTGCATAGGAAGCTGTCGATTTGAGATCTTTTGGAAGCATTATATTAGGAAAGATTTGATTTTATGTTGCTTATTGTTTATTTTGTAATACCTCCTCTCAGGTACAAAGGTGGCCCTGCATTACCTAGAAAGATGATCTCGCATGGTTCCCACCTAAATGGTTTGGTTGTTGAACTATATCCTTTGCGTCTTCACTTAATTGATTCTAAATACGATAAGGAAGCAGTTATTCGGATTAGTAAAAAGGTATTTTCCTTGAAAGTACATTGTTCCACAGGTTTAGTCAAAGTAATTTGGCTCAAACTTTTAGACTTTTGAAATCCAGGCAATTTTTTCGAGCAGAATTTTCTGATTGTTTCTGTTGATGGTGTATGTATATCTTATCTGACAAACTTAACCTGACAGGCATCCATTCGTGAGCTTTTTGATAGGGTTTGTATGCTTCTAAAGCTGGACCAGGAAAAGGCAAGTTCTGTTATATTTTTAAAACAGCTTCTTCTTTCTTGTCTCAGAAGCATTTTGTAAAATCTAAGGTGTGTTTGTGTTGATAGGTTCATATATGGGATTTTTTTAACAAGAGAAAGTGTAAGGAATTGATAACATCTGATCAGTCTTTAGAGGAAGCCCAGCTGCAAATGGACCAGCATGTGAGTATGCTTTTGGCTCAATTAATATTTGTGTCGCCATGTGATCCCTCTGTCCCAATTTAATTGTCCTAGTTCTTAAAAAAATTTGTCCTGTAAAAAATGTCTTATTTAGCTGAAAACACTGTGTAATAGCTTCTTATAACCTTCTCACTCTAAGCATGACGCCCAAGGAGGTTAAACACCTGCAAATCTTGCAATTTCAGAGTTGGAGCTTTCTTTCCCTCTCCAATCTCAATGTCGAAATTTGATTTCAAAAATAAAATGCTCTTCCAGGAGGTCTTGAACCCACAGCACTACCATAGAGTCCGGATGTCCTTACCAACTATGCAATACCGAATCATGGTCTCCTTGATACTCCATCGTTTTACTATGAGAGCAGCGAAAAAATCTGCTCCTATCAGATTTTGACTATTTTTATTGGATGGATGAAGCATATAAAAACATATTGTGCAGTGTGAGCAGTTTTTTTATTTTATTTTCTTGGTGAGAGGCTTCTTATTTTTCTTTTATCTTAGGTTGGGAACTACTTTTAGAGGTAAGGGTTGAATGGTGTACATTGTTGTCTTGTAGTTTTTCTGAAAATTTTCAGCCATTTTAATTCAGGACAAGGTTACCGGTCTGCAATTGCCTGTAATATGGGCACTTTCTCATTTAATAAGCTGGCATTTTTAACTTATCAAGTACTCTATTATGCCTTCATCTCACCCTTGAGCTGCTAAATCATGTCTCCTTTCTTTTAGCGTGGAAAGTTTTATCTTTCTTCTTAAGTTTGGTTTGAATATGTGCTATTGAAATTTTTATCTTACTTTTAATAATATTTGCTGTTAGGTATCTGATCATGAAGTATCAATATTGAAGTTTTCTGAATTTTTTCATAATTGTATCTCTAGTAGTCACTTATTAGTTAAATTGTGAAATATAAAATTTTGTTCATGATTGGTATGTGATACTTGCTTCTTTACATTTGATTAAACATGTTTGTTAGATGTCTTTTCTGAATTTTATTGTACACATGCCTCCAGGAATTATTTATGAATTAAATCTCATGATATATAAAGTTTGTTATAGATTGGTATGTGAAACTTGCTTTCCTACATATATTTTAACATATTTGTTAAACGTTCTTTGGACAGATCCTTGTAGAGTCAGAATATAATGGGTCTTGGCACTCTGGTTCTGGGATGGACTCAACAGGAAATGGGTTGGCTTTGGTACCTGTTGAACCATCCAGGTCACCTATATCAATTGCTGGTGGACCTTCTCTATCCAATGGCTATACTTCAAATGGAAATGGTCGTGATCTCATGCAAGGTAGTATTTCAACCTTTGGTGTACGAGATTCGGAATATGGGTATGATCTACTGAGCAGTAGCAGCACAAAAGGAGATGGTGTTGGAGGATTGACGGGGTTGCAGAACTTGGGCAACACTTGTTTCATGAATAGCGCACTTCAATGTTTGTCTCATACACCTCGTTTAGTCGAGTATTTCTTGCAGGATTACAGTGATGAAATCAACACAGAAAATCCTTTGGGTTTGAAGGTGTGTGCCTGTGTTTTTCTTTTATTATCCTCCTAAAAATTTCTCTTGCAATGAATTTTACATGTTAAGCATGTTTTCCTGCACAGGGAGAACTTGCTTTAGCATTTGGTGAGTTATTGAGGAAATTGTGGTCCTCGGGGAGGACGCCTGTTCCTCCACGTGCTTTTAAGACAAAGTTGGCTCGGTTTGCTCCTCAATTCAGTGGTTATAACCAGCATGATTCTCAAGTTAGTATCTGTTATCCATACGATTGAGTGTGCATTACTTACTGTCGTTTCTTCATCATCATTCTGCACCCATCTCGTTATGGGTTGAAGACTGCAATTATTTTTTAAATGATGATTGAGACCCAATATTGTTAGAAGTGCAATTCAGTCGTTTTGTTTGCATAGACATAGTGGTTGTTAGGGATATGGGCTTGACTTATAGGTGTGGGAAAAAATGGGTACACGTGGTGATTGTTGTAGTAATTAATAAAAGAAGGTTTTAGCCACTGTCTATGAAAGCTACATAGCCTAAGGTACTGAACGAAGAAGAGAGTAGCAAGGTTGTAACAGGATACAAGACGGGATGAGAAACAGTCTACAGGGAGGCGAGAAATTATGGCCGAGGAAGGCAAGAGGAATAGAGAAGAGGTAGGTTTCAGGCCAGAGAAGATCTATTAGAAGATGTGAATGAAGGATAAGAAAAGGGAAGAAAATAAGCAGAATAGGGAGCATGTAGAGCTAATGTAAAGAAGTATAGTTCCTTGAGAGCTCACTGCTTTGCCCTCATGAAATAAAATATTTCTAATGATCTTGCACCACCACCTTTCTAATTTTATCTGTGATAAATTAGATATTTCTATTACAAATGATGATCAAGTTTACCAAGTATTATTCTGCCTTATATATGTTTTCTTTTTGCTAATTACTGTCCAAAACAATTCTATGTCAGTAAATTTCTGATTCTAGACGTTAACGAAAAATATCCATATGCAGTAAAATTGAAAGGTCTATTATAACTGAAATTGCGGAGACCCTGGACTAGAATACTAGAATGACAAAAATGCTAGTGGACAGAAATAAGCAGTCAGGCCCACCTTTACATTCGGTTATGAGCTGTCCCACATTAAATAGGAATGCATTTATGCTTTTCTGTACAATCTTCACAATGGCATCCTGTTTTCCTTCAGGGATTTTCAACATGCCAATTTTTATCTCATAGCTTGGTGATGATTGTTGATTTATATTATTTGAGTAATTTAATTGTTCTTAGATATGTATCTTTTTTTTAAGGAACTTCTTGCCTTTTTATTGGACGGACTGCATGAAGATTTGAATCGTGTGAAAAACAAGCCTTACATTGAAGCAAAAGATGCAAATGGGCGTTCAGATGAAGAATTTGCTGATGAGTGTTGGGCAAATCACAAGGCTCGTAATGACTCGATTATTGTGGACGTGTACCAAGTAAGTGGTCTTTGTGTTTATTGTGCATTTTGAACTTGTACTTTTTTTGTTACTGTTTTCGTTTTCATTCTGTCATTTCGTGCATGCTTCAATTTAAGATGTTGTTAATCTTGACAGGGTCAATACAAATCAACATTGGTTTGCCCTGTTTGTAGCAAAGTTTCAGTAACATTTGATCCCTTCATGTATTTGTCACTGCCTTTGCCATCAACTGTCACACGGTCTATGACTCTAACTGTTTTCTATGGGTATGGAAAGGGTCTTCCTATGCCATATACAGTAAATGTATTGAAATATGGTACCGTTAAAGATCTTACTCAGGCCTTGAGTACAGCTTGCTGCCTGGAAAGTGGTGAAAACTTGTTGATTGCAGAGGTAGAGTTCATTTATCTAGATTGTTACACTTTGGAGTTTGAAAGAAATTTGTTAATAATTAGATATGAATTGATAAAATATCAGTTTAGACATTACTGACCAAGCAGCATATTGGATTTTTTGCAGGTTTATGATCATAAGATATTCCGATATATGGAAGATTCTTCAGAGTCTCTATCTGAAATTAAGGATGATGAACATTTTGTTGCGTACAGACTCCCTGCTAATCAGATGACATTAACTAGGCTTGAGATCTTGCATAGTCAGAAAGACAGGTTGGCCTTCACTAATTTTGTTACTAGGGTATTTTTGTGTTCTGCTTCTGTAATTGCATATATTTGTATTTGTAGATTTGAGATAGGTTAATTTATTCCTGGCAATTTATTCCTGGCAAGCTAGGTAGTATTGGCATGTTGCACAAATCTTCAAAAAGTACTATCGTTAACTGACTTATTACGTCTCATTTTGCAACATTTGTGATTTGTTCTTGTTATTGAGAAGCTTTTGACAATGTGAGGTCCTAGGAATTTTGGTTCAGAGTGGTCAAGGCTCAATCAACTTGGAAAATTAATATTGATCACTAAACTGAGGCATCTTTTGGTTGTTCTTTAGGTGTGTGATCCAGGTGGGGAAAGGATTCTGTTGTAGAAGTAAACCTTTGTGTATTTATGTTCTCGTTAAGTCAGGTGTCCTAGGCAGCTGGGAATTGTCTATCCGATAGGTTTGCTGCTTAGCTGACGTCATAGCTTATGCCTCATAGATTGCCCTTCGAAAGTCTATTCTAAATTTGTACTGCATTTATGCTTTCGTGTTTTTCTCATTCCGAGAAAAGATGTGAGGTGGATGTGATTAAAATTTTACGGACTCTTTTAATCATCTGTGTCAGTCACCGGAACAATGCCTTGGGGAATCTTTTGTGACAGTTTTAATTTTAATCGTTATCATCTGATGTATGTCATCATCCACTTACAAACTCTTGATAATTTTTACATTCTCCGGTGGGTTTTTATGTTTATACTCTTGTTGGCTTTCATCCCTTCTGTTTGAGGATTTGATTTTATTCTCTCATAATTTAAACGTATAACTTATTGGGCTTTTTGTTACTTCAACTGGTATATAATTTCTCATACACTTATTCTTCTCCAGATATATGACAAATTCACAAAATGGTACCAGACACCAGGATTTTTTTGGGACTCCACTTGTAACTTGTTTGCCAGAGGACTCACTAACTTCCTTTGATATCCAAGCAGCAGTTAGTGGTGTTCTTGCACCTCTGTTGCGGGTGAAAATCAGTAAAGAGAACATTTGTAATGGTCAGGGAGAAATCGGTATTGACAGAGTAATGGATAATGGGGATGCTTGTTCCAGCCCTTTGAATGACCCGTTAACATCCCATTGCGACATGGAGCTAGATGCAAGATCTAGTTGGAGCTCTTCTCTACAGCTTTGGGTGACTGATGAAAGGTTCCATAATCTGACTTCAGCCGAAGGCTTTTCCTTTACTAGAGCTGGGCGCCTTATAAGACTTGTCTTGGATTGGTCTCAAAAAGAACATGAACTCTACAATGCAAGCTTCCTCAAAGATCTACCAGAGGTTTTTAAGTCGGGATTTACGGCAAAGAAGAATAGACAGGAATCAATCTCTTTATTTTCATGTTTAGAAGCATTTTTGAAAGAGGAACCTTTGGGACCTGATGATATGTGGTCAGTTGCTTCTGTTCTCTGTCAACTAATTTTGATTGGTACATAATACTTATTATTTACAGCTAAAGAATAAGCAACTTTTTTATCCAGGTACTGTCCTTCATGTAAGGAACATAGGCAAGCAACCAAGAAACTTGACTTGTGGAGATTGCCGGATATTCTTGTTTTCCATTTGAAGAGATTTTCATATAGTCGATACTTGAAAAATAAGCTTGACACGTTTGTCAATTTTCCTATTCGTAATCTTGATTTAAGCAAGTACGTGAAACACAAAGCATCTTTTCCCCGATCTCACATCTATGAACTCTATGCTGTCAGCAACCATTACGGAGGCTTAGGTGGTGGTCACTATACTGCACATGCTAAAGTACGTATTTATCTTCGGAAGCTATGTTTTTCCCTCTTTTATCCTTGAATACTTTGCAGTTTGAAACTAATTTGCTCTTTGTGTTGATTGCAGTTGCTAGACGAGAACAAATGGTTTCACTTTGATGATAGTCATGTCTCTACTGCAAGTGAGGATTCAGTCAGAACATCTGCGGGATATGTTTTGTTTTATAGACGAGTCAGAGCTGATACTGTGATGGAAGAAGCAGGGGAGTCCTCTTCGCATTTATGAGATTGCTGAAGCAGTTGTGTCATGCTTTCTTGAAGCTTTCTTTCTGAATAGTTGTGGCCACCTTCGATAAAGGATGGGGAGATGTACTTTGGTCGCATCATATGTTAGTATTGGAGTGGCAGTGCTTAGGGAACGGTTCCTTTCCTCCTCACCTCATGAGATGGTGCTGCCTTGAGGCGAGTTGAGATGATGTGCGAGGAGTTTCAAAATTTTGAGGTGGTAGCGGTGTCTGCGTGTATAATCTTATAAGCAGTGTGCACGGTGCAGCAAGATATAATTTTGATTTCTTACCCAGCAAAAAAATTGGTCATTTGTTTATTCTTCAACTGGGTAATCTTTAAGATGTCTTGATCCGCAATTCATCAGTTTATTCATTGGTATTGCCAAAACTTACTGGCAGTTTGTATTTTGTACCCTAATTGTGTAAGAAATCACAGGATTCAGTGCAAGCTGCAGCTCATAAAAGAAGAGATTTTGAAGAAACATGGTAATGTGAAAATAGCTTTTATTGAGGAGAACGGCATAGTTACGGTAGGAATGTGTTAAAATCCTCGGTGGTGTTGAGGTTGGTGGTACAGAGTTTGAGGTTGACTTATTCCTTATAAATGCTTATTGTATGTGCTGTAATTGGACATATTTTAAAAGAGATTATTTATATGAGCCCGGGCTTATGCACAATTGTTTGAGCCTGGGCATCATGCACCAAATTCGAGGATGCACATAACTCGGGCCCTTGTGCCACCTTATATGAACTTTTTTCATTTTAAAAAGTTTATTGAGATAGTCTATAAATGGATGGATGGTTTTGCCCCAAACCCTACCCCACCCCAACACAATCGATTTTGGAGGATATAAGTTGGGATGATGGAAAATTCTTCCTATTTGAGTATAGGGGTTTGGGCAGCGTCTACTAGAATTAATTAAATTCGGAGGCACTTAAATGCATCAGATGAAGCAAAAAATAATTGCCAGGTTCATGAACAAAAGAGGAAAATTCTATTAACTGAGATTATAACGCATAGGACACCGTTGTTTCTAATTCCGAGGAAGAAACCATTTTTAGACCTCACAACACAATTTTATCGCTAAAAGAAGCTAATTTTTACCCTTTTCACTTTTTTTAGGACATACTTAAAATGAATTTAATCCAATTTCCTAATTATATAGTCACAATCAAGAGTCAAAGCCCAATAATCAAACACAAAAGTAAAAAAGAAAAAACTCGAAAGAAATTCTAAAATGTCTTACTTTCAAACTTATCCAACTTATTTTTTTCTTTCTACAATGCTCATTTTCTAAAATATTTTATTTTTATAGCTATATGGTAAAAAAGAAAAGACTCTGAAAGAAATTCTAAAATGTCTAACTTTCAAACTTGTATTTTCGATATATCCAACTTATTTTTTTATTTCTACCATGCTCATTATCTAAAATATTTTATCTTTATACCTATATGCTCTGTATCATGACCCTTTTTTTAGTAAAAAGGAAAAAATGGACATAGTGGGCCCAAACAGCCCTTTTCATAACCTCCTTCCTATCAAACCACCAATTATCACATACAACTTTCGCGGTTTCGGCGTGTTGAAATCAAAGATAGAAAATCCAGTAGAGCTGTTTTAGATGGTATGTTTGGTTTGTAAAGCTCTTCCACACTTTTAGCAAACACCTTATAAATGCATAGTTTAGCGAGGTAGCTAACCCTCCCTCAAAGGGGTGGCAAATAGGGGTATATTTTTTGATAAAATAAATGAATAAATAATAGATACACATATTTTTAAAATAGGTATATTTAATAGGGAAATTTATTTAAATAATATTTAAAATAATAATAATTACCATTTTAGACCACTTTGGAAAATATTTCCTAAAGTGGTGTTCCTTTTTGCCACGCAGGCGCAGCTAAACAGCTGGTGCCTGCATGGTTTTTTTTTTTGAGTTGATTTCGTCCTTTAGCTGATTTCGTCCTTTTAAGACGTAACCCGATTTTGTCCTTCTAAAGGACAAAATCATCGCAATTCAAATTTAAAAAGCAACGTGACTTAGGAACGGACCCATAATTTTCGCAAATGCCAACTTTTGTTTTCACTTCACCTTTTATACCTTATAGAAGACAACTTCACTCCCGTGATCCATGGAATATTTTCATACCCGTACGTACATTGCATTTATCTTTCCAGTCAGAAGAACGACATGTGCCTCTTCCACATCAACTCCAACCACTTCTGTGGCATCGTCCCTCAGGTGGGTTGGTTTAGTGCGACGTACACATGTGCATTTGATTGACACAATTAACACCTATACTTCGGGTGAGGTCTTATTATCATCATCAGTGGCAGATCCACGTTGAAAGGTGGGTGGTCAATTGACCGCCCTAAAAATTGACATTTTTTTATAAAGCCCTATAGATTAGTTAGTGGATGGACCTATGACTACAATTATTGACCACCATAAAAAAAATTAATTATTTTTTGACCACCATGATTAAAAATGCTGGATCCGCCACTGATCATCATGTTAGTCGATGCTCAGGCAACATGATGATGACCTTCGTAACTTGCTACTACTTTAGTCGGTGATTACAGACGTTCATGAGCATTATCATATCGATGAGGCAGCTCATACACAGTCGAGGCACGATCCATTCGATGATATTCCATCTTCATCTGCAACACCTAGCTCTCCTCCACGTTCATCATTTTTTGTTACTCCACATGTAGCTTACCCCCAGCTAGATCCGATACTCTATTATAAATGACAGCAGCCAGCTCGTGTTGAGCTATTTGTTACTTATGCGGAGCCGGAGCCAGAGCCAGAGTAGGCGGACCATGAGGAGCAGGTGGTCCATGAGTAGGAGGATCAGGTAGACCATGAGGAGCAGGAGGAGCTAGTATAGCACTGTCGAGGTCGAGGTCGAGGACGAGGACGAGGTTGAGGACGTAGGAGTAGAAGAGATTGAGTGAATTAAAATTGTAATATGTTTGTTTTGAACTAAATATTTTATGAACATATGTGATGTTAGAATTATATGTTTTATAAATATTTATATCTTATGCTTATTTGTATGTTGTGTTGATGATAGTTGATGTGGATAAATTTGATGTTGTGCGAATAATAATTGAAACTTGATGTGTAGAATATACTGTGACATGTGTTAATTTAAGTTCTAAGCAATCCTAAAAAAAAAAATTTAAAGAATGAAATCTTACTTAAGTTTGAACTGACTAGTTTGAGAGCCAAGTGCCCTAGTTCGTCCTTTGAAATAACGAAATCAGTGGAGACAACGAAATCATGTTTTGTGAAGATGTTGTCCTGAATTGTCATTCCAAAGGATAAAATTAAATAAATTTTTTTTAAAAAAAACCACATAGGCACCCGCACCTACGTGTATTAGACTAATGCCACTTTAAAAAATATTTTCTAAATTACGTAATTTTAGTAATTATATTTTTTAATATTATTTAAATAATTTTTTTCTAAAAACATACATTATTTTTAAAAGTTAACAAACAATAAGCCAGATGGAGGACAAAAGCATTCAGCTTGACCAGGGATACCTCAGACATGTCCCAAATGTCGGACGGCAGACGTCAACGGGCAGCCGGCAAGTGGATCAGAATTCAGTGAAAAGAGGAAAGGCCGTCGTGTTCTGTTGGGATTTTGGTGGTCGTCTGAAAATCAGACCGGAACCGGGGAGCTGGAGTGGGGAAGGCTAAAACCGGGTTCTGTGTGGGTTTCAGCAAACGGAACCCGCCATATGTATGGGTTTAAATCAGAACTCGCGCCAGAAAATAGTGAGTACTATCAAACAAGGAGAGAAGTCACTCCAAAGAGTCTGGAGTTTCGGTTCAATCTATTGGAGCCACCCGGTTTTCCGGTCCCGTGGACGGTTGAACCGCAAATTAATCGCCTCCAACAACCCGGGCCAAAGAGTGTAAAAAGATTAAGGGCGGACGTCCAACCGGCATCTGCTCTCTCTCTCTCTGTCTGTCTCATTGTCGCCGGTTGGGGTTGACGCCGTGATCGACGGAGACTGCGATCTGCATCGGCGTCGGGGACGGAGGCTGACGTGATCGGGCAATTGACCGAGTTTCTTTCTCCTATGGTATGAGCCCCGCACCACTGATTAACCGGTTTTTTGTTCTTTTTCCGTTGTCCTCCTGTTTCCCGCAGGGAATTAACCGGAAGCATATACGAAAAAAACATCTTCTTGGGTAATTTTTTGACATGACATTCAATTTCGTTTAGTGCTTTGTGTATATCTTACGCAACATAATCATCTGAAGGGAATTGAACTGTGGAGGGGATCAGGGGTGCTGGCCTTGTTTACTTTGCTGATTATTCCTCCCACGGGCTTTAAATTTCAAATTTTTTAGAATTATTTCTACCATATATTTCAATATTATTGGTTAGACTTTAAAATTCGTGTTTGTTTATTGTCTAATGCGACTCTGCCAAGAACTTATAAGTTTGTTGTCATTGTCACCGCCATATTCCAATCAAACGGGGTTGTAGTTGTGGAGTCTATGTTGCCATTCACGGTGATCATTAGTATTATATTTCTATTAAGGGAGGGAAACTAATGATGCATAATACTGGGAAGGATAGCTCAAAGGTCGAGCAGTGATAGGAGGACAAATATAACCAATAATACTGTGGCACGTAATTTCAGAAAATTATGAGTTGTGTGTTGGTCATCCCGCTAGATTCGCTTATATATAAGTAATGAGTTGTTATAGTTTCTAATTTGAATTCGTCTAACCTGTTTTCCATGTATCGCTTCTTCCATCATTTGTTCTATTTTCACCTTCATATTAGAAAGCACTTCTACTTTGTTACTCGCTTTCTCTTTTTACCTCAAATAACTCAACCTTTCTAGGTCTTGCTTTAGGAAATAGGCATCTTTAGGCTTAATCACGCCATTGTCCCATTGACGTAGTGTATGGCAAACCTAAACCCTATAGAGTGAACTTCATCTTATGGTGTTGGTTCCTGCTCATTCCTATGTTGATTGGGCACCAAAATGTGGGCCCTTGACCCCCTTCACTCTAAGGTGACTCAAGTCTAGAGTCGTACATAACTCATAAGGGTTATTGAACTGCTTTGCTTGGTGTATTCAGTTTAGTACATAGATAGTAGAGTCTAGTGCCTCACCCTAGAATTGCGAGCCTAATATAGAGTTGTTGAGCATGGATCTCACCATTTCTATAACATTCTATTTTGTCTCTTAGTCACTCTAACTTGTTGTGGAGTATAGGGGTGTGTATATTGATGTACTATACCTAGGTTCATACAGTAGCCATTAAATAGAATGGAAGTGTACTCACCACCTCTCTTTGTCCTAAGATTGTCCTACTGAATTAGTTTATACCGACCTAGGAATAGTTCATCAATATAACTTCCCATACGCTCCACAATAAAATGGAGTCATTGAGAGACGAATTAGGATGTTGTTGGACTTGGTTAGGTTTATACTCAAGCACTCTAATTTAGGCCCACAATTCTGGAGTGAAGCGATAAATATCGTTGTTTATGTATTGAATTGAATACCAACTAAGGCGGATTTAGTTGACCCTTATTAGTTATGGACAGATTGACGTCCATACTTGTCTTGCCTTAAGAGTGTGGGCGTTAAGGGGGCATGTTAGGGTGCCCGATCAACATTGGAATAAGTTGAACCCAAGACCATAACATATAATTTATAGTTACCGCTCTTAAGGAATATAACCTTATGGCACACCATGCCAATATAGTGGTGGTTGAGTCAGTCAGTCCAATGTATAAAGCCTTAGAACAAGGCATTGCCCATGCCAATTTTCAAGAAGAAAATAAACGTTATAATATGAGTAATCAGCAAATCAGTTCAACAAAATCCATAAATTTAATTACTATAAATTTGTCCAGAAAAAAAACCATATTTATTTTGAAAATCACATCAACATTACAAAAATGTAAAGATTATAACAACCATGATCCCATAATATTATTGTTGTAAGTATCACTTCAAAATCCAAGGTGGAAATAAGATCAATCTTCAATACATTATATATAGTAGAAGATTGTGCATAACGCACATGCTGCACTCCACATATTTAGAGTTTTATATTAGTATATGCAAATTAAGCTTCAAGTTTAATTATCTTACCCAATCTATAAATAAGAGTTCATAAATAATATTTTTGGTGTATCGGGGGTAATTTAAGACTTTTATGACAAAAATCTTGGCCCCCTTTTACTTCAATAATAGTATAGATTAGGGATGATTTAGGATTTCTATGACAAAAATCTCTACCCTCACTTTAATAAGTTCTAAACTAATTAGGACTATGGAATCCATATGTGGCTACAAGGTTATACTTATTGGAGAAATTATTGTAATATTTTACATCTCTTGAATTCTAAATTAATTAAGACCCATAAATAAGAATTCATAAATAATATTTTTGGTGTATTGGTGGTAATTTCGGGCTTTGATGACAAAAATCTCGGCCCCCTTTTCACTTTAATAATAGTATAGATTAGAGGTAATTTAGGATTTCGATGACAAAATCTCTACCCTCCTCGCTTTTATAAATTCTAAACCAATAGGTCTATGATTAAGATCCATAAATAAGAGTTCATAAATAAGAGTTCATAAATCATATTTTTGGTGTGTTGGTGGTAATACTTATTTGAGAAATCATTGTAACATTTTAGGTCTCTTAAATTCTAAATTAATTAAGAGTTTCTTTGAAAGGGCAATATAGGTATAGCATGGAAAAAATCAGTTCTAAACCAATTAAGACTATGGAATGTGTATTTTTTATGTAGTTACAAGATTATACTTATTCGGGAAATTATTGTAATATTTTAGGTCTCTTGAATTCTAAATTAATTAAGAGTTTTTTAAAAGGACAATATAGGCGTAACATAGCAAAAATCAGTTATATAATACTCTCTCCGTCCTAAATTAATAGCTCTATTTAACAAAAAAAGTTTGTTCCATATTAATAGCTCCATTTTGTTCAATTTGAGTGATTGGGTACTTAAAAAAGACTACCATAAGCTTATTTCCCCTTCTTTTAGAGGTGGGTTTCTCCATTCAATAAAACCTCTATTTTTCCAAATGTAGCTATTAATATAGGACGGAGAGAGTAATATTTTTACATTTAAACTATATTTAATACTTATAAGTTGGGTGCAAAAGAGCCGAGTTGGTTAGTGACACTATTATTAAAAGAAGTGCAGTATTGCATGCACATTGTGCATGCAAAAGATGTAAAAAAATTTAAATTAATAATTCGAAATCTAGACTTAATTCACATTGGTAGCCAAAATCTAGATTTGATTCACTATATCTCTAGTTCTAAACCAATATGATTGGTTGAATTAAGAAGGTTTATTGTACAAGTAAAATTACATATTTATATTTATTAAGATTTGGATGATTAAGTGTAGTATTGGAAAATTAAATAATATAATATAGATGATTTAGGTTAGAATAGAAACAAAAAGAATCTATCATACCTACCTTCTCACTTTTATTAGTTGGATTTATATTTTCTTGAATTGCAATAGCATAATATGGGTATTATATACTCCCTTCGTCCTAGATTAATAGCTCCATTGGGCAAAACAGTTTCTTCCATAGTAATAGCTCCATGTTGTTCAATTTAAGTAGTTGAGAATTGAAAAAAGAGTATCATAAGTTTATTTTCCCTTCTTTTAGATGTGGGTTTCACCATTCAATAAAAATCACTATATTTTCCAAATGTAGTTATTAATATTGACGGAATGCTTGGGAGCTATCGGATCACGATCTAGTGGCTCCTCTGGCAGGTGGGTTTTAAAAACCCACTTACCCCCTAAAAACACGGGGTCGATATGTGTCGGTCTCATATAATAATATTGTATAGATGGTAAAGGGTAGAATTAGAATAAGAATAAAAAAAATCTTTTGTACCTACCTTCTCACTTTTATTAGTAGTAGGATTTATATTTTCTTGAAATGCAATAGCATAATATGGTTATTATATACCATGCATTAATGTATATATAATATATGTATTTTTATAAAATAACATAGAATATTAGGGGCATATGAAAAATGAAAGTTAAGAAATTCATATAATATGTTAGAAGACATTTATAACAAATCGAGCCAAGTTCGAGCTGATCTGATCAGTTTTCAAACGAGTCGAGTCAATTTGATTTGATGCTTGTTTGAGCTTGGCTCGCTTAGGTTCGAGTTTGAAATTAACACGAGTCAAGCCCAATTCGAGCCAAACAGGCTCAACTCGTCGAGCTGGCTTGACTTGTTAGAAGTCTTATCCCTTTTAATGAAGAATTAAAGATGATCCAAGATGCGGAACCGAAATTATATAGCATCCTTTTATAATTTTTTTTGTATTTCATCATCATCATAAAAGAAAAATAGGTCTATGCCAAAGGGGTCCCTTTGTAGCATTGGACAAACCATTTTTTTAATATTGATGAGAACACTTATGCACGAGTTGGAGGTGACTTTGAGAAAGAATAATGTATGAGTTTCGGACTTCTCAATTTAAAGAGGCTATCAAGGCACAAGCTAAGAAGGATTCCATAAGCTTGGAAGATTTACATGTGCCAAAAAGTGAGGAACCTAGGCTTTGAGCCTTAAAGGTCGATGGTTATAACATATTTGGGAAACCTTTGCAGCAAGGCTTCGTCGCTGTATATATCCTAACTGGAATTTGCGTCTAATCAATCCTTCTTTGTTCTTGGTTTCAGCCCGCGTGGCATTGGGGACATATTTCGCCCTTTTAGCAATTGTGGTGGTTTCTGGTTTGTGTTCTTGGTTTCAGCCCCCATGGCATTGAAAAATTATACAGTGCATTTTTTATACAGCTATTATGTCGTGTGTTGTCTTGCCTTGCACCACGCACTTGTTCTTAAGACTTAGAGTGGTGAAGCCTTCTTAGGGAGACTTGAGACAAGTGACCTGAGAAAATTGTCTTTAAAGGAAGCACGGTTAATTATTCATTTTCATGGAAATTGACATCTAGGGAGTGTTCCCCTTTGTAACGATGAGGGATTAATCGCGGATAATTCATCTCTTCCATGGGTAAGAAAAGTGGATACTACAATCCCAAGCTAGTTTGCTGTAATTTGAATGTACTTTAGGAATGGTTGTCAATCCCAACTTTCAATGGAACTACAATGGCGAGGTTTGTGATTCTTCATCTTCTTGATATCATTTTATAAAGTGCAACACTAGGACAAGATTCATTTATTCTATTGATTCGGCAATCTAAATAGTGTTTTGCCCATTGGTGAGTAAGTGCAGCTGGAAGTTAATGCCGATTTATCAAAATTGCTTGTGTTCCGTCCCACTCCTTATGATCAATTTGCTTCCAAGAAAAGAACATCCTTGGTAGAAAAAAAGAAGTGCAAAGGGTAAGGACAAGATAAAAGGGGGGGAGGAGAAGATAGGGAAGGACATTCAAACCTTGTATGGCAACTTCCCCTCCTAGTTCTTCCCTTCCTCTTTTCAAGTTGAAGGGACCATGGCCTTAGACTGACTCCTTTATTAAAGCACTTGGTTCAGACGAGGGTGGTCTCTTCTTGGAAGCATAAGGATCATGAGTGTGACAGAACAATGTCCCTTTTGAGAAAGCAGCATTAAGATAATTTTTAGCAACACTTACCCACCAATAGGCAAAATATTCTATGTAGACTGCTGTATCATCAGGATAAACAAATTTTGTTCTAGTGTTGCAATTTATAAAGTAATACCAAGCACATGCAGCATCATAAACCTCGCCATTGCGGTTTTCCATCCTCAAAATTTAAAATTAAGGTAGTTGCGATCAATGAATCAAAGAAAATTAACACCTTAGACATAGAGGAGTTAGTTGGGAACCTTAGAACCTTTGAGATACAAGAAAAGTCCTATGAGAATAAAAAGGAGATCATTGACAAGTGCAAGAGAAAACAGAATGCCCCAAAAGCATCTACAAGAACTTTAAGGAAAAACAACATTTTAGACATCTTAGATGAATATGAAGAAAATGAAAATGATGAAAAACTAATGTTTTTACTAGCTAAGAACTTCAAAAAATTTATGAAAACTCGGAACTTTAGATTTGGAAATAAGGGACAAAATTTTAGAAAGAAACAAGGGGGAAAGAGTGATAAGAGGCCAACAAAACAAGATAAAAAGAATTTGAAGTGCTTTGAATGTGGTAAGTTAGGTCACTTTGTTGTTGATTGTCTTAACTTTAATTCTAATAATTCTTCAAATGAGAAGCTAAAAAACAAAAGGTGTTTGATTATAAGAAAAAAAGAAAGGTGTTTCAAGCAACTTACTTTGATGAAAGCTCTTCCAAAGAAAAAGAACTATACAACTATATTGTCTTCCATGCAAGTGTGAAGGATGATAGTTCAACAGAAGATTCTCATGAGATCAGTTCTTTAGAAGAGAACTCAGATTCTTGAAGTTGATTCTCATAATTTTTAAGGGATTCCTCCAACAACTTTTAGTTTTGACTAAGAGAACCAAAAGTCTTGAGAGATAGTTGAAGAAGAAAAAAGATGAACTAGTTGTATCTTCTCTAGAAACCTATATATGATACTAAATCTTCCATCATCATCACTTTTTTTGTCCTATTCAACACTTGACCCTTCAGCTAGAGAAGAAATCTACAAATCAATGAGCAACGGGTCCCATTGAACAACATATCCCAATCTTCTTCTATATTACCCGTCATGTGATTTTGTTTTAATTTGTAACAACCCATAAAAATTCTTCCAGCCACTGTGAAGTCATGACTTTTGTCTCTAATCCTATTGTTTATAGTTTTTTTTACCTTTTTATCTCCACAACAAATGCACATCACTTGGGCAATTAATTCTCCACCAATTAGAGGCTTTTCCCATGTCTATCGTTCTTCTCAACAAGATAGAACCAGACTCTTGACATTTTGTGGGGCCCAATTTGCAATCCATATGACCCATCTTCTCTAAGACTTTGATTTCTTCTCTTTCTCTCTCTCTCTCACTCTCTCTCTCACAACCTTGTAATCAAACCAACAAAATCCTTCAATGGCTTTATATCTTCAACGGGTTTTATTGGAAAGAATTTTTGTCGCATTTTCTGGTTATGGATTGAGCTTTATCCGAATTTGAATTCTCTTAAGCATATCCAAATAAATTCCAAGTGACATGGGAGTCTTGTAAGCTACCCGAAAGTTGTCCACAAGGCATAATAGCCATATTTTAGACATGTAAAAACATATATAAAATTCCAGAGTGATTCAAACACATGCCTAAATTACCTAAATTGATTAATAATTAAATAAAAATACTCACTAATAAACCCAATTAACCCTAGATTAGCATAATAATATGCTAGCAAATTAGGTAAAAAAGGCATATAAAATGGATATATTTTGTGTGTATCACACCTCTCAACCAGTGTTTTACAAACAAAAACTCTTAAGCCTTGGGGAGTTAGAAACCCATGATTCTTTTTCTCAACCATGAGTCTCCTCTACGTGGCTAATGGACTCTTTTTTCATGCTCATCGGGATACTTGGTACTTCTGACCTTGAGTGTTTGCCGATCAAATGGCCAGGCATTCGAATGGCGTGCCCTGGCCATTCTATTGTCCTGCCAAGGCGTTCAAATAGTTGTACTACAATTTTGTGATTTTGGTCTATTTTGTGGATTTTTTGTCATTTCTTGTTCTCTTCTCATAAGTCTAATTCTTTATGACTATGATGAGTTAAAATTACTTATAAATGTTACTGTGATTGCATGAGAACCATCTTTGAATTATGATTTAGCTCAAGCATGAACATGACGATACTTGTCTAGATTTACTACGATATTCTACTCGATTTAAATCCATGTTTGATGATTTCTTCATAATAACTTTATGACTTCAGTAGGTCATAACCATGAGAATTTATGTATGCTTGCACTTGTCATATTGATTTTAAGTGATTCATGTTTCATATGTTTTAGCTTAAGTATGACCACTACCACGCATATGTACATTCTTGCTTATGACTATATGATTTTATTTGTCGCAAATGGACCATGTTACATACACACAAGGACTTATTTGAGTATGTTTAGTTCTGCTTACATTTGTTAGACTTTTATCACATATGTATCATGGCGCATGCATCATAAAAATGCTTTATAAGCAATGATCTCTTGTATTTTGCCGTGAATAATAAATTGGCTGCAATCAGATGTTATTGGTTGCCGAATTAGTCGCTCGGAGGCTTATTGAATCGATTTTATGTCTGAAAGGATGAGTTTTTGTTTTAAGTTCCTTTGAGGACGTGTTGCCTCCCCGGGTTGAGATGAGCGGATTTGCTATGTGAGTTAAACTAATGTGTTATCTGGACTCTGGGAATTCAGGATAGTATGTCTGTGTGCACCGACTTGCCAGGCTACTATAGTTTTTTTTTTAGGTATTCAGACCTTCTTACAAAGATTGTCCTGGGTGAGCAGGAACTACTCTAGTTTTCCTTTTAGGAATTCGAACCTTCCCACTAGGGATTGTCCTAGGTGAGCAAAGGGTACCTTCCCAGTTAGGGAACTTGCCCAAACTGCTTTAATTTTTTTTCTAGGAATTTAAACCTTCCTCATAAGGGATTATCCTGGGCAAGTGGGTTTGATTATTTTTCTCAATTGTGAGACATTTATTAAGGTTTGATGCATGTGCATGGATATAATGCTCATTAACATAGGTTGTGTAGGAACAATGATATTTATGTTACACATGGGGCATATGACAAATTACATTTAAACGTGCAGGATAGCATGTAATATGATATACTTGATTTATGTAGGTTGAATATGTATATTGAGATATGATTATACAGGGTGTGCATGTTGATACTTAATTCACGCATTATGTGAATTATATAATGAGATTTATATGATTACAAGTTATGGGTATATGTGTTATGGACTATGGATAGACATAAGATGCGCATGTGGCACGAATATGTGTTTATGGAATAGGTTTTACCTTATGATATATATGTAGCATGAATATGTGTTTATGGAATGGGTTTTACCTTATGATATACATGTAGCATGAATGTGTTTATGGAATGTGGATTACAATATGATGCACAATTGACATGGATATATGTAATTTATCCCATGATGAATAGGTGTGGTGAATAAATATGTGATGCATGTGATATTGATAATGTTTGTGATATCTTTATGAGTTTATTGTCCGTATTAAAATCTTTTTTGGGCAAAAACTCACCACTCTTTTTGTATGGTCTTATTTTAGGGTTGCATGTCGTATTATGTAGATGCTTCGAATGAGCTCTATGTTGAATATAATGATGGTCATGTTCACTGAGAGAAGCTATGGTTGCATAGGGTTATATTAGTTTGATCTATGTTATGTTGAGCTTATATATTTGACTTTACTTCACACTATGTTTAACTATTATTAGCTTAGACTTGTTTAGCCCTTGTGGCTTGTTTTTATGTGTTAACTAGATGGTGTGTGTATGTGTGGACTAAGACATTAATTAATAGTCCTTTACATTTCTCTATTTGTTTTTGTACAAAGTTCGTGTGTGCTCACTTTGATAGGTGTTTCACCTAAGTATGGGTTAAGTCTTCCGTATTTCTACTTAACTTATCGTGCCACATACTACTTCCTCTTTAGACCTAGTTCGGGTTAGGGGTGACATGTGCCGGGGTGTGATACTTCATATACGCACTTAAAGGACAAAGTGGTGAAAAAAAGAGCTTTGATATTGGAACTTTAGTTAAAGTGTTGTTGAGAAGATTAAAGATTATTCAAGCCAAAGGAGTTGTTGTGAAGATCAAGATTTTGAAGATAGAGATGGGGCTAATCAAGATAGTTTATATATATAATTCTGTTATACAGTGATGAAGATCATTAGACTAAAATTAATTTATTTTGAAAAACCAAATAGACCTATTAATATGGGACAACAGATGGAGTATATGAACTATAATGATCATATAGCCCATAGTTCTCATTTAGATGAGATTGTTATAGCTCATTATTACGTTCTCCGCTGAAATTTACCTAATATATGTGGTCGTATTATGTGCATTCATGTGTCAGACAATTTTTGTTATTAAATTCGTACTCTTAAAGGTGATTTTGCCACTAAGTAGATGCCTTAAAAATATCATTGCTGGCTAAAGATTAGTTGACTGCATCTAAAGAGTTTTTACCACTACTAAGTATTTGCCAGATTTATTGATGTATTAAATTACTTGTAGAAGAGTACCAAATAGTGGCATAAAAAGACCTGACATGTTTCTGTCGTATACAATGTGTTATCTATGTATAAACTTATATCACAAACTTGACTCCTAAGTATGCAATATTTCATAATTATTTGTGTTTTACATGATCCATACATTGTGATACTGCCATCAGCAAGTTGGCATTTCCTGGGTCCCTTAGAATAGTTATTTTGTAGACGTTTTTAACTTTTGAAGATGGAACAGATAAATCCTTGATGGCCACTGATCAAGGAAAAGGGTACAAATCCAATAAAAATTGGCTGGGGTCCCCGATAGAAACTCACGTTGTTTCTCATTTTGCTTGCTACTCATATTTCCCCCAAAAATGGGACCTGACCTAGGCTACGGAAAAAAGCATAAAAGCTACGTTTCAAGGGTATGATCGGAAAGGTATATGGAAATAAAAGAGTAGACAAAAACATATTAGGGCATAAATCAATAACATCTATAACATATCATCCTACTAATATAAAGCACCAAATTGTAGAATATAACTTTCGATTTCTGCCCATATTACCTATAATTTTTTATCATTATTCATAGATTACTCTAAACATATACTGAAAAGAAAATAATTAATACTCCATCTATCCCATATTAAGTTTACTATTTAGTTTTTTAAAATAAATTAATTTTAGTTTAAATTAAAAACCAAATAGGGCACTTAATTGGGAACGGAGGGAGTATAATATTCAAAAGATTATATTTAGTTTGGAAAGAAGAGAATAGATGGTTAATTATATGATTCGTAAACTAAAGGCTCACGAGAGATGAAAGCCCGTGAAGAAACCATACCTTCTTTCTACCACAGGTCCACAACCCTCCATCTCCCACCATCATACTATTGTAAACTCCAACAACAAAGTCCACAAGCCAGAATAAAGCTCCACGCAAAGAGAAGAAATAAACATGTGGAGAAACGTTGCTGAGAAGAGATCATACAGACCAGAGAAAAAACGGGAGGAGCCGCTGCCATTGTCCTCCACCAACCACCTTCTTCTACCTTCTCCATGGAGTCTAGTTCTCAATGTGCCACAGAGGAGCGCCGGCTCATTCTCTGACTGAATGAGTTGTGGTGAGCAAGAACCAAAAAAGAAGAACTGACTGAAAGGATGGAGTGGTCTTGAACAAAAAAATAAAAGAAAAGAGGAAAGTACATGCTTGTCCATAGAACCAAAAAGAGGAGAATTTACAAAACAGGTGGAGAGCTCTTCAATGAGGAAGTAAAAGAAAAGAAGAAGCAACCTACTTCCCCATAAAACCAGACGGGAACGGAAAGAGTTCGTGCGCATGCAAAATCAATATCATTGAAAGTACTACTTATTAGAAGCTTTCGTCTCATTCTTTGGAAGCACAATCTTGTAAATGGCAATTAACTTCATAAAAAAATTCCTTAAAATGGAACGAGTGGAGAACAAGAAACAGGTTTCTTTTATTACATGTGGAATTCACTTCAGTGACAGCCCGCAGAATTATGATTATTGAAGCTAATTAACCTAAGCAGGAAAGTTTTATGAAAACATCAATCCAAAATTGTAGTTTCTATACTGATGAAATGACGGATTGAAGTGGTCCATCTTAAATTCTTAATCGGTAATCCTCCTTTCCCACATGCCCACGTCAATATTTCATCTATAATTATGAGGATGCTAAGGCAGTAAATTTGTACTTAGAAAGATATTTGCAATATACTTGCAATCTCAGCTTCATCAACTATCTCATGCATTCCTCTAAAGAAGACTGCAGAGCCAGATTATTCTTCTAAAGAAATGTGTTTGTAATCTTAGTTCTGTGTGCATCCAGCCCTGGATGTGGTATTCAAAGTTAGGTTGGTAGGCTGGCTTTTCAACTAATAACAGTATTTCCAGGTAAAAAGCTCAGCAACTACCATGCTATAGCTTATAGCTTTTACACTTAACTTGCTAAAAGGAAGACAAAAAACATTAAAAAAATGATACTCTAATCATAATCATAATTTACCTTACACCTTTTAGTCTATTTTGTGCTAATTATTTCATAAGAGGCAACGTAATAACATCTATTATTATTAACTTGATCAAAGTTCTCTTAGGTCTCCCTCCCTTTTTTTGGTATCATTTACATGATCACTTTTAACCTTCTCATTGGGGCATCTATTGATCTTCTTTATACATGCTCATACCAAGCACAACATACACCCTAAACTTCTCCCCTAAAGAGTGACCTCAAACTGAAGCACAAGCACCGACCAAATAGAAAACACCTTAAACAATATATAGTATCTCTTACACCACAATTAAAAAAAGACAACACTAAATTTTTTTTGATGATCATAGATAACAGTTCTTCCTTGTTGGCTCTGGACATAATTTAGGCTATGAACACGTGAGTTGAAAGTAAAAGAAATCACCAAACAGCATCCCTCACAATATTGGTGATTACTCAATTACATGATGTTTAAAATTGAACCACCTAAAGGTTAATAATGACTACTGTAAGAATTAGTTTCTATAACTAACTCCCAACAAAAGAATGAGTTTCTAAAATTCTCCCGCTTTTTTACATGTTTGCATTTACAACAGCTTCAAATGCACTTACAACAATATATTACAGCATACAAAAGGGCAACTCAAGTATCTGGCAAAGACAAAAAATGATACTGGAAAAAACAACAGCCACTATGCTCTCCTCCTTTTAAAACTAGGATGAACATTCAAATCATACCCTTCAAGTTTTTCAAAAGCTAATAGGCACTCATTAACCCTTTTATAAACAACAGGAATCATGGTTACATTATGGGCTACTTTTGTCTTCAGCAACTGTATCTTTTCAACAATTTTAGGATCCTCTTCATCAAATTGCATCTTCTTATTCTGTTGGGCATGAACTTTTCCTACATATTGCACAATGAACAAACTAAAAGCTTCCTTTAAAATTAAATTAATAAAAGCCAAAAAATAGTAAAGCAGCATTTCACGTCAAAAAATGGCTCCCCAATAAAAAATTTCTATAGGACAACCATCCCTGAAAGCGTAGAATTCCTGTACTTAATATCAACACAAAAGATGAAAATTTTCACATGGTTCCCAACAGAAGCAATAAGTATACTAAGATCAGATAAATAAATTCATAAAGACGATGATGGTAATTTAATAGTAAAATGGGATATGGGGTCTGTTTTAGCAATAAGAACAATCAGGATTCATAATATGGGTTGCTATGTTTCAAACAGCATGTCATCAAATCTTTTCAACAAATTTAAGGCAATCTAGAATTTCAAACAAAAACCATGTATGTTCAGAAAAAAAATTATAAGATTAACTTCAAATCTTTAAGCACCCTTTATTAGAAATAGAGTTTGTGATGAGTGATAGAGTGGAGAGTCAAGTCTGACACATGCAGCATGATAACACATGTTGATCAGTTGCAACTACCATTAGCACCAAGAATACCATCTCAGTTAAGTACACAGACCAAAGGCAGGACTACAGGAAATTCAAACAGAGAATGACTAAAGTCTAATAGAATTTCGAGAATGGGGCAATATGTTGGTTTCAAGAGTGGAAACACACTCAGTAAGCCTCACATCAGAATGAACTATTTGCGTGCTTAACAAGCAATTTGGCCCCACATACAAGACTTTAATGTCATCTTAATAAATTTCTTCCAGCGGTCAGCGTATTCTCCTATAAGACAAAGTTCCAACGCTCAACAAGTCTGGTATATTGGCAGACAATGTGACATAGCACATCCCTCCACCAGAAGATGTAACATGGGATTTTCTTAATTTGAATCTTGTGGACATGGCTCGCCTCAAGAGGGGAGAAATGCTGTGATCAACCCCTAATTATCTAGTATTTCTCTACATTTACTGAATAACTAGAAATTAGTAGTAGAAGTAGTTTATGCTTATTTGCACATTTAGAAGTAGATAAACTTATTTTCTTATTTGCTTGTGTATAAGGCTTATGAATTAGTGTCTATACTAGATGTAATAGTTGATGCCCTAATTTTCGATTAGTGAAGAGAGTTAAGGTATAACCCTAGTTTCAATAAAATTAGCTAGAGCGCAAAAAGAGGAGAGTGGTTCCCCTCAAAGCAAGCCCACGCCGATGCTACTCACGGGCACCAATACTCCTGCCAACCAACCTGCAGTTGACCACCCCATTTCATCTTCTTCCTTCCACCCTCTTCCTTAAATTGTAGTAAAAGTCACAACTTTTCCCTGTTCCCACTACAATTTCCTGTTCCCACTACACAGCATATAGAGATGCATAATGTTAAGGTCAACCGGATTTAAAGACTGAAGTTTTCCATTATGCCTTTCAAGGAAAGGTCAATTGACTTAAGTTATCCTCAATCTGATGGAAAATTGAGCAATGATTTCTGGTTTTCACACATTCACTACTCTTAATCAGCAGAAGATGTTAAAACATATAGCACCAAAAAACATTCAAAAATAACAGTTAGAGGATTAGATGGCACATTATTTTCTGAAATCGATCAAGCAATTTTTTTCTAGAAAAAAGATTAATCTACATCATAAAAATCCAGTTTCCCTGCCCCTTCTAATAGGGCCCTAAGGATCCGGAAACCATTTGTTATACCAAAAAAAATCAAAATTAATCTGCCAATTCGAGCAGAACATATCAACCCTTAAGCCTCAATAATCAACAACAGCAATCAACTTGCAAAAAATCGAATCATTCAGTTCGAAAACTTACCAAGATTCGTCCCATCACCACCCTCGGACCCTCCCTCCCACACGACTCGCGGTATCTGGGGCCTACTGGAGACGAGGAGCGATTCCACGGCTTCGTTGAAGAGGCCGGGCATCGTCGCCCGGAAGCGCCGGACCCGCCCTCCCATCTCCTTCACCTGCCTCTCCAGCTCCTGGAGGCCTTCTTCGTCTACCTCCTCCTCACTGCCGCCGGCGAGAGGTGGGAGAGGCAGTGGGCTGAGGCTCGCGAGGGCCAGGATTCTCGTCGCGGACGCCGCAGGGGTTTCCGCCATGGCTGCGGCTCCGCAAACCGTCCGCCGGCCGGGAAGGGTCACGGGCTCATTTTCCGAAATTTGAATGGAGGAAGATTTGGAAGAGTGCGGGGAAAGGGAAGTTTGAAGGCGCGGAGTTGCGGAACTGTTCCACGATAAATTAAATTGAAGTTAATACCAGCTTTTTATAAAAAAGTTTTATTAATATTAATAACTTTATTTTGTTAAATTTAAGTGGTTCAGTACTTTAAAAAAATTATTATAATTTTATTTTATATATTGGTTTTACCATCTAATAAAAATTATTTTTTTCAAATATAGTTATTATTATTAGACGAAGGGAGTACTTAAAAATTATTCATAGTCAAATATGTAAAAAATATAAAAATATATTGAACATTGAGCAGATCTACCATGTGGCCAAAGTGATAAAGTATGGGTATAATATATATTTTATAAGTATAATATTTTTTTTCCCACCATAAAAAATATTGTATTATTCATATGTTTTTTTAAAACACATATTAAGCGTTTTATATGCATACTAAATATTTTGTGTATTTTTTATTTAATATATATATATATATATATATATATATATATATATATATATATATATATATAATATGTGTATTATACCATACTTTATCACTTAGCCCTTAGATGGCTCTTTCTTCCAGTTCTATATTTTTTTGTTGTTGATTGACTGATGAGCTCTCTAATGATATTTTTTAGCTACTAAGCTTTCCCAAATTTATGATAGTGGAAGTGTTATTTTTCAATGTACTATTTTCAAGGAAGAAGACATCTTATCTAATGTTTTAAAACCTAGCCCAAGCCCCAACCGAGATTAGTGGTTGGGCTAGGTCGACCCAGGTTGACTCGGAGGATGTCATTATTACCTAAATTTTTTTTCAAGAATTTCTCCATAATACTTAAAAAAAATTAGTTAAACCTGTTCAAAATCTCACTTGAACTTATTTGACCATTCAAAATATTATTCATTCCAACCTATTTTAATAAGTTATCATTTCAAATTTCCTATTAACATAAAACAACATAAATAGTAACATAAACAAATAAATATCAATTTTTAAACCTACACTACTCATTCAAAGCCATAGTTCTAACATAATTAGAAACATAAACAAACATTCATAGTTTCAAATCTAAAAAAACCATTTACTTTTTAGTTCTAAGTCCAAATCAAACATTAATTCATTGTCCACACCAATTTCCACCAAACATAACTAGATAACTCAAATCACTTCAAATTCCTTAAAATGAAAAATCAATGTAAATTTTAATAACCAAACACATTATATGCACACGATCAAGCCATAAATCACTCATTCTCAGCGAGTAAAAATTTATACAACTCCTACGCGCTACCATACATCAAAACTATATTCAAATCAAATCACATATATAAAAAATCATAATCCAACGATCAAAAGGATACCTTATTTGCATGCAAAGACTGAAAATATAAAAACCTTAGTTCTTGCAATAAAACCAAATCCGAAAATGGTGCATGGAAATAAACTACGAAATTAACATGTAATAAATTAAATTCAAATTCAAATAAATAAAATAGAGAAGAAATTACCTTTTACATGCTCAAATTCTTTCTCAGTTTGTTCGTCAATGCAAAAATAGAGAAATCAAAGAGAGATTGAAAAAACATTTGAAGCGCAAAGGGGAAACTCATCGGCAACGGCAACGACACATTTGGTAGATGGCCTTTTAGTTCATGGCGATAGCAATTTAGGTGGATCTATAGGAGGTAGTGAGGGAAGAAGAGAAAGGAAAATAGACGGTGATGAGGCAAAAGAGAAAGGAGGGATTTTCGATGGAGAAGATCGCCAGGCACCGACCTAAATCGCCCAGATCTCCTCCCTACTTTCAGGCCATGGACAACGACGGAACGTGGAGAGGGAATCGCTGGAGGAGATCGCCACTCACAGTCGCGGCGTTGCCCCAAATCGTTCAGCCCTGATCCCGCGTCCGAGCTCCTCCAGATACCCGATCACGATCGGTTCCTCAATCGCTATCGGTAAGTTTTTTTTAAGAACGGGACCGGAACACTGGGTAACCGGTTTAACCGGCCGGATCACGCTTACCCGGCCGGGTTAAACTGACCCGAAAATCAAGTTGTACCAGCCCTTTTTCAACACCGGGTCCGGTTAAAACCGGTCGGACTGGCTGGTCCAGTTTTTAAAACACTGATCTTATCTTATAGTATTTTGGGTTTCACAATCTTTTTGGTTACATTTTGAATACAATTTTTATTTTTATTATTTCTCTATACTTTTAGGTTTTTTTCGTATATTTTTTTCATATGTCTCCCCTAGCAATACTATTGTCGTACATGTACTTTATCACTTAACATGTGGCGTGTGTAATAGTTCTATTGGATAAGTGAGTTAACTAAAAAAGTTCAAGTAGACTAGATCCGATTTCAAGCCTTTTATAGGTTGATGGTTGTGACACCCGTGCTTTTCATGAGAAATTCTTGTACATTATATTTAATATTTTTATTTGTGGTTTTCTCTTGGCCGTTGTCGTAGGCTTCGTGTTCAATGAGGCAGCAAACTCATTTGATAAAGATAGAATTACTGAGTAACATGCTCATAAAAGTATATAAGTATAAATTTTATTTTATCTTTATTTAAGAAAGAAGTTTCTGTCATTGGGCATCAACAAATTGATGACCCTACCGATAAAACTCTCAGTAACGTTTGACGCATCGATCAATCTACCTATGAGCTGCCAGAAATTTGTTGGTAGTCATCAATGTGTCAGTGTTATGTGACAGTCTTATCGATGGGTTTGAAGCTGCAATTGAAAAATAGATTCGAGTGATTTTTGGAGACGGTCATGTACCAAAATTTGATTAATTATTCCCCATATAAATACCTTTGACAATTTTTGACCTCTGACTTTGGGAGAAAGGTAAAGGACTTTAGGCATGTTAAAGTTGGAAGAAAGGGGGAGAGGACCGAATTCGTGGAGACCTAGGCATTGGTGTCGAATAAGAGGTCAAATTGTTAACCTCACTACTATCATTTAACTTGAAACTATCTGTATGAAATAGATTATGCCATCTCTTGATACAAAAGCATGAAAAGAGGATTTTTTGTGCTTTTATGCCATAATGATGTTGAAGATTTATAATTTCTATGTTGAATGATCATTTGATGACATATATCATTATTTAGCATTCTAAAAGTTGTTATACATGAAGAAATATGTTTTAAAATACTTTATAGTAATTTTTGGATAGCCATGATAATTTATATTATTTCTTCCGATCGTCAGCACAACCACCGACTTGTCAATGAAATGGAGGAGATGATGGTACTAACACCGACCCACATCGATGTATCGGTGAGCAATAGGTGGGTCATCGGTAGTTACGTCACCACCCGACACACCCCCTTAACCCTAACCTGATCTAAGGAGAGATGACGATGATGATGGCAACACGAAGTGAAAAGATAACCCAAAATCAGGCTAGATCGAAGTACACAACACTTCCCTTTATGAAAAAGAAATTAACGGAAGATAAAGAAATTACTTAAAGTCTCTTAGTCATTCACATACCCATATAAGTCTCAAATAATACAATAAGTCTAAAGCCTTAAAGGTAACAACATATCTAAGCCATTAACAAGGCTCTCCATAGACATGTAAAGTATCAAAGTTTTAACATAAGAAATCAACATAACTCTATCCTATCATAAATGAACTAGCCCACACTCCATATTTATCTATTTGCCTCCATGTTTGTAAAATAATGCATCCACAACACCTGTATGACACAAACATACAACCCCAAAACAAAATAACACAACAAGGGGTGATCTTTAGCTTAGCAAGAGTTTGAAAACATAAAACTCACATTGATACCAAAATATAATCATAAAGAATCATATCATAAACCACATGCAAATCATGTTAACAACAAAGAGGACATCAAATCTCTCACACATACAACTTGTGGGACATATTTCATTATGCATCACATATCCATTATCAAAACATATGCATCATGTTTCATTATATCATAATCTATACACACAACATGTGAATTCAATAGACATATCCATACGCATCTTGCATGATCAATTCTCACATCCCATACACATCCTACATTATTAAGTATTATAATTCATACACATCTTGCATGATCAAGTGTCATGATCCATACACAACCTATGTAAACATAAACATCATTTTCCCTATATATAACTTGTGTAAATGAGCATTATAATTCATACACAACATGTGTAAACAATACTATGAATATCCCACAATAGAGAAATCACCTACTCACCTTGACAATCCTAATAAGGAAGGCCTAAGCAGACCTGCTAACTCTTGAAATCCTAAAAAGGAAGACTTAAGCAGTTTGACAATTCTTAGCTAGAAGTGCCCCTAGTTAGCTAGTGCATAAGGACAAACAAGCCTAGATTCTTAGTCCAAAAGTGTCCAATAGTTTATCTCATTATAGCCTTCCACTCTTCTCACCTTGGGAGGAACCCCACCCTTTCGAAATGAAAAACACTGCCCATAGGACAGAAAACCCCACCCAATGGACGGAAAATCGATTTGTTTAATCTCCGATACTACTAATCCAGAAAACTACAACACATGATCAACTAATCACAATTAAACACAGTTAAACATGGCATAATAAATCATTTTCATGATGTATACAACATGATACATACGTGAGCAATGCTAGGCACGTGCAAGCATGAGTAATCATACACTAATCAATCTTATTATGCGTGAGACATGGTCATATGTGGCAAATGAGATCATGTAAGCATAAGTAAGCAGAAACATACATGGTTATGTTCATAAATAAACTAAAATATGTGAAACATGGTTCATACATAATTAATGTAGTATGTGTACATGCCTTCATACTTCAACATGGTTATACTCTGCTCGTGTCATGTGAAAGTCATGAAGAAATGATCGAATTTTGGCTAAAAAATAATCATTAAGTAATTTCATAAATAAGCTAAAACACATAGATATGGTTCATACAAAACTAATGTAGCATGTGTATAAGCATTCATACTTGAGTATAATCATACTCTACTGGTGTCATAAAATAAACATGAATAAACTATAAAAACGTGACATAAAAATAAGCTTAGAATCATTTTTGTTCATGGCCGATTGATCGACTGAACTATCTTTCGAAATTCCTTTATTGCTGATCAATCGGCCCAATAGGGCAATTGATCAGTCAAACCCCAAAACCCTAAAAATAGTCATTTTTCTTAGCTAAAAATTGAATCGAATTTATTCCAAAAATCCACAAAAATTCATAAACTTAATATAATCATTATTTAAAGCCTAAGACATGATAGATCTTACATTTCTCATGCATATTCATGTGAAAACAACATTAAATAATCCATTCAAGAAGATTCAAATTCATCCATCTATAAACTTCAAGAATATGAATCCACCCACAAACATGATGTTAATGCAAGTAAAACCTCATCAAACAAAAACCTCTTACCTCAAAAAAGATTGTAAACCCTTGAATCACCTCCAAAGCTCAAGGAAACTAGATCTTGCAAGTTATGTCGATGTGATGATGAGGTGTCGACGAGGAATGTTGTTCTTTGCCAACCCACTCTGTCGGTGAGGGTTCAACACATACCCATCAGTGACCTGGCCGACACGTCGGTGAGTCTACTAATAGTAAGTCGGCTTTGGGTAATTTTTAGTATAAAATACTATATATGTTAAGCTATTATTATGAGATATAATAACATGATACTTAATGCATCATATGAACATGTACGTGAGGTGTGATTAAGGATGTCTTGGTATACGCACCTTTGTCTATGAGAATCCTTATAATGGATTGCATCACCTGACCAATGTATAAGGACACATAAGGCATAGGATATCTGTACTGACTCTAAAATTCTCAGTAAGATTTTCAGTCTTTTGGAGTTTTAAATATTTTTTAGAGATTTTGATGAGATAATATTTTTATAAGAGTATGGTAGTGCTTGAAGAAACGAGCGTAATGAGTCAAAAACAGTGTAAAACGGAGGTCGGGAGTGAAAGTTATGATCTCAAGAAGCATGACTTATGAGTAAGACCCACTCATAAGTGATTTGACTTCGTAGAGCTCGTCAATATGAGTCCAATGGCACCAAGAATGAGCAAAACGGAGATTGAGGTAGAAAGATATGACGGTTTAAAGTTAAAAGTTTTAAAAAATATATAATATGAAAATCAGCCTTGCGCAGCGCGCGCCGAACACGCGTGATGAGCACGTGTTCATCATGCATGCCCACCAGTTTTGGCGGTGCCAACTGAATTCAGCGGCGGCACCCCACCACCTCCGATGCCTATAAATAGTACATTCCCGCTAGTTTTTTTACACAAGTCTATTTCTTCACCCTTTTACTGTTTCTGACCCATTTTAAGTCCAATTTACCCAATTCAAAAACTATTTCCTACTAAATCAAGGGTGTTCTTCACAGTGGAAGGGTTATTTTCTTAAACTGACGTCTCTAATATCGAGAAAACCTTATCTTCCTCCTCGTTTTCTCCATATCCTATTTATACTATTTCCGAGTCATTTCAAGTTCAATTCTGCCCGTTCAAAAGGAGGTCTCTACTAAAGAGAATGTGTTGAATGCTGTGGTGGGGTTATTTTTATCGTATGGATCCTCTATATTTACGAATCTTATACTCATGATTAAGGTAGGGTGTTTTAAACTCTAAACCTGCTTTGCTGATCGGACTCAGTTTCTTTTGAAGTATTTGATTCAAATATGTGTATGACGTTTGTTTTAATCAATGAATGGATTTTTGCTCAAATTATGTGATAATTTTGCTACATATATTGATGTGAATTGATTTCGTATGTACCGTTTAGTGTTTTGGTTACGTACACTATTTTGATGCCCGCCGAGAAAAATAATTGGCTAGTGGCGCGCACAGGGTGGAGCATCATGGGGAAACTGCTTCCCTTAGTGGCCTCCGTTGTCCCATGAGCGCGGGGATAGGTCGTTGGGTATCGCAGCTTGTGGATATGGTCGGATTTGTGAATTTGTTTTGATTTGATTTTAAACATGTTTCACTTACCATGTTTTTTAGATTTTAAACCAACCTACTGAGTATGAATATACTCACGCACCCGCAAACTATGCAGGTGATGCAATGGATTCCCCCCAAGCTGAAACTGTGACCCATGGTGTAGCAGCATCAGAGAACCATATGGAAAATTTCTTCGATATGATGATACAAATGATGACCCGACATATGCAAACTCAAGGAGTTCAGCCTAGTCCTAACCATGGGAGAAACACTATGGAATCGATTGAGAATGGTCAGAATGAGAAGGATAATTTACTAGAATGATTCAAGAAAATTGCCCCAACTTTTACGGGATAGGACGGTCAGGAGGCAGCTGAGAAATAGATATTTGAGGTAGAAAGAATATTTAAGGCTATGAAAGTGCCAGAGGATAGGAAGGTGGATGTGGTCACTTTCTCTTTGACGGGGGAAGCAACCTTCTGGTGGCCTACAACAGAAAGGAACTTCTTTCCTAATAAGGAAAACATTAAGTGGGAAGAGTTTAGAAAGAGACTATATGACAAATATTTCCCTCCTCATATTCAGGACAAGAAAGAAAAAGAATTCTTGGACCTTCAGCAAAGGAATATGACCGTCACTCAGTATGAAAATAAGTTTGTATAGTTATAGTGTTTTGCTCCTAACTTTTGTCTTACGGAGTTAAAAAAAGCTCGAAAGTTTGTTAGGGGATTAAATAGTGGACTCCGTGGTTGAATAATAGGTTTTCAACCTACTACGTTTGCAAAGGCAATGGAATTGGCTTCTTTAGTGGAACAATAATATCAAGAGTTCCTAGTAGAATGTAAGGATCATGGGCAAAATAGTAACTCCAAGATTGACGAAAGAAAGAGGAAATTCATGTCTCCTACCCAGAATAGTAATTCTAAATTTCAAAAGCCTTTTGGAACTTAAACTCAAATTCAGAGGGAGAAGAAATTGGAAAAGTGTTCTAAATGTTACCGGATCCACCCACCTGGAGTTGTTTCTATATTGAGGGACACTGCTTTGCTTGTGGCAAATTGGGGCATCAGATAAATAATTGCCCAAAAATGAAGAGTCATGAGGCTGAAGGACAATGCTTTTCTTATGGCAAACTGGGACACAAGTTTAAGGAATGTCCGAAAAAGAAGAGCCAAGAAGAGATGAAGATAGGGAAGAAGTCCAAGGCTCATGGGCGAGTTTATGCCATCAAAGGAGAAGAAGCTCAAACGTCAAATGGAGTTATACAAGGTACACTTTTGATCTTGGATAAGATTGCTAAAGTTTTGATAGATCCAGGATCAACACATTCTTTTATATCCTATGATTTTCCTTTAGGTACTAGTTGTCAAATTTTGGAACTAGGATATACATTAGAAGTATCAACTCCTATGCGAAAAACTCTTCTAGCACAAGAGTTTTTGCAGAATGTGTCTGTGTCCTTGGAAATAAAAAAAATGGGAAGTTAATCTTATACTTTTAAGTATGACAGATTTTGATGTCATATTGGGAATGGATTGGCTAGCTGAAAATGAGGCCTTAGTAGATTGTAAAAGAAAAAAAGTTATGTTTCATAAGCAAGGAGAGAGAAGCATTACTTTCTATGGAAAGCAAGAATATACTGGGGCATCTGTTATATCTGCTATTAAGGCTCAACGATTAATATCTAAAGGATGCCAGGCGTATCTTGTGTAAGGACTCTTATTTTTAAACTAGTTTTCGTTTCATTTTAATTGTCGGTTATTACGTGGTTAACTCTTTTTCTTATTAATTCAGTGATTTCATAAATAAATAGTGTTTATTTTGGTTTTAATCAAAATAAAATTTACAATTATTAGTTTTAAGTGATTTTGAGTCAAATCTGAATTTTTGGGATTTTTTTAAATTTTTACTAATTTTCCAAAAATTAGGGTTTGGCGGGACCCCTGTGGGCCCCACTGTCGAAATTTGGGTTTTTGGACCAAACTAACCTAGACATCAACATAAGCCCTTACCAAAATTTTCATAATTTTCCAAGTTTAATTAGTGCTCAAATAGCTAAATTGCCCATTTTTAGCCTATTATTCTATTTATAACCCACTACTTACTCATACACACCCCAAACCCTACTATAAATTGGATGACCTGAGCCATTTCCATTTTGGGAATAGGTTGGGAAAGGGAGCTTAGGCCTAATTCCCCAATTAGGCCCGGATTAGAAGGTGTTTAAGGTAAGTCTCTTCTAATTAAGCCTTAAACCCTAGCTTTTCTCTTAATCCCTTCTAGATCTATCATTTTCCCTTGGTTTTGATTCGTTTTTGAAAATCAAAACTACTGATTTGCATCTTTACTTCAAACCTTAGATCTAAAAATCTGATTTTTATGTTCAACAAGCCCTAGATCTAAGTTTTTCATTAGGGTTTTCTATGTTAAATCGGTTTTAATAGAGTTTAATTTAAACTCTATGTATTTGCAAGGTTTTCAAGAAGGGTGACCATCAAATCCAATCTTAATCAAGGGATAAGGTAATGGACTTTCAAATTTTCAGTTTTCCTATAGTAAAGCTCTTGATTTTGTGGTTTATTTTGATGGATTTACTTAATTTGGTGCTTTAATGGCATGATTAGTAAATGGTAATCTTTAATCCCGATTTCATAGGGTTTTATCTTGTTATGATGTGGATTAACTTTCTGGAAATTATGGTGAGATTTTATTAGCATTTAGGTTGTTAGATGGTGATTTTAAGTTTTATCAATGGAGTTTTGGTTTGAAGATTTGAAATGGAGAAGAAGGTCGATCTGCCTTGTTGGCATTCGAATAGCCCTCTGGGGTGTTCGAACGGCAACACTGTAAGTTCAACCGATTTCTCGTTAGCCGATCGAACGGCCTAACAGGGCGTTCGAACAGCAGCACTGTCAGTTCAACAGATTTCCCATTTAGCCGATCGAACGGCTACACAGTGGATTTTGCATTTTGTGCATGATGTCTATTTCGGTGATTCCACTTTGATATGTTATTTTCATATGTATGTGGAGTGTTTTGAGCTATAGTATGCTACTGGAAGGGTATGCCATTGAGGTTATGAAGTTGTGGTATATACTTAGTGTTATGTAGAATGGCTTGAGATTGGTTATATGATGTTGGAATTACATCTTGAAGTTTATGAATGGTTAATTCTCTATAATTATATATATTTTCAGTAGAGCTACAACGTACTAACAGACTGATATGTCATGTTAGGATGTGGTTAATTGATTGTGAATGATGGTGTATGTCTTGGCTCAAGTATAAATTGAATGATCTTATATATGTTTAGCTTGTGGATAAGCTTTGACTTGAGTTATGATTTTAATGATTCTTCATCTATGATTTCTGCTGGAATTCATGATTAAATGTTAATACACATGTGTAGGGTGATGGTTAGTGAATTTCAAGCATGTTGACGTGCATGGAGGGAAATGCTTCTACTATGTACACACACACATGTGAGATTTAATGATGATGATGAGTATTGATATTAGGATTATGAATGATGCATGAGGGACTGATGAGAGCACTTAGCATGAATTAGGATTCATGTATGCCTTGCCCACGGATGTACCATGTTGCATGCATCATGAAAATGGATTTCAATTGATGCTTTATCGAGAATAATTGAGTTTGACCGATTGGATGCAACGTGGCGAAATTGCGTGCCGGATTGATCGGTCGTGGCTTAATCGAAACTTGATTGGTCCGAAAGGACATGTTTTGATTTGAGTTCCTTCGTGGAACATGTGCACTCCCCGGGTTTAGTCTAGTTAAATGGAGATTATATGGGGACGAGTTGTGTGCTTGTCTTACGATTTGAGATTTTTATTGTCTTCTGGACCCTGAGAATCCAGTATGGTATGCTCTGTGCACCGGCTACTATGTGTTCTAGGGTTTTCTATGTAAAAACTCGGGCTCTTCCCCATCGCAAGAGATGTCCCAAAACGAACACCTCTGCTCTAGGTTCTCTTCGTGAGAATGATCTTTATCTTTTTTTAAAAAAAATATGTAGCTTGTATTGGTTATTGCTCTTCAGAAGCATTGTTCAATTCTACTTCTGGTTATAATGCTAAAGCACTCGGTGGAATTTGGGCATATGCTAGCTTAACACATATGTGACATCGGTTGGAATGCTTAAAAGTGGTCAATTTGTGGAAAGTGTGTATTGGTCAAACATAAGTTAGATGTTCTTCCTACCATTGAAGTATCAACTATAAAGTTAAGTGCCTTTTTTTTTTGCATGAAGTGATTTACATGGGAATTATCAGGTTGGAGGGGATTCAAGTGGAAGAGGCCAAAAAGGGGAGAGGTATACCTAAGAGGACTTGGATGGAGTCATAAGGATGTGACCATGCTATCTCATACAAAAGAGTCACTACAAAACAGGCTAGACTAGAGGCATAAGATCTATGCTGCCAACCTCAAATTGTTGCGAAAAGGCACTTCTTGATTATGATGATTCTGGTTTACATGGGAATTGTACATTTTCATTGTTTGAGATTGGCAAATGGATTCAAATCGCAAAGAAAATTGTTGAGAGGCATCAATTGCTTACTTAATGTGCCTAACCAGTTGCAAGTACTCTTATTGCTTTGCAAAATTCTGTCCCCTCATAGATCTGGATATTGCCTAGAGTCTCTAGTGTTGAAATTATACAGCCCTATTTCAAAAAAATATTACAAATTACGGATTACATACTATGTGTAATTTCATTTTTAAGAAAAGAACTTCAAACTCAGTTAACAGAATTAATTTTGCAGGTGGTGGTTGGTATGGCGGAAATATGTAGGTCTAGATGATAGATATTGTCCAATAGTTGAGCATTCTGTCCGATCTCAAAGCTCAAATGGATTTTTTTCAAAGATTCCAAGCAGACCAGGGCCAATTGACAATTATGATCTTGTGTTGAATGGAAGCAACTGTGAAGCTGAAGAATCAGAGCTTCGCAGTGATCTGCTTGAAGGAAATGACTATGTATTGGTTGCTCAGGAGATTTGGAAGAAGCTTTTTGAATGGTACTCGTTCGCAGTTATTTTTCTTTGCATAGGAAGCTGTCGATTTGAGATCTTTTGGAAGCATTATATTAGGAAAGATTTGATTTTATGTTGCTTATTGTTTATTTTGTAATACCTCCTCTCAGGTACAAAGGTGGCCCTGCATTACCTAGAAAGATGATCTCGCAGGGTTCCCACCTAAATGGTTAGGTTGTTGAACTATATCCTTTGCGTCTTCACTTAATTGATTCTAAATACGATAAGGTAGCAGTTATTCGGATTAGTAAAAAGGTATTTTCCTTGAAAGTACAATGTTTCACAGGTTTAGTCAAAGTAATTTGGCTCAAACTTTGAGACTTTTGAAGTCCAGGCAATTTTTTCGAACAGAATTTGCTGATTGTTTCTGTTGATGGTGTATGTATATCTTATCTGGCAAACTTAACCTGACAGGCATCCATTCGTGAGCTTTTTGATAGGGTTTGTATGCTTCTAAAGCTGGACCAGGAAAAGGCAAGTTCTGTTATATTTTTAAAACAGCTTCTTCTTTCTTGTCTCAGAAGCATTTTGTAAACTCTAAGGTGTGTTTGTGTTGATAGGTTCATATATGGGATTTTTTTAACAAGAGAAAGTGTAAGGAATTGATAACATCTGATCAGTCTTTAAAGGAAGCCCAGATGCAAATGGACCAGCATGTGAGCAGCGAAAAAATCTGCTCCTATCAGATTTAGACTATTTTTATTGGATGGATGAAGCATATAAAAACATATTGTGCAGTGTGAGCAGTTTTTTATTTTATTTTCTTGGTGAGAGGCTTCTTTTATCTTAGGTTGGGAACTGCTTTGAGAGGTAAGGGTTGAATGGTGTACATTGTTGTCTTGTAGTTTTTCTGAAAATTTTCAGCCATTTTAATTCAGGACAAGGTTACCGGTCTGCGATTGCCTGTAATATGAGTACTTTCTCATTTAATAAGCTGGCATTTTTAACTTATCAAGTACTCTATTATGCCTTCATCTCACCCTTGAGCTGCTAAATCATGTCTCCTTGCTTTTAGCGTGGAAAGTTTTATCTTTCTTCTTAAGTTTGGTTCGAATATGTGCTATTGAAATTTTTATCTTACTTTTAATAATATTTGCTGTTTGGTATCTGATCATGAAGTATCAATATTGAAGTTTTCTGAATTTTTTCATAATTGTATCTCTAGGAGTCACTTATTAGTTAAATTGTGAAATATAAAATTTTGTTCATGATTGGTATGTGATACTTGCTTCTTTACATTTGATTAAACATGTTTGTTAGTTGTCTTTTCTGAATTTTATTGTACACATGCCTCCAGGAATTATTTATGAATTAAATCTCATGATATATAAAGTTTGTTATAGATTGGTATGTGAAACTTGCTTTCCTACATATATTTTAACATATTTGTTAAACGTTCTTTGGACAGATCCTTGTAGAGTCAGAATATAATGGTTCTTGGCACTCTGGTTCTGGGATGGACTCAACAGGAAATGGGTTGGCTTTGGTACCTGTTGAACCATCCAGGTCACCTATATCAATTGCTGGTGGACCTTCTCTATCCAATGGCTATACTTCAAATGGAAATGGTCGTGATCTCATGCAAGGTAGTATTTCAACCTTTGGTGTACGAGATTCGGAATATGGGTATGATCTACTGAGCAGTAGCAGCACAAAAGGAGATGGTGTTGGAGGATTGACGGGGTTGCAGAACTTGGGCAACACTTGTTTCATGAATAGCGCACTTCAATGTTTGTCTCATACACCTTGTTTAGTCGAGTATTTCTTGCAGGATTACAGTGATGAAATCAACACAGAAAATCCTTTGGGTTTGAAGGTGTGTGCCTGTGTTTTTCTTTTATTATCCTCTTCAAAATTTCTCTTGCAATGAATTTTACATGTTAAGCATGTTTTCCTGCACAGGGAGAACTTGCTTTAGCATTTGGTGAGTTATTGAGGAAATTGTGGTCCTCGGGGAGGACGCCTGTTCCTCCACGTGCTTTTAAGACAAAGTTGGCTCGGTTTGCTCCTCAATTCAGTGGTTATAACCAGCATGATTCTCAAGTTAGTATCTGTTATCCATATGATTGAGTGTGCATTACTTACTGTCGTTTCTTCATCATCATTCTGCACCCATCTTCGTTATGGGTTCAAGAGTGCAATTATTTTTTAAATGATGATTGAGGCCCAATATTGTTAGAAGTGCAATTCAGTCGTTTTGTTTGCATAGACATAGTGGTTGTTAGGGATATCGGCTTGACTTATAGGTGTGGGAAAAAATGGGTACACGTTGATTGTTGTAGTAATTAATAAAAGAAGGTTTTGGCCACTGTCTATGAAAGCTACATAGCCTAAGGTACTGAACGAAGAAGAGAGTAGCAAGGTTGTAACAGGATACAAGAAGGGATGAGAAACAGTCTACAGGGGGGCGAGAAATTATGGCCGAGGAAGGCAAGAGGAATAGAGAAGAGGTAGGTTTCAGGCCAGAGAAGAACTATTAGAAGATGTGAATGAAGGATAAGAAAAGGGAAGGAAATAAGCAGAAGAGGGAGCATGTAGAGCTAATGTAAAGAAGTATAGTTCCTTGAGAGCTCACTGCTTTGCCCTCATGAAATAAAATATTTATAATGATCTTGCACCACCACCTTTCTAATTTTATATGTGATAAATTAGATATTTCTATTACAAATGATGATCAAGTTTACCAAGTATTATTCTGCCTTATATTTGTTTTCTTTTTGCTAATTACTGTCCAAAACAATTCTATGTCAGCAAATTTCTGATTCTAGACGTTAACGAAAAATATCCATATGCAGTAAAATTGAAAGGTCTATTATAACTGAAATTGCGGAAACCCTGGACTAGAATACTAGAATACTAGAATGACAAAAATGCTAGTGGACAGAAATAAGCAGTCAGACCCACCTTTACATTCGGTTATGAGCTGTCCCACATTAAATAAGAATGCATTTATGCTTTTCTGTACAATCTTCACAATGGCATCCTGTTTTCCTTAGGGATTTTCAACATGCCAATTTTTATCTCATAGCTTGGTGATGATTGTTGATTTATATTATTTGAGTAATTTAATTGTTCTTAGATATGTATTTTTTTTTTAAGGAACTTCTTGCCTTTTTATTGGACGGACTGCATGAAGATTTGAATCGTGTGAAAAACAAGCCTTACATTGAAGCAAAAGATGCAAATGGGCGTTCAGATGAAGAATTTGCTGATGAGTGTTGGGCAAATCATAAGGCTCGTAATGACTCGATTATTGTGGACGTGTACCAAGTAAGTGGTCTTTGTGTTTATTGTGCATTTTGAACTTGTACTTTTTTTGTTACTGTTTTCCTTTTCATTCTGTCATTTCGTGCATGCTTCAATTTAAGATGTTGTTAATCTTGACAGGGTCAATACAAATCAACATTGGTTTGCCCTGTTTGTAACAAAGTTTCAGTAACATTTGATCCCTTCATGTATTTGTCACTGCCTTTGCCATCAACTGTCACACGGTCTATGACTCTTAACTGTTTTCTATGGGTATGGAAAGGGTCTTCCTATGCCATATACAGTAAATGTATTGAAATATGGTACCGTTAAAGATCTTACTCAGGCCTTGAGTACAGCTTGCTGCCTGGAAAGTGGTGAAAACTTGTTGATTGCAGAGGTAGAGTTCATTTATCTAGATTGTTACACTTTGGAGTTTGAAAGAAATTTGTTAATAATTAGATATGAATTGATAAAATATCAGTTTAGACATTACTGTCCAAGCAGCATATTGGATTTTTTGCAGGTTTATGATCATAAGATATTCCGATATATGGAAGATTCTTCAGAGTCTCTATCTGAAATTAAGGATGATGAACATTTTGTTGCGTACAGACTCCCTGCTAATCAGATGACATTAACTAGGCTTGAGATCTTGCATAGTCAGAAAGACAGGTTGGCCTTCACTAATTTTGTTACTAGGGTATTTTTGTGTTCTGCTTCTGTAATTGCATATATTTGTATTTGTAGATTTGAGATAGGTTAATTTATTCCTGGCAAGCTAGGTAGTATTGGCATGTTGCACAAATCTTCAAAAAGTACTATCGTTAACTGACTTATTACGTCTCATTTTGCAACATTTGTGATTTGTTCTTGTTATTGAGAAGCTTTTGACAATGTGAGGTCCTAGGAATTTTGGTTCAGAGTGGTCTATTGGGGTTACTACTAAATATCATGCAGATTGAATATAGAAATCACAAAACATACAAATCAACACACATAAATATAATATCAAATATATATGTGTCTATAAAATAAAAAAAAAATAGAAAGAAGGGAATTTTATGAACCAGGTTCGAGGTGCGATACTCGCTGACCTTGAAACAGATACGCTGCCCTTCGTGCACAGGCATTCCAGAGCGTTCCATTCCCGAGATACTACGAACCACACAGCCCGTCTAAAGGTGCACTTCCACTTAGACAGGCAGGATCTCAATCAGGGAAGAATCCACTGCTTAGTGTAGAACTCAGAAATCTAGAGTGAATGGAGGGAGAGATTTTCAGGAATTTCCTCTCAAAAAACCAGAGAGAGGATCGGTGAAATTGAGAAAAAGTGTTCTCTGTTTTTACCTCTGTAAAACTCCTGTTCGTCACAATTTTCCGTTCTGTGTAAAATGAAGCCGAGACGGCTATTTTAATACCCGTCGCGCAAATCATCGCGACTGTTTTATTTTTTCGAAATCAGTTAGTCCGTTCAAATGGGGCAACACCCGTTCAAACAGGGCAATCGATCGGGTGACAAAGCGTTCCAACGGCTTAACCAGAAACTTCTTTTATATCGCGTCAAAACCAACAACCCCACCATGACAAGATATAAAACACGTCCACAAACACAAAATTTTTATAAAACACAAACTGAGATACTGAGCAATAGTACTCCAAGTTTTCGGCGATAGGTACCTTGCGGGAACCTACACCTAGTTTGGTAAGCCGCCACTCTCACAAGTTCGAAGTGAACTAAGTCTTGAACTTGAACTTTAAAGCAAGAGCTTTGACAAACCTAACACTTAGAATAACTCCCTTTTCGAGATCATTCGGGGTAACGCTTTACGGCCATGCGCCTTGTATCTTTTCATGAGTTGCATATTAGAGAACAAGCCCTCGTTCTCTTTAACTGCGACCTCAGTGGCACTCATATAGGTGACAGTCTCCAAGGGTAATATGCATAACAATACCCTGCTTCATAAGCCTTGACTACATTAAGACTTTCGTCAACCTGTTCCATATGCATTAAGAGCACTCTCATCATAACACAGGAATGAGCATACTAATTTTAATAGTGCTCTCTCCAAGTCACACATCAACTTGTTTTTACCCATTGAATCTTTGTAGTGGGATCTCCACTCAGAGAGATTGGGTTGCTACTAACGATAACTTAATCATAGGCTTTCAGCCCCATTCCCCTAGATGAGTTAAGGATTTGCCTTGCCGACAACCCTTTTGTAAACGAATCAGCCAAATTCTCCGCTAATCGTATAAAACTTAAGGTAATGACTCCTGAGGTAGTCAACTTGCGCAAGATTTTATACCTTAGTTCAATGTGCCTGGAGGACCTCTTATTATGATTCTTACTCTTAACCTTATCAAGAGTTGATTGGCTATCACAGTAAATCAATATTCTAGGAATTGGCTTATCCAATCAGGGTATATCTATTAAAAGATCCCTAAGCCATTCCCCCATTCCACCAGTTTTATCAAGAGCTACCAACTCTGCATCCATAGTAGACTTTGTTATCACTGTTTGTTTAGAAGATTTCCATGAAACCGCCCCACCACATAGTGTAAACACATAACTACTAGTAGCCTTAGTTTCATCAGAATCTGATATTGTGATACACTTTCCCCACAATTTTTCTTAAGTCTTACACTTGCATCATATGGCGTTTTGACAGGTTTTCTATCGAAGTATCCATACTTTAGAATTTTCTCCACATAGTGTGATTGACTCACAACTATTCCTTGAGAAGTCCTATCAATCTTCAAGCCCAATATAACCTTTGCTAGACCTAAATCTTTCATATCAAAATTCTCATTAAGGAAGCCCTTAACCTTATTGATATGATCCACATTATCACCAAACAATAATATATCATCCACATACAAGCATAACATAACATAAGAGTGATCAAATTACTTCCAATACAAGCATTTATCAGAAGTACAAACAACAAAGTTATGAGAAAGAAGAACATCATCAAACTTTTGGTGTCATTGTTTAGGAACCTGTTTTAAACCATAGAGAGATTTTACTAACTTACATACCTTCCTTTCTTAACCAGGAACTACAAAACCTTCAGGCTGCTCCATATAAATTTCCTCCTCTAATTCACCATTTAAAAATGTTGTTTTGACATCCATTTGATGAATTTCAAGGTTATAATGAGCTACTAATGCAAGAAGCACTCGAATTGTAGTTATCATGGACACAGGAGAATATGTGTCAAAGAAATCTTGACCTTCCTTTTGACTATATCCTTTAGCCACTAGTCTAACTTTATACTTTTCAATGGATCCATCAGGATAATATTTTCTTTTGAAAATCCACTTGCATCCAATTGGTTTAAATCCTGAAGGTAGATTCATTAGAACCCACATCCCATGTGCAAGTATTAAATCCATCTCACTCTGTATCGTTTCCTTCCATAAAGGAGCTTCACTAGACGACATAGCTTCATTAAAAGTCAAAGGATCCTTATTCCCCACCATGAAAGTGTAGAAGTCATCCCCAAAATTCTTCTCTAACCTAATTCTCTTAGATCTCCTAACATCCACATTAGTTCCTGAATCTTCCATTCTAGGAGTTGAAGAGGATGTAACATCTTCTTTATGCACTACAACCTTATTCTTTTCCATCATAGGAAATACATTCTCAAAGAATGTTGCATCATCGGACTCCTTAATAGTATTGGGAGCATAATCCTGCCGATCAGACCCAATTACTAAAAACCGATAAGCTCTGCTATTTTGTGCATAACCAATGAACACTGCATTATAAGTTTTAGAACCTAGTTTGTCCATTTTCACATTAGGGATTTTAACTTTAGCAAGACATCCCCAAACCTTAATGAACTTTAAACTTGATTTTCTTCCTTTCATTAATTCATAAGGGGTTACAATTTGTCCTTTATGAGGCACAAAGTTCAAGATTATACATGTCGAAAAAATTGTTTCTCCCCATAGATTTTTAGGTAAACCCGAAGAGGAAAGCATAGAATTTATCATATATATAAAAGTTCTATTCTTTCTTTCAGCCACACCATTAGATTGAGGAGAGTAAGGGGTTGTGGTTTCATGTATTATTCCTTGATCTTCACAAAATTTGCAAAATTCAAGAGAACAATACTCCCCACCACGATTAGACCTTAGTCTCTTGATCCGCCTCTCAGTTTGATTCTCTACCTCCATCTTATAAACCTTAAACTTCTCAAAGCCTCATCTTTAGACTTAAGCAAATATACATGACAATATTTTGAGTAATCATCAATAAAAGTAATGAAATATCTCATACCACCCCTAGTCAATAATCCATTCAACTCACAAATATCAAAGTGAATTAAATCAAGCAAGCATGTAGATCTATAAATAGATTTATATAGTTTCCTAGGTTGTTTTGCTTGTACACAAACTTCACATTTATTAAGAGATTCAACATGCAATTTAGGAATCAAATCAAGATTCATCATCCTCTTTATAATTTGAAAATTCACATGACCTAGCCTCATATGTCACATATCAAAAGAATCAACATGACAAATCAAAGAGTCATCTACTTGAAATAAAAAGTTATTACAAGAAACCAAATTTAATTTAAATAGACCATTACACACATAGCCTTTACCAACAAAAGTACTATGTCTAGTTATTACAACTTTATTTGACTCAAACACTAATTTATATCCTTTATTACTAAGAAGCACTCCACTAACAAGGTTCTTCCTCACACTTGGCACATGCAACACATTATGGAGAGTTAATGTGTTCCCCGATGTAAACCGGATGTCCACACTTTCAACTCCATGAACTCTAGCCACAGAGGAGTTCCCCATCATCACTGTCCTATCCTTTACTTCCTGGTAGAAAGAAAAAGAAGAAACATCAACACCGATGTGAACTGTAGCTCCTGTATCAACCCACTAATCAGTAGGTTCACATGCCAAGTTAATTTCAGAATTAGTTATTACTAACTTGTCATCTGAAGTAACCACATTAGCCTGAGCAGAAGATGTAGCCCCACCATGACTCTGGTCCTAGCCTTTCTTCTCCTTGCACTTGTTTGCAAAATGTCCAGGTTTCCCACAGACCCAGCAAACTTTTACCTTCTTATCCTTTTGGATATTTGAACTAGGTTTGAGAGGCTGATTTTTAGACTTCTTGTTCTTCTTCTTGTTACCAAAAAACTTGGGTTTCCCTTCCATAACATTTGCTTGAGCACTCTCATTGGCCACAGAAGAAGTATCTTGCAAGACCTTCATCTTACCCTTGTGCTTCTCTTCAATTTGAATAGCCACTATCAAGTCATCAACGGACATGGCGTCCCTCTTGTGCTTCAAGGTAATTTGGAAATCCTGCCATGAGGGTGGTAGTTTGTCAATGAGAGCAGGAACTGGGAGCCTCTCGTCAACGGGAATGCCTTTCCCAATGATCTTAGCTATCAAATTCTATATTTCAACTACCTGGTCTATAACAGATTTGTTATCAACCATCTTATAGTCGAAATATTCTCCCACAATATACTTTTCTTCCCCTTCATGCTCTTTTCCAAATTTCTTATCTAGGGTATCCCATAATTCTTTAGTAGTTTTTGTGTTCACATGCAAATCATACAGTTCATTGCTCAAAACACTAAGAATTTGACCATGACATAGTTCATCATCTTGTTTGAATTTCTCACTTTCTTGAGTCTTATCAATCCCAATTTCAGACGAGCTAGCAGTCTTGTCAGATTCAAAAGAAATAGTCTTATCAACAATTGCATCAGAAACCACATAAAATATGTTTAATTGCGTCAGCCAAAACTTCATTTTGGTCTGCCATCTGACGAAATTTTCCCCATCAAACTTTTCAGGTTTTAATGATTTGTCAACACCCATTGTAGTATTCAATCAACACAATCAAACGATATCTATTTCAAGATTGTTGGGGTTACTACTAAATATCATGCAGATTAAATACAGAAATCACAAAACATACAAATCATCACACATAAATATAATATCAAATATATATGTGTCTATAAAATTAAAAAAACAGAAAGAAGGGAATTTTATGAACCAGGTTCGAGGCGCGATACTCGCTGACCTTGAAACAGATACGCCGCCCTCATACAGGCAGGATCTCAATCGGGGAAGAATCCACTGTTTAGTGTAGAACTCAGAAATCCAGAGTAAATAGAGGGAGAGATTTTCAGGAATTTCCTCTCAGAAAACCAGAGAGAGGATCGGTGAAATTGAGAAAAAGTGTTCTCTGTTTTTGCCTCTGTAAAACTCCTGTTAGTCACAATTTTCCGTTCTGTGTAAAACGAAGCCGAGACGGCTATTTTAATACCCGTCGCACAAATCATCGCGACTATTTTATTTTTCCGAAATCTATTAGTCTATTCTAACACCTGTTTGAACGGAGCGATCGATCGGGTGACAAAGCATTCGAACGGCTTAACCATAAACTTCTTTTATATCGCGTCAAAACCAACATGGTCAAGGTTCAATCAACTTGGAAAATTAATATTGATCACTAAACTGAGGCATCTTTTGGTTGTTCTTTAGGTGTGTGATCCAGGTGGGGAAAGGAGTCTGTCGTAGAAGTAAACCTTTGTGTATTCATGTTCTCGTTAAGTCAGGTGTCCTAGGCAGCTGGGAATTGTCTATCCGATAGGTTTGCTGCTTAGCTGACGTCATAGCTTATGCCTCATAGATTGCCCTTCGAAAGTCTATTCTAAATTTGTACTGCATTTATGCTTTCGTGTTTTTCTCATTCCGAGAAAAGATGTGAGGTGGATGCGATCAAAATTTTACGTACTCTTTTAATCACTTGTGTCAGTCACCGGAACAATGCCTTGGGGAATCTTTTGTGACAGTTTTAATTTTAATCGTTATCATCTGATGTATGTCATCATTCACTTACAAACTCTTGATAATTTTTACATTCTCCGGTGGGTTTTTATGTCTATACTCTTGTTGGCTTTCATCCCTTCTGTTTGAGGATTTGATTTTATTCTCTCATAATTTAAACATATAACTTATTGGGCTTTTTGTTACTTCAACTGGTATATAATTTCTCATACACTTATTCTTCTCCAGATATATGACAAATTCACAAAATGGTACCAGACACCAGGAATTTTTTGGGACTCCACTTGTAACTTGTTTGCCAGAGGACTCACTAACTTCCTTTGATAGTGGTGTTCTTGCACCTCTGTTGCGGGTGAAAATCAGTAAAGAGAACATTTGTAATGGTCAGGGAGAAATCGGTATTGACAGAGTAATGGATAATGGGGATGCTTGTTCCAGCCCTTTGAATGACCCGTTAACATCCCATTGCGACATGGAGCTAGATGCAAGATCTAGTTGGAGCTCTTCTCTACAGCTTTGGGTGACTGATGAAAGGTTCCATAATCTGACTTTAGCCGAAGGCTTTTCCTTTACTAGAGCAAAAAAATTGGTCATTTGTTTATTCTTCAACTGGGTAATCTTTAAGATGTCTTGATCCGCAATTCATCAGTTTATTCATTGGTATTGCCAAAACTTACTGGCAGTTTGTAGTTTGTACCCTAATTGTGTAAGAAATCACAGGATTCAGTGCAAGCTGCAGCTCATAAAAGAAGAGATTTTGAAGAAACATGGTAATGTGAAAATAGCTTTTATTGAGGAGAACGGCATAGTTACGGTAGGAATGTGTTAAAATCCTCGGTGGTGTTGAGGTTGGTGGTACAGAGTTTGAGGTTGACTTATTCCTTATAAATGCTTATTGTATGTGCTGTAATTGGACATATTTTAAAAGAGATTATTTATATGAGCCCGGGCTTATGCGATGCACATAACTCGGGCCCTTGTGCCACCTTATATGAACTTTTTTCATTTTAAAAAGTTTATCGAGATAGTCTATAAATGGATGGATGGTTTTGCCCCAAACCCTACCCCACCCCAACACAATCGATTTTGGAGGATATAAGTCGGGATGATGGAAAATTCTTCCTGTTTGAGTATAGGGGTTTGGGCAGCGTCTACTAGAATTAAATAACTTCGGAGGCACTTACATGCATCAGATGAAACAAAAAATAATTGCCAGGTTCATGAACAAAAGAGGAAAATTCTATTAACTGAGATTATAACGCATAGGAAACCGTTTGTTTCTAATTCCGAGGAAGAAACCATTTTTAGACCTCACAACACAATTTTATCGCTAAAAGAAGCTAATTTCTACCTTTTTCACTTTTTTTAGGACATACTTAAAATGAATTTAATCCAATTCCCTAATCATATAGTCACAATCAAGAGTCAAAGCCCAATAATCAAGATGCTAGCTAAGCAGCTAATGTTTACAGGGTTTTTTTTTAAATTTTTTGAGTTAATTTTATTTTTTAAAAATACGAAATCAGCTGATTTCTAAAAGACAAAACCGAGTCAAATTTTTAAGACGTAATTCGATTTCGTCTTTTAGAAGTAAGGACGAAATCGCCGCTATTCAAATTTAAAAAGCAACGTGACATGTGCCTCTTCCACATTAACTCCAACCGCTTCTGCGGCATCGTCCCCAAGAGCTTCACCCGGATGGTCCTCCTCCACGAGTTGGACCTCAGCAACAACCACTTCATCGGCCCGAAGTCATCGGGGGCCTCCCTGCCCTCAAGTGCCTCAACCTCTGGTTCAACGACTTTGAGGGCCAACTCCCGCCCGAGCTATTTGACAAGGAGCTCGACGCTCTGTTCCGGAACTGACAACTAGTTCGAGTCCACCATCTCTGAGAACTTCGGCAACTCTCCCATATCGGTCATCGTCCTTGCCAACAACAAATTCACTGGACAAAGTTTTGGAGCTGGACCTATCGGCAACATGCTCACCGGCTTTGTGCCCGGAAACTTGTTCCACCAGAGGACGAACCAGGCTGCAGCCTTGCAACTACACTCGTGCAATCCCTTTCCTCCTTAAAACAATCTAGATAGCGGACACGCAATTTCTTTATTGCGGGAAACTTCGCAACAACTACACTCCACACCCTAGTCTCTACGCTGCTCTAGAAAGAAGAAACATTGATCTTAGCTCCAGGACCTTGCTACCACAGTCTACACATCATACCTCAGCAGCTCTGATAGTGGCAAAATTTTGTAAAGTCAGGGTAATGAAATCATCAAGGTAAGCCATTCAGTAGTGCGACCTGAAATGTGAATGGCAAAATGGGCAAAGCCCCTACATATATGTAGCGTTCACTTGTTATATATTATCATTTAAGCAAAGCAAACTCACTTCTATTTCTGTTACATCACCATGAAGCGTAGTATGATCGGAGAGAACGCTAGAGCAGGAGAGGAGATTGATAGCGTAAACATGGCGAACTGTCTGATTCTGCTATCTCGTGAGGATCATGAAGAAGGGTTAGAACTGATTGATCAGTTGTCGCTGGAACGTGTCTTTGAGTGTAAGACCTGCAACCGCCAGTTCCATCGTTTCAGGCACTCGGTGGCCACCGAGCTAGCAACAAAAAGTCGAGGGTTCTTGAAGACCACCATGACAGGGCCCTGCATGGCTGTCCAAGCAACTTGCAGAAAGCCCACAAGTGCTCCATATGCGGGACGGAGTTTAGCATGGGGCAAGCTCTGGGTGGGCATATGAGGCGACACAGGTTGGAACAGCAGGGTGGCTTCCTCCCTTCATCTCCCACAATGGACTAATGCAAAGCAAGCCCTTCCATGGCCTCCTCCAACTCCCTGACCTCCAAGCCAACCCCAACACCACCTCCTCAGCTGCAGCAGCTAATCTCTTTAACTTGAGCTTTTTCTCTAACAGCAACAGCACTCTTCGTAGTGGTAGAAGAAGAGGCGTTGGACAGGTCCCGCAGCAAGCCATAACATGTCGAAGAAGGTGAGGGGGAGGGTGGTCGGGGGAACTGAATCCGGCGGCGGGGACACCCGGAGCTGCTCCACCAACTTCACTGCCGGAGCCTTGGCCTCAGCAGAGCCATGGCAAGAGACGTGTAATGGATTCCTCGTCTTGGCATGATATCCATGCAAGGTCAGCCATGCGTCCTCCTTAACAATGCTGGCATTCAAGTAATCAAAACGCAAGTATCGTCCACTTTGGATGAGATTCTCCCATCAAGATAAGCTCCTTGCACCCAGCTCAAGAAAACCATGAGGAGTTGCTCCACGTCCATATCACCCAGTTCAAGTGTGGAGGGGGTGGTCTTGGGCATGTCTGGCCACGACGACACCACCGGCTTGCTGATGGGGAGTCCATGAGCTCCTTCATTGTTGCATGGTCACAGCTTGCCCGAGGTGTGAACGTAACCCCATTGCCTTACCATGATCGCTAAGCTCTCATACAAACCAGCGATCCTTTGGCACACAGAATCAATCACCTTGAGCTTGAATTTTGCAACAATACTGGTGATGTCATTCCTCCATCACAAGCCACTTCCCATGAAGCTGCAACACCTATTGAGAACTTGGATGTTCATTTCTCTGATGATTTCATCAACGTGCTGAAGATTGAGAGCCTTTGAGTGCCTCCTTGCCCACATGTGGAAAAAGCTCACGTTAGCTGGCAAATCTCGTACTCAGCCTTAGTGGCCTTGTCCGGGGTTGGCAGGTGGATGAAGAGGAATAGCATGATGCAGTTGGCAGGGTATAATCTGATATACGACGGAAGGAGTACCATACTTCTCTTGATATAAGGGTATAATCTCATATCACTAGAAAATAACTGAACGTGTTCATATGCAAATAAATGCTCGTCTGGAAAGAGAATTGTAATGTACGTACGGGTATGAAAATATTCCACGGATCTATAAAAGGTGAAGTGAAAACCAATAGTTGGCGTTTGCAAAAGTTATGGGTCCATTCCTAAGTCGTTGTTTTTTAAATTTGAATAGCGGAGATTTTGTCCTTCCATGAACCACGAAATCGGGTTACGTCTTAAAAACCTGACTTGGTTTCGTCCTTTAGAATAACTGGTGGTGCCTGCGTGGTAAAAAAAAATATCACTTTAAAAAATATTTCTTAAAGTAGTCTAAAATAATAATTATTTTTTTATTTAAATATTATTTAAATAAATTTCCCTATTTAATACTATTAAAAAAAAATCTATTTAGTGATGAAACTTCAACACTGGCTAGCTATTTTGTTATCAGATCATAATAACCATGCCCATCATCTTACAATGGTCGTCATCTCGTTCCGGGGGCTAGCGAACTTTGAAGTTATAGCACTAGCTAGACAATCTCTCAAAAAATAAAAATTATATATATACTATTTTTTTTAATATTTTAAAAATGAATGGGTAGAAAGTAAAAGAGGAATTTGGGGAGGGAGAACGAATTGAAATTGGATGATTTTCAAACGAGGGAGCTACAAGGGAGGAGGTCAACAATGACAAGTAAATGCTACCATTTGAGGGGAGGAGTTTTTTCTACTTTTCACTGGCAATGAGCCTAGTATAAGTGATTCATAGAAGATATTCATATATGAGATCACATTAACATATGTTAGTATCAATATACTCTAATGTGCATCGTCGATCTAACTCCCGATGTATTCATTATATTGGCTCATTATCATAGTAGAGCACAAATTTTTTTTTCCCATTTGAAGGCCAAGAGGGAAGGGGCTGAGCTTATTTTTTTTAATAATAAGAGAGGGGTTGAGCACATAATGGCGAAGCTTATGTCCTTTCTTAATCTTGGAAGTGTTATGCACATGCACCGTAAGAAAGGAATATTAAAAATTATTTCTTAATCTTGGCAACTATTGTCAAACCTACACTTTCAAGAGATGTTGGGGCTGGGAGGCGGCGGTGGCGGTGGCGGTGGCGGTGGCGGTGGCGAATAACGGGGTAAAACCGTAAGTGTTGAGATTAAAATTACTTTACAAAATGGGTTCAAACTAGGGAATAACAGTGTCCGTCGGATCAGATCCAACGGTCGACCACTACGCACCGCGCCTTAACATGTTGCGGTGCGTACGCACCTGACAGCAAAAGTCGATTGGACAACATTGGCACGTGTACGGGCGTTTCTTTCGTGTGCGGCTACCGGTGCGAGCTTCCACCGGACCGGTGCCGGTTCTGTGAGGACTATAAAACCCCCGGCTCGGCGAGCCGGCCCGCGTTCGGGATCATTCGCGAGCTCGGAACTTTGGCCGGTGGCCACCCTTCTCTCTTCCCGCTCGTGCAAACCCTAGTCCGTAGGTGGGGCTTGATCTGAAGGTGAGCTATTTCATCGGAATCGAGATTCGGTAATTTCTCTCTCACTCGAAGTGTTTCCAGTTGGCTCGGCTTCATCGGCTAGAAGTTCATTTCGCTTTTCCGTCTCGTGATTCTCCTGTTGAGTGTTGTCTGGTCTGTATGGGGGAATTTGAACTGGGCGAGCTCTCGACTCTTGCGGATTATCTTTTCAACTGATGTGGAAGTTTGGTTGTTCGTTGTTATTGTCGCATGAGTGAAAATGTTATGCTTATAGATGAGTGTAAATTTTTATCGGGGGATTTGCACTGGTCGAGCCCTTGACGCTTTCGGAACATTTGTTTAACTGAAGTGGATTGGGTTATTGATTGCCATCATTTGACTCGGGTGCAGGGTTCTTTTCATCTTTTATTGGGCCAGGGTGACGTATCGTCTGTTCATGGATTTCTTCAAATAGTGGCAGCTGGGATTTAATTTTTTTTAATGGTCGTTTGCTTTGTTTTACATGTAATAAGTCCAGATTGTTCAAATCTGGAAAAGAGAAACAGCCAAATTTTGGGACTTTATCGTCTTAAGAGCCTAAAGGTTATGCCTCTAGATCAAGGGTGAATTTTTATGTAGATATCTTCTAAAGTCACTGGGCAGCGATGTATTCCTGCAGTGTAATAGTTCTTCTGTAATTGTTCATCATTATTATCTACATTAGTTTGGTTGTCGTGTGGTTTATTTTACATGTAACAAACTAGATGGAGAAAAGAAAAACAAGCAAATTTAGGGTCTTTGTCGTCTCAAGAGTCAAAAGGTTGTGCCTTTAGATCAGGGTGGATTTTTACGTAGAAATCTTCTGAAGTTGCTCAGCGGGGAGCAATGTATTCCTACAGTGTAATAATTCTGATGTCAATTTTCATCGTAACTATCTACATTATTTTGGTTGTCGCTTAACTGATCTACGTGAATTGAGGCGTTTTTTTGGGCATACATTCCAGGTGTCATCTCTGCAAGCAGTTTGTGAAATTCGGCTAAAGGTAATATGCAATGAAAAATTTTCCGAACTTTTTTTCTTTCCATAACACAGAGACTTTCTTTATGATAGATGAAAGCCGCTGGGACAAATAGGAGCTTGGCACCTCCAGATAGGGAGGTTGGGAGGGAGAGGGAGAAATCATTAATGGAGTTTCCTGGGTATTTGGGAAAACAAGATTATTGCATATGCTCAGGAGAAACACCTCTGAGATTTCTCAAGAAGAGGATTGATCAAATTAGTATTTCAAACTTTATATAGCTATGGATTCATTTGGAGGATATATGCAATTGGAACTTGTGGAGCTCAACTCACTGCAGGGTTGCTCTCTTGGCTTTATAGTTTAGTTCTGGTTTGCTTTTTGTGAAAAGAAAAAGAAAAGAAAACCTTTTGGTGTTTTGGAAAATTAACTTTTTTTGTAATTGCAATTATAGTGATTATGGCAATGTTTTTTGTTGCAGCAAACCCATATTCTGTAAATTCATTGTACAACAGCAAAGATGAGTGGTCGGATGTCTCGAACCATATATGTGGGCAACTTGCCTCCTGACATTCGTGAATGGGAAATTGAAGATCTATTTTATAAGGTTTGTGAGTGCTCACTTCATTTGATTTTTGTCATTAAAGGTTGGTGCCTGGGATCCTTTACCACTTGTATTGGTATTCTTAAAGGAGTTCTTTTGCTTGTGGGAGAGGGCGGCGTGGGGAACCTTGATATTTTTTAAAACATGTAGACATTGTTTTGATTCAGTTATTATAATCTTTTGAAATTCAGACGTCAACAAGTGCCTATATATTTTGTCCATCACATTGATAAGTTGGACCGAGTTGTTGGAAATGTTTGGATTATAGTAAGTGACCAACTTTTACCTATTGCTATGTGTGTTGAAAAGCGGGAGCCTCATTTTATGTAATTAGATTAGATTATACTCCCTCCGTCTTACATTAATAGCTCCATTTGGAAAAAAAGTTTGTTTCATACCCTTAAAATGTGGGTTTCACCATTCAATAAAAACCACTATTTTTCCAAATGCAGCTATTAATATTGGATGGATGGAGTATTGTATATGGCAATAATCAGATATGATTAATTAGCTTAATTCGTAACATATATCTCAAATGATGAATATTTATATGTGAGCTGATGCAATTGATATTTTATTCATGTAGTACTCATAACTGTAATCAGGAAACACCTTTTTCTAAGAGTTTGGAGTTGGTGATACCTTATTTTGGGCCAACTCTTCTTTAGGAGATTTTTATCATGTAGTCTTCTCCCAAAAAAATTTGCTCTAGCACAATTGTCTGAGACAACTGCGAATAATTTATCAAATTGTTGGCCTTGAATAAAGTGGGATCTGACTTGAATCTGGTACACTATATTTTTTTTAAATAGAAGTACGCTGTAGGTTTTCACCCACTAGCTGTTGGTCTGGTGGCTTTTGTCTTTAAAATATTTTAGCATATTATTATGATAGTCGTCATTGTTATTATTTCTTTTTGCGCACTGTACTTTTCAATTCTTCTTTTGGCCTGGTACATTTGTATCTTCATTAATGTCCAGTGGAAACCAATGAGGCCAAGGAAAAAGGTCAAGTTGATAGGGAGACAACATGGTGCGTGTTAATGGGTGTGTCATCTGTTGTTTTGGTCTTGTTTTGATTGGATCTGTCATAAGTGATTATGCTGCTCATGTTATATGATTTCTTTTACCAATTTTTTTTAGGAGGGCATGCATCATATTGACTACATGTTGTATATAAATCTTAATTCGCTTATTTAACTTGTTGACTGCAGTATGGTCGAATTGTGGACATTGAGCTGAAGATACCTCCCCGCCCTCCTGGCTATTGCTTTGTTGAAGTAATTTTTCACTTGATATTTTTTTTTGGTTTATATTGTAAATTTAGTAGTGTTATAATTTCATCTTGATTTCTCTGCACCCTTATCAGTTTGGAGATGGGCGTGATGCAGAAGATGCTATAAGAGGTCGAGATGGCTACAATTTTGATGGCTGTCGTTTAAGGGTATTGCAGACTTTCCACGAAATACTTGTCAGTTTGTCAGCATATTTGTGCAAATGGTTTCTGAATTGGTTATCCTTGTAGGTTGAGCTTGCCCATGGTGGTAGAGGGCATTCGTCTTCAGTTGATCGTCGTAGTGGATATGGTGGCGGAGGAGGGGGAAGGTACGGAGTTTCACGGAGATCAGAGTATCGAGGTATGTGGCTTCTTTCACTTAGCTATCTGAAATATAAAATGTTTTTTAATGTCTGGCGGGTTTCAACCCTGTTACTGGACTCCAATTTTTCCTGGCAAGGTTAAGAGCATGATTCACCATGTCTTTTGATGCAGAGCTAACACGTTGTTATCTGTATAACACAGTAAATATTATGTGACAAATGTTTGTTTGTCCTCACTTTTGTCCGTTGTATGTATAGTTGTTGTTCGGGGGCTTCCATCCTCTGCTTCATGGCAAGATCTGAAGGTACATATTTTTTTTGCAACTTAGATTAAATTGATAATGCTGTTATACCGAATACTACTGCTGTTGCTTATTGCTATGAAATGATATAGTACTATGTGTTATATTCAGGATCACATGAGGAAAGCTGGTGATGTCTGTTTCACTCAAGTATTTCGTGATGCTGATGGTACGCTGTAGTTTATTTTTTAATCTGTATTCCTCAAACAAATTAGATGGTCATTGACAGCAAAGTCTTGTTTTGCTGCACTAGAGGGAGGATCAAGATGTATCATTTTTCTTTTTTGTGGCAGAAGCACAACCTGATTTTTAGTTGTTTATTTTATCTGTATGTAGATCTATAAATGAAATGGGACAAAAAGAAGATAAGGGGTGGGGTTTATTAAGTTTTTAAATAATTGGTTATTTGTGAATTTCCTTGTCCAAAAGAGGGGTTTAATGTGAATGAATATAGGTATAAAAGTGATCTCCTACTTATTTGGTATTATATGTTTAATAATGATATCACTGGTTTAAAATATTGTCTATTGTTGAAAATTAATAGAGCATTTTAGTTAAAAGAAGGGTCTTCTATGATTACAGTCCAAGCTGTGTTTATACAACTATTAGTTACCGTCTAAATATTGTTTTGGTCATACATTTAAAGGTTTACATATGCTTTCAGGAACAATGGGTATTGTGGACTATACCAACTATGAGGACATGAAATATGCTGTACGTGCATCTCTACCTTTTCTATTGCGAGATCCTCATATCTTCAGCATTGGTTATTCTTTTTCTTGTTTTTCCCTTTTTTTTTCCAGATACGCAAACTTGATGATACTGAGTTCAGAAATCCTTTTGCAAGAGGTTATATTAGGGTGAGTGATTTTTTCTTAAGACATTTGTGCTTGATAATGCTGAATATGTATCTCATTATCGCTTTGTTTTATTTAGTTTAACTTGTAGGTGAAAAAATGAATTTGGCAGTAAATAGACAAGATTTAAAGTTCAATTGTGATTAGACGTGCTTTTTAATTTTGTAGTTATCTGGAAAGGAGTTGGTCCAGTCTTAAACGATGGCAGCACCTGTGTTGGAGCATGCAAAATTAATTATATTTTAGAATGATTCACTAGTGACTACCGAATCCTTGATGTCAAGAAATTTCATTGGTAAACAGGTGAAAGCTTATGAGGGTAGTCCCCCATCAGGGAGCCGAAGCAGGAGCAGGAGCAGGAGCAGGAGCAGGAGCAGGAGCAGGAGTAGGAGCAGGAGCCGAAGTAGGAGTCCAAGGAAGAATCAAAGGCATGTATCTCTGCAATTTTTTTTCCTACACCTGGTGGTTAATATGCAATATCTTTTTTTACATTTTTTTTTTTTCCTGGCAGCAACTCACGATCTGTGTTGAGGTCACCGTCTCGGTCTCCAAAGTCCAGGTCTGCATCTCCTGCTAAAATATCCAGGTATAATTCTCCTTAAAATTTGGCTAATGGCCCAAATCTGAATAATGTCAATGGGCTAATAAACTACAGTTGTGTCTCCTGTGTTTTACTTTTGTTGCATTTGAACATGCAGATCAAGATCTAGATCAGAGTCTCCTCGTGAGGTAATATTCTTTCTTAGAAGCTTATGAAGGGAACTTCATCTGTTAGGGATCGTATTTGATTTTAAATATTGGGAAGGCTTTGAATGAATTTAAAAAATTACGTTTTACTGGATTTAATGTTAATTTATCTTTATTTGGATTGTTTTATTTAAATATGTGTACTTTGTGGAAACAAATCTATTTTTTATGGTTTGTGGTTTTTGTAGAGGCTACTTTTGCTGTCATTAAGCTGATTTACTAGGAATCACCTATATGGTTGAGTTAGAGCTGATGATGTATGCAGCCGTTGTAGTGCCCCAAATTTTAAATGGACATGTAGTATAGTTGCAATTGGGGTTGTGAATGTGCATTTGCCGTGTAAGTAGTGTCAAAGTACTTATATATGGGCTGCATGATCTTTCAAGTTTCAAGGATGAATCTCATGGGGAATAATAAAAGAGTTTATTTAAGTTAAACTAACCGAAGGAGCCGTATTTGTCTCTCAATGAGTTATCCTTGCTTGGCTGAAGCATCATATATGCTATAGTATACGTAATTCTTTTCATCATACTGTTGCAATGATCATGTGGACGATCAATCTAGAGGTATGATGATACTATGGAATAAGCATTTTGATACCCTATTTCAATTTTGATGTTGAACTGCATAGGCCATAGGAATGCTTAGCTTTAGGTATACATGGAAGGAAAAAGTGTCTGTTGGCATGTTGATAAAGAGAGAGGAGACAAGATGAGAGATAGAGGGGGGAAAGAAAGGAGGGATGGAAGAGATAGGAGGGGGAAGAGAAGAAGCAGAGAGATAAGAGACATTGGGGAGCAATGTTGTAAAAAATAACCTGGCCATTTGCCCGTTTTGGTCTGGACAACCTGGATAAATGGGCCTATCGATCTTGGATGAACCCTTCTTTCTCTACCCCTAAAAATCATTGATATAAGAAATAATTCAGCTAGGTGGAGTCTGTTTAATGCTAGAATATGCTCTGCCTGGTGGTAGAGATGGGAAGCTTGTCGGTTTGGGGACTGCCAGACGGAGAGAGGGAAAGACAAAGAGGAGTTGAATGCATTGGTCTCAACTGTCAATCCCTTCTACTTTTTTATTTCCCTCACCTGGTTTCACCATCTGAATCAGTCCGGTTTTAAAATACTGATGGGGAGAGAATATAGTTATGTATGACCAGGATCATAGTTATGTTTTCGGAAAAATTAACTTTGCAGAATTGAGAATCACCTATTTTTGACATGGATCATAGTTATGTATGAGTGGGCACCCAAAGATTATATTGCAATAATCTAGCAAGTGGGCTTACCAATATGGCACGTTTTCAAGGCCAAAATCATTATGAGAGGTAACCGTTGAAAAATAGGAATCTATAATTTTCGAAACGGGGCTGAGAGCCGGAATCGACGGACTCACTTCATGAGGTGATTTGGTGATTCCGGCTCGAAACTGCTTGGAATCAATTTCCAAATTCTACGCACCTTCTACACACAAACATGATTCTTTCCGATAATTCAAGCTAAAATTGGGACAAAATCAATAGAATCTTACTGAAATTTCATACACAAACAACCTTTTAATCTGCTACTTGTGCTGGATTTTGGAAGGCATTGTATTGTTGATTTTGCTATTGAACTTTGGAATATCAGTTTGGATGCAGATATTTTCTTAACAATTTTTGTTTCATTTGGTATTTGAACTATTTGACAATTGACTCTGCATTGCAGTTATTTTATTGACCTTTAATATTTTGTTTTATTTGCTCATTCTTCAGGATCGGTCTCCATCAGGGGCTCGCTGACATTGATGGCCTTAATTGCTTCTGAGAAGTTTGGATGATGAGAAAATGCGGCAGTCTAGTCCTGCTGCACTATCAGCTCCTTATGTCCACTGAACGTCAATATTTAGGAACTGAAATGTTTTTACTGTTAAGTCCTGGAGTTTGCAGATTTGATATGTTTTAGTTGTGGATTTGAGCGAACGAACTATTATTTGTTAGGACGATGAGAAAATGCGTAATTCCTGCTGTACTATCAGATCCTTGTGCCCACTGAACTTCAATATTTTAGGAGCTGCAATGTGAGAAAATGGGAGAGTTTAGTCCTGTACTATCAGATCTTTGCGCCCACAGATCTTAAATATTTAAGGAACTTAGGAACTGCAATGTTTTTAGAGGATGTCTAGCCAGCGCTGGCTGGTGAGCTGGAGGCCCTGGCCGTCATATCATGGCTGGGGGCAGCAATATGACGGCCAGGGGCTCCAGCTGAAAGTTGCAGTGCTGGCTAGAATTTTCTTTGTTAATACTGTTGAGTCTTAAAATTTGCCCACTTTTTATGTTTTTGTTGTGGATTTTTGCGATCTGAGTATTATTTGCAGTGTTATGTATTCGTAAATTAGTCTTTTGCCATGAATTAGTTTTTTCATCTCTACTACAGGTCGATCATGTTATGGTGATTTTGTGTAGCTCTAGTGTTTAACTCCTGTCGCTTTTGGATAGTGATATACACCCAACAAAGCCCTCTCCTTTTTTGCTGGTTAGAACTTGGTTTTAGGGAAGAATTGTAAGTGCTCTTCACCGTAAGTGGAGTGTAATTCATCTATAAGATTGATGACGCATATGTTAGTGTGTATTTATTTCAACTGATCTTAAAAATGAACAATAGTTGCTTGTACTAGGTTCGTGGTGAGCCTGCCACAAAGTTTGTTGGCCTACGAGTACTTTTCAACCAGAACTTAAGTAGCTTAGATATTTTTGTTAATATCATTAATATTGTTTTTGCCTAAAATTTAAGGCCTGCCTTGATTCATTAGTTTTTTTATAAAGTTTATTTAATCTTGTAAGTAACGCTGAAATTATATTTGGATGAGTGCCTAAGGATCTTAAGACCTGCCCTCGTGTACTTCATTGCCCATGTTTAGGGTTGGAAAAATTCAACTCGACTCATTTACTCATCCGAACCTGACTTGCTTAACCCTGTACCCGACCCGACTACAGGTAGGGTTAGGGTTAGGGTTTAGGCTATTTACCCGTTTTAAATTTAGAGTTGGGTCGAACCTGACCCGCACAATTCAACCAACCTGACTTTTACCAGACTACAAATAATAAAAAACCCTATTATTATAGTGTTGGTATATTAGACTTATTTATATTATTATTAAAATATTTATTTAGTACTTAATATGTTAAACTAGATGTGCTTAAACATAAATTTGTACATGAATAAGATGTTTGGAATATAGGTGTGATCATATATATTTTGCTTTGTAGTAGACATCTATTTTGGGATAATAGATGATGATATCTTCAAAGTGTGGTTAATTTATATATAATTTTTTTCTGTTATTCTTTTAGGTGTAGTAAATGAAATGAAAATATGTCATATTTTGTTGTATTCATTACTCACCATCTCTCATTCAAAAGGACACATTATACATTAGATTTAACTCTATATTAAAGGCCTGACACTCATAATAGGGAGCAGGTTAGGAACATGTAACTAGATAGGCGAATAACAAAGCTCAATGTGGAACAGTTTTCGGATGAGAAAAATTGTAATCAAGTGTCACTAGTTGCAAAAGAGGGTAGTGTTATGAGTAGCAATAGAGAAGTAGTTATTAGAATTTTGAAATTAAGACATGCTGAAACGTATGATCCTCTCTGGCCATCAAAGAAATAATGTTTAATCTATTTTACATTGGTTTATTGAAAGTCAAGTGGGCTGATAATGAGTAAACAAATGTTGAAGGTCTGTTTTGTTATCATTCTCTTAGAATGAAGGAAATGCAACATTATACCTTTAAGGCCTTCATTGATGGCTACTACAAAAAAAAGTATCAACTACAAATTAGCTAAAGAACCAAATATTACAAATTAATGTTATAATGTATTTAATTTTATTTGTGTTTGTCCTTTACAAAGAGAAGGTATATAATACAAGTTTAACAAAAAAATTGAGGAAAAAAGTAGGGTTACCTGCATACCCGACTCGACCTGACAAGTAGGGTTAGGGTTTGATTTTCGACCTGATTTAAAAATAGGGTCGGGTCATGACTCAACCTGATTTCAGTGAGGGTCAAGGCCAACCTGACCCGATTCCCAGCCCTACCCACGTCCATTATCTTATCGGGTCCCTCTTTGTCCACTATCACTATTTCTTGAACTCCGGTCCTTCACCCTGGCCCTCTTTCTTCCGCTCTCTTTTGATGTTCTTTTTCCGTGCTAAACCCGGTTAAGCCACGGCTGCGTTTGAGAACCTTTAAATCTAGAAAAAATTTAAACTGTAGTCACGAACGAAGTAATCTCTCATTTGTGGTGACATCGTTCTTAGTTTATACAAATGCTAACAAGCCTTGGACTTGCAATCCATCCCGGTCTACATTTTTCTAACCAACCATAACTTAATTAGAGAATTTTATTGGACAGATTTGCAAGGAAAAATAATTTCCTATCTGAAAAGCCTAGGCGTTAGAGATAGAGATTGTTTTGGCGAAACCCAATAGCGAGTTTATCATTCTCAAGTTTTGCAGTCTAAAGTTGCCTTGGGGTTTCGTATCAACAATTTTACCGATGATGACATATGTTGGGTCATAGCCGAATATGAATAGCAGTTTTGGATTAATGGCCTGGCCAAATTCACAATTAAGCTAGAATGATAAATGTCAGAAAGAAATAATAAGACATAAAATTGCTTTCCTAAAAAAAATATAAATTAGCGGCGAAAATATATGCTTGAGACAACATTCCCAATAGTATTCTTCCAACAAGTCAAGAAGCCGATTTGGTAGTCATTTTGATACTCTCATCAATGATTTAAAATTGACCGAGAATAATAGTTGGGTTTGGGTAAAATCCTAATTTAGCATAGCAAAATCCAGATCGAACCAGGAAAAATTGCCCGGGCTAGAAATTCAACAGGTTTGGTTGAACACGACATACAGAGTAAGCTGTTTTTAAAATAATGCCTCTCATGGATTGTAATAATAATTAAAATTATTTTTTAATACATACTCTCACTGTTCCACATTAATAGCTTCATTTAATTTTTTAAATGAACTTATTTTAATTTATTTTTAAAAAAAATAAATAAAACTATTAATGTGGGGCTGAGGAAGTAATAACTAGGCTTCTTCAAAGAAGCTTTGTTATTTGGTAAAAAATATTGAATAATAAAACAATTGTTGTAGTACGTAGATTGCTAAACAATGAGTAACGAACATTTTGGATGAAAAGGAAGAGTTTGACCTCTTTTATTTTCAACCCAACAATTATAATGTTAGGATGCATGCAGTTTGAGTGACGATATAATTTTCAATTTTTGCCTATACCATATATTCACCTCTAATATCTATTTTAGCCTTCCTATAAATTTTAGATCTGATCTAGATGTGGTTTTGCCTAAACACTAAGGCTATTTAACAAGCACAATATAATACATGTCATGCTTACGTATTTTTAAGTTAAATATAGACTCAAATATCAAAGTCAATGAATCATACTAATAATTCATTCACAAAATTTTATAAATCATTCATAAAATCAGATATATTATTTATCTACAAAATCTAATTCATTCATGACTTACACTCGTGCTCAAGGGTCAACGGGAGATAGATAGAAAAAAAATTTTCTATTGTATCTCAATTCTTATATGCATTAGACCTAAGTGCGGTAAGTATCTTGAATTGATATTTTTTTTGCTTTATACTAAAGAGTTATCGAGAAAGTCCGTAGATCTGTATTAAGAAAATTTCATTGAATGGACAAAATGTGTTTTTAAAATATAATTTAATATCTCATTATAAGGTAATAAAATGCGTCATTGTGTCCCCTAATGACACAACTTTTCAAAACAAAGTTTTGGGCATAGTTCGAGAATTATCCTTTGAAAACCAAATAATCCTAACATTGATTTCCTCTTTGTGAGGTACTAGTTGTGGACGGCGGAGCCTCTCCTCATCCTAGGTTTTGGCGAGATGGGCCTTTCCTCATACGGGGTCGAGGCGAGAGTAGCCACTCCTTGTCTTAGGACCTGTTTAGTTATTTGATCCTTGTATGATGAACCAAATTTCCAATATCAATTGAATCAATGGAAACCAAAAGTTCGCTCTTATAACTTTTGTTGTACTTGTTTTTCTAACTCTTTGTTGTACATTCATTGCATGCACTTCATTTGTTCCACTCTTGCTCTTTATTGCTCCTTAATAGCATTCATCTGACGACAATATCCTTCCCATGCAGCACGTTGTCTTTCTATATTTGCCTATACGGCCATTTCTAGTTGTTGTCATTGTCGTTATTGTTAAGGCCACCTCCTCTATTGCCACCATGGCAATCCTGAACTCCCCTTTACTTGTAATCACTACTGTCTATGTGTCACTACATCCTCTCTCTGTGGAAATATACTCTTGTATCCCCTGTGTATTCCCCAATGAAAAATACATACATATATCTATAAACAACTGTATTGTGAATGAAAATACTATCTTTGTCTGTTTTCATGGTATCAAAGCCTTCTGCCTAACGGCTTAATCCCTCTCCATTTCCCGTTCGCCGGCAAGCCCTCCTGTCCGACGAACTCTCCGGCGCCCTCCCTCAAAGACCAACGCCCGTATCCAGGCCGTCCCTCTTGCCGGCCAACCTCTTTCCCCCTTTCCCCCGGTCCCGTGCTCTTCCCCGTCACCAAACTCCCCCTCACTGTTCAATCTCCCTTCCCGCTGGAAGCTTCCCCTCGCTCTGCCCGCCGGCCTCCTGTCCCATTCGCCTCCGGCGCCACCCAGCCCTACTTCATCACCGGTGCCCACCGTCCCGATCCGGCACTGCCTCGTCCAGATCTGACCGATCCCGTGCCGCTAGTCCAGCTCCACTCCGATCCGGCGCCGCTTCGCCTACCTCTGCTCCGATCTAGCGCCTCCCGCCCGGATCCGCTCCGATCCCGTTCAGCTCTGACTGAACCGGTGCTGCCCTGTCCAGATCTGCCTTATCCGGCGCCGCCCCATCCAGACCTAACCACTCCGGCGCTGCCAGGCCCGGCTCCGCTCCGATCTGGCACTGCCCCATCGACATCTCCTCCGATCCGGCACCCCCCGCCCAGATCCGCTCCGCTCCAGTCTAGATCTGCTTGATCCAGGTGCCACCCCGTCCCGATCTGCTCAGATCCGGTGTTGCCCAGTCTCGATCCACCCCGGTCTGGCGCCGCCCAGTTCAGACTCTCTCCGTCACCTGCGCCCACCGTCCTGGCCCCGGCCCAGATCTCCCTTCCAGCAAACCTCCACCGTGTTGGCTTCCTCTTCACCCATTATCACTTGCTTGTTTTGAGACAGACTAAAAATACGTGCGTCTCCTGGACCAGTCGAAGCCTCCTTATTATTTTCTTTTTCCTTGTCGCCCGGATCTGCCCTTCCCCCTCCCTCCGCAAAGCCTCTCCCGATCCCCACTCATGGCCTCTCCTAACCACTCCATGACCACGTCTGGCCTCACCCCGGGCTCCCCCTCTTCCCCACCCTCCTCTATGACCCTCGATGACCTCTTTGCTCCCGTGCCCGCGGTGGTTCGCTTCCTCAGCTCTCACCTCCCTCAACTTGTCACCGTACGTTGTGACTCCAACACCTTCCTCATTTGGCGGATTCAAGTTCGCGACCTCCTTGAGGGTTACGGTGTCATGGGCTTTCTTGATGGCTCCACCCCATGCCCGGCCACTGGCGATCTTACTACTCGCCCTACCACCACCCAATGGCGCTGCATTGATCGCGTACTTCTTACTGCTGTTCGTGCCACCATCTCCCGTCCTTGCTCGGCTACTTCATAGGCCTTGAGTCCGCCGCTGCCCTTTGGACCGCAGCTGAAGATCGCTTCCTCTCTACCTCCCAGGCTCACATCCTCAATGTGAAAGAACGTCTTGCCGTACACGTCCAAGGCAATGGCACTATGACTATATATCTCGACGACCTTAATGTCTATGCGGATCAACTCACTGCCGTTGAGGCTCCCATCTCGGACCTTGACCTCTTTCATAAGACCTTAAACGGTCTCTCCGGCGCGTGCTTTGTCTTCTCCACCGCCCTCCGTGCTCGCGGTGTTACCATTCCCCTCCCAGAACTGTGGACGCTTCTCCTTGCCGAAGAAGCCACCCTCTCTCGCGACCCTGCCTCCCCCACCGTAGGCCTAGCCCCGGCGACGGCCTTCACTGCCCTCCACTCATGGCGTCCCTCTCCTCCGCCAACCTATGAGCTACCTCCTACCTCTCCTTATGGCATCCCGCCCGCTCCCCTCAGCGGCCTCGCTCCTGCCCCCCCCCCCCTGCCGGGGGCCCTGCCCTTGCACTCGTTGCCCCATATGGGGGAGGGGCTGCCCGGGGCCTTCTCCCCACTCTTGTTGGCCGTGGGGCACCCGGCCCACGCGGTGGCTCTCCTCGTGGACGTTGGCGCTCCGGTCCTCGCAGTCACGGTCCCCGCCCCCCTTGTCAGATTTGCGGTGGGACCAACCACTCCACCAAAACATGTTAGGAACGCTACTCCGGCCCTGGGGGCTCGTCCTCTGGTGCCCTAGCCCTCTCTGCTTGCGCCTCCTCCTCGGCAACTCCCACGGAGTGGCTCCTTGACAGTGGCGCCTCGGACCACGTGACAACAGATCGCGGTAACCTCTCCTTCCATGTGCCTCACTCGACGTCCGGCCACATCAATGTTGGGAACGGTGCGGCCCTACGCGTCTCATCCATGGGTCACACCATCTTCCATCTTGGCCCCTCTACACTTTCTCTTCGCAATGTCTTACATACTCCATCTATCTCTCATAATCTCCTTTCCGTTCATAAACTTGCTCTTGATAATAATTGTTCACTAACCTTTGATGCCTCTCATGGTACCATCCAGGACACTAGCTCTCGGCACATATTCTTTCGAGGACCGTGCCAACATGGTGTCTATCCGGTGTCCTCCGCCCTTACCGTGTCTCCCACCACCCTACTTGCTTGTGCCTCCTCCCGCCTTTGGCATCATCGGCTTGGACATCCGTCGTCTACTATGTTTAATTTAGTTGCTTCTACTTTGTCGCCTCCAATCCAAAAAATGTCGTCCTTAGATTGTAATAGTCGCCTCACTAGTAAAGCGCACAAACTCCCATTCTCACCCTCCCCGAAATGCTCCTCACGCCCTCTTGAGCTTGTCCACTCGGATGTTTGGGGTTCCTCTCCAGTCCCCTCCTTTCTCGGCTTTCGCTATTATGTGATCTTTGTCGATGACTTCTCCCGTTACACTTGGCTCTACCCCCTCAAACTCAAATCTGATGTAACTGAATGCTTCCGCCTATTCTATGCCATGGCCGAACGGACCCTCCACCACACCCTCACCACCCTCCGTACCGACAATGGCGGTGAATACCTCAACCACCACCTCTCTTCCTACCTCTCCTCTCATGGCATCTCCCACCAAACCTCCTGCCCTCATACCCCCTAACAAAACGGCGTTGTCGAACGAAAACATTGACACATCATAGAAACTACCCTTGCCCTCCTCTCCCATGCCCACATGCCTCTCTCCTATTGGGTAGATGCTACTTGCACCGCCATCTACCTTATCAACCGCCTACCCTCTCCCTCCCTACAAAACTTCTCCCCCTACCAACACCTCTTCCACACACCCCCCAACTACTCCCACCTCAAAGCCTTCGGCTGTCGCTGCGTCCCCTGGACCTGCCCCTACTCCTCCCATAAACTCTCCCCCTGGGCCATCCCATGCATCTTTCTCGGTTATTGCCCTAACACCAAAGGATTCTGCTGCCTCGATCCCATCACGCCTACACCTCCCGCCACGTTCACTTTCGCAAAAATGAGTTCCCTTACCACGACTACCCCCCCCCCACACACACACACCACACTCCCCTCCCTATTTCCATCACTCCCTCCCTTCCCCCCACCCACCCTCTCTCCCCTCCCCTTCTCCCTCTCCTTCTTCTCCCCTTCCTCTCCCCGTCCCACTCCTCTCAACACCCCCTCCCTCTTCCTCTCCCCTGCTCCCCCCCTCACCCTATGATCACTCGTAGCAAAACTGGGATCATATGTCCCTGTGTCCCTTTCTCCCTCCTCACTATCTCTCCACCTCAAACCGAACTCTCTTCCTTCAAAATTGTTTTCTCCATTCCTGAATAGTGTGCCGCTATGGATGAGGAAATTAAAGCCCTCCACAAATAAGGTACTTGGAGCTTAGTGGTTCCCCCGCCATCCTCCAATGTCATTGGTTGCCACTGGACTTATAAAGTCAAGCGTGATGCCCATGGGACTATCTCTAGCTACAAGGCCCGCCTGGTTGCCAAAGGTTTCCATCAAGAAGAAGGCCTTGACTACAATGAGACTTTTAGCCCCGTGGTCAAACCTTACACGGTTCGGATTGTTCTCAGCCTCGCTGTCACCAGCTCTTGGCCCATCAAGCAACTCGACGTCTCCAATGCCTTCCTTCACGGCACTATCTCTGAAGAACTCTACATGGCCCAACCCCCCGGTTACCATGATGTTACTCGACCCAACCATGTATGTCGCCTCCACAAAGCCCTCTATGGTTTCAAACAAGCCCCTCATGCTTGGTACCTTCTCCTTTCCACCTACCTTCTCTCCCTTGACTTCATCTCTTGTCATGCCAATACCTCCCTTTTTCTTCACACCCAAGGCTCCTACATCACCATCCTTGTCCTATGCATCGACGACATCCTCATCACCGGTAACCATCCCCCCCACATCCACCAAGTCATTTCCTTCTTCAACTCCACCTTTGCCATTAAAGACCTCGACGACCTCCACCACTTCCTTGGCGTTGAAGTCACTCGCACCCCCAATGGCCTCTTCCTCTCCCAACCCCAATATGCCTTTGATATCCTTGCTCATGCCTCTATGTCCCAATGTAAAGCTTCCCCGACCCCCACCACCTACAAACGCCCTCCCCCAGATCCCTACGACCCACCCTTCCCCAACCCCTCTTACTACAAAAGCATTGTTGACGCCTTACAATACCTCACTTCCACCCATCCCGACTTTGCCTATGCCGTCAACTTCGTTTGCCAACACATGCACAACCCCTCCACTTCTCACTATATGGCCGTTAAAAGAATCCTTCGGTACATCAAATGCACCTTCACTCATGGGCTCCTCCTTCGACCCGGCAATCCTGCCCTTTGTGCCTTCTCTGACTCCGATTGGGCAGGTGACCCCATTGATCGTCGGTCCATTTCTGGTTACTGCCTCTACCTCGGTCCCAACCCCATTCTTTGGAAGTCCAAGAAGCAAGACACAGTGGCCCGCTCCTCCACTGAAGCAGAGTATCGGGCTCTCTCCAGCACAGCCACTGAGATCACATGGGCCCGTATGGTCCTCACCTTCCTTGGAGTATCCCTCCCCTCCACCCCCACTTTATGGTGTGACAACAAATCCGCCATCTCCCTCTCGGCCAACCCGGTGTTCCACGCCCGAACTAAGCACATCGAACTTGATCATCACTATGTTCGGGAGCAGGTTTTAGCCGACAAGCTTAATGTCCAGCATACTCCCTCCGCTCAGCAGGTGGCCGACGTCCTCACCAAGCCTTTCTCCATCAAGCGGTTTCAGCAGTTAAACTCCAAACTCATGGTTCTACCTCCACCATGAGTTTGTCGGGGGTTGTTAAGGCCACCTCCTCCATTGCCACCATAACAATCCTAGACTCCCCTCTACTTGTAATCACCACTATCCATGTGTCACTACATCCTCTCCCTGTAGAAATACACTCTTGTATCCCCTGTGTATTCCCCAATAAAAAATACATACCTGTATCTACAAATAGCTATATTATGAATGAAAATATTGTCTTTGTCTATTTTTAGTTACTACCACCAATCATTAGTGCTTTCATAAGTGAGCAACCTTCAAAACCCCAGGTTAATAGAAATCAAAAGGGTTCTGCTTTTTCCATCGTCTCTCTACATTTTCTTTTCCCTGAAGGTCATCACCCACCTCAGTATTAGTCGCCCAAGGCCAACACGCCTCGTATATTATTAGATCTCGGCAAGAGTTTTGGAGCTTCAATTGCTTTAGCATCTTCTTCCATTGGCCAATAATATTGGATATATGTAGTTCTTAAACTTCAAGAGAGAGTTTCTCCTTTGACAACGAGGTCCTTTTCCATTAGTGCAGTTATTTCTTCCACTTTTGCAATATCCACAACTTCAATGATTTTGTACTTTAAAAAGAAAAAAAAACTCAAAATTCAACAACATACACGCAAGGAACACCATAGGTTGATCTCAAGATCGAAATATATGTACTTTGATAAATGAAAAATATCTTCATGACTACCCACAATGACCACAATGCATGACAGTGGACACATGGATGGGGAACCAGGGTACTTGTTGATCCAATTCCTAAGTTTATCTAAAATACTCAATCAACCACAACAAAGATAGATACTTTCTTTTATTATGGAGCAAAGGCAGATACATACAGTCAACAAGAGCTCATATGTTACCATCAGTTTGTGGCTTAGTATAACGGAGTTTCTGGTTGAGTAAAATTGTAATTGGGAAGTATTCATTGTAATAACTTGTTTACCCTTAGTTTTTTTTACTAGTATTATGAGGCAACACATGTTACAATCGATCTTTAGCATAAGGGAGGTTGTAAAGTTGGTGATCCTAACTGGGTCAACTTCATTGTAATGACTTAATTATCCCTAATTTACTAATATTATAATTAAAATATAAGGGTAAAATAAGTCACGAATAAAATATTCTGGCCCCCTATTTTACTTTTGATATGGTATAGATATAGATATCATGCATTCTCGAATTTGAATTCGTGTGGTTTTTTGTAATATTGTTGGAAATAGGTGACAGCGGGCCGGATAGCCCGCTTGGTCAACGTGACCCACAAGCCCCTTGGTGGGGCCTCAATTATTTTTTAAAAAAATTTGGTATGGCTTTTGCATGCCCATGCGACTCTACCTGGCTTCATCTTTGATTGGGCTTTGGCAGTTCTTTGCCTTATGGGTATAAGAGCTGGCCCGTAGCCCAGGGGTACCAGGCCAGCGGGCCCATGGGTATGGAAACCCATGCTCGACACAACTTGGCCCACCTGACATGTCGACATGGGCTCGGCCCATACATAAGCGACTAGTGGGCCGACCTGCCTATTTACACCCCTAGTTGGAAAGTTATCACTGAGCTCTATCAAGTAAGATCCCATGTGTATTTTTACTTATATTACACATATTCAAATTTGTTCATTTTTTACGCTATTGAAAAAGTCGCAACATCCTCTATCAAATGAGAGCTGCAATCTAATTGGCCATGAATACGAATGATGTGCTCCGCAATATAAAGTCAATCATAAATATATAATTCAATATTATCTTCACAAGCCTATGACTTAATATTAAGGCTATGAGATTTAGACTTAGAGATTGCATACTACAAGTGTATATGGATTTATATTTTGCTTATAATTTTATGTACATGTAATTTATAATTATTATAATCTTAAAAGCATGTATTTGTAAGTATAATGCAAACGAGACATTTGTTCTCTATATATAGGGATGCTATTGGGTTGGGTTAGGTTTTGTCAAACCCAAATCTAATACCATTTAAGAAATGGTAAACTTGAATCAAACCCAAATAACTATTCAGGTTGAATTTAAAAATCCAAACCAGACCCGTTAGAGTTGGGTTAGGTCTTATCAAAATACCAAAAAAAAAAAAAATTATATTTATAACCTTAATCGGGTTGAGTCGAGTTGGATCATATAAAACTTGAACCCGACCCAAATAACTATTTGGGTTAAATTTGGCAACCCAAACCCAACCTATAATGAGTCGAGTTTTAGTGTATACCTGGCCTGAGTGATATTCGTATATATATACTAATTTTTAATTATTTTTTATTTAATATTCCCCCATCATAATTTAATAATTTTATTTAAAAACTAATAACTTTTATTGAATGATGAAATTTCTATCTAAAACAAGAGAAAATAAGCTTACGATACTCTTTTTTAAGTATGTAATTATAAATAAAATAGAGCTATTAACATGAAACAAACGTTTTTGTCAAATAGAACTATTAATATAAAATTAAACGAATTTTTATTTATACGTATAACACATGTACATTCTTGATAGTCTGTCAAACTGAATCTCGTGGACATCATGCTCAGTCCTAGCATCCGCAATTTAAACTCGGCCCACTAGGTCGGCCCAGCAACGACGAGCGAGCCAGCGAGAAACCCTAGCCTGGAAGCCTTTATAATCCTTGTCCTCCATGGAGCCTCTCCGCCTAGCCTGCCCCTCTCTGTTGCCTGTAGATTTCGTTGGTAGCGACGGCCATGTCGATGTCAGAGACGGCTTGCACTTACGCCGCCTTGATCCTCCACGACGATGGGATCTCCATCTCGGTATCTTCTTCATCTTCTTCTTTAGTTTTCTGTACTAGTCAGTAGGATAACCCAGAAACAGTATGTGCATGTACACTGGAATTCCATAGAAAGAAACCCAGAAATGGTTTGAACGTGTTGGGTACGTTGGCTGTCGGTTTATGGGTTTTCCTTGTTGGGTTTGGAACAGGCGGAGAAGATCTCAAACCTGGTGAATGCGGCGAATGTGAAGGTGGAGCCCTACTGGCCCGGCCTCTTTGCAAAGCTCCTCCAGAAAAGGAGCGTGGAGGACCTGATTATGAACGTTGGATCCGGTTCGTGAACGTATTTGGCTTTCTTTGTGTTTGCTTATATGTTTTGCATTTGGGTATTGGCGCTTGGACGTTGATGATGATGTGGTGAATTGCTCTGCTTGTAGGTGGGGGCGGTGCTCCAGTTGCTGTTGCCGCTCCATCTGGCGGTGGTGCTGCTACTCCCGCCGCTGCAGCCGCAGCTGAGGAGAAGAAGGTGAGACATTTATGCCTTTTTATTTTTGGAACGAATGCGTTTCTCTTGTGTTTTCCATGCTTTATTGTTTGCTGATGTTTTTCATTGTCCTTTTTGTAGGAGGAGCCCAAGGAGGAGAGTGACGACGATATGGGATTCAGTCTGTTCGATTAGAGGATAGGATCTAGCGCACAGGTTTTTTTATCAGAATTTTGTGGTTGATTGAGTATTTTGGAATATCTTTTCCCCTTCTAGAAGTGTTAATGAAATTATTCTCTCCAAACGAGCAAACATTTTGTCCTTGAGCCCAGTATATGAATTTTGAGATTAGTTTGTTCCATTATTTGTAGAGTGAATAGAGGGAGGAATTTTCATGTTGGTGAGATAAACCTTCGTTCTATTAGACCTAAACGCCATTTGGATTTTCAAGTGTGACTTGTTTTTTTTTAACAAATTGCACATTCTGACATGTGAAAAAAGCATTTGTTATCAATCTGCTGATATAGGTTTTGTTGGAAATAATTTGTGCCACTTTTATTGTGGTGTTCAAACAATACGATTTTTTTGAGTCCATATTCATTGTTTGTTGCCTCTTAGCTCCTCCCTATTTGGGGGGGGGGGGGGGGTATGGCGAGTTCTACATGCAGCTGAACTTAGACTAAGCCCCGGAGGTCAAGGGCTTCCATGACACGGGTTACTGATTTATGTATATTAGTTTTACCCATTGGTTTATTGTTCCTCATTGATATGATGTTGTCATTTCATGATCGCCTTCAATGTGAGGTTGTGTCCCATTGGTTATGGGGGGCTTGGAAGAGCTAATGATGAGTTTTTCTCTCTTTTTTTTGGTAAGCTCATATTCCGTGCTGCACCCGTCTGTGAGCTGAAGCAATTGCCTACATATTCACCTTCTGTCTTGGGGTATTTTGCCTGTTTGTAGCAACGAATTAAGCATGTCGGCGTGCGTTTGATTGTGATATAGAAATAGAATCCGTTTTCTTGTTGTCTCCCTCAAGAAATTGAGCTTTCTATGCTCTTGGTAGTGTTCTTTTGGATAAGAGCTTTTCGTTATGTCATAGTCTGCATCTCCCATCCCACCTGGATGTATCTTTTTTGAAACACAAAAATTTATCAGGTAGTTAGCAGTAAAGCAAAATTATTGAAAGCTCATTAGTAGCGGGTGTTTCTCATGCAGTTCTTAAGAGAAACTTAGTTGGACTTCCGTATTTGTAACACATGTTAATTATGCGCGCGAGCTCCATTCATCATGTCGAGCAAGCGTGGCTGGTGGACCCTGCAGCTGACCTTATTGAAGCTGGGTACAATATGATGTTCGTGCCCGTTTTTCCACTACATCAAGTCGAGCTGGCTGCTGCCATGAATTTTTTTTCTTGACCGCATTTGCGAGTTTTTTACCATGGCTTTGTTCTTTTGTTTGTGGTTTGTGTTTAATACAGGCAGGCTTTTTTACAGCCATGCATTTTGAACTGCGTTTATTTTTAATTAGGTGATGGCGACTGAGTGCAGAAAATGTGTTTTTTTACGCCAGGCTTACTGTCAATAGGGAGCATAGAGAATGCTTCCTCATTGGTAGGAAGCTCCTGCATTGCGTGTTTCTAATTGTACCAAAAACCTCAAGAAACCAAGTTGTATGGTTTTTTATCACAACTATCTGCCTTGTTCTTATTTTTGGTTCAAAAATCAAAACATTTGTAAAAAAGACAACACTACATGTATAAAAATTGCAATTTGCAGGGTTATTAATAACTGTTGAACTGGGAAATGTACAAGATGAGCAAAATGGAACTGCAACGAAGAAACCAAGTCAAAGCCCTTCAAGACAAGTTATCCCCCACTTAGGAAAAATAATGATCAAAATGATGAAATGAAAAGAGGGAACAAGAATACGTAGAGAAAGTGAGGAACGGAGAAAGATTAAGTCAGACTTTCCGGTGGTTTCCCTACTACCTTCAAAGTTACCTAACCTAAGTTTAAGATACTTCACTTCCAGAAACAAATATTCACTTTTCTCAAAATACTTACCTACATTTTAACGTTATACCCAAGTTTTTAACAGACCCATGCTATTATAAGCACCCCTTACTCATACCTAAGGGGAACCCTCGTTGAGACTCCACAACAATATAAGTTTTCATAAAAATCTTAAAACTCATCTTCCAAAAAAAGGCATCCTCAAATCCCCGAGTCCTTTTCTGTTTGCTTTTTATTGTTTTTCATATAAATTTTGTTTGGTTAGGCAATTTAGACTAAAAAACCTCGATTTGTTTCAAAAACATATTTATTTTTATTTTTGACTCTTTTTTGCTTTTCAACTGCTTTCTGCTTAACTCTCCTCCTGATGAGGGTTATGCTAAAAGCATATAAAAAAAGGTAAAATTATCATAAATTAATATTTTTGTTATTCTCTTTTCTTTTATTATAATACTCTTTTACATTTTTTCCCTTTTTGTATGCGCGCATTTTCTTATCTAGTAAAACCCCCTTCCCCCTTCTCCTTTCACTATGATGCCTTCACACAATTTTTTTCTTCTCTCTCGTACTAACTCCCTTCCCTTTTCTCATCTTTAGTAAAATATTCTTCCCCTTCTCCTCCCACCATGACCACCCTCGTCCACCCAACATTTTTTCTCTAATTATTTGAGGATAAAGTAGATATTTTTCATAACATAGATAATATATAATACAATGGCTACCCAAACAAGATTTGTAATTTTTTTTTGAAAAGCTGATTTCCCATAATGTATATCCAAATATAACCCGCTTTTGGTTTATTTTTCAAAAAAATAATTTCAACTAAAAGCAGCTTTCCAGATGACACAAAACGCCATCCAAACGACGCCTAAGTCACACAAAGTGGCTCTTCAAGAAAAGAAAATCTTCTTTCAAAAGGAGTTTTTGCTTGTGTATTTTCTCCATTTCATTTGGTTTCAATCTATAGCCACTTCTCTTAATAGTTCTATTTTTATTTTAATATATTCCAAGTTGTTTCACTAATTATCATTTAATCAAAGGGCTTTGAATTTGATTAATCGCTACTAATCTATTCCAAATTATAAAGAATATTATTTATTAATCAAAAGAGGGGTATCCTACCCAAAAAAAAATTGCTCTCTATATCTTTTAAGGAATGATCGTTTGATTTCTTATCTTGATTTGCATAGAGAACTACTAAAATCTACCAACAATATGGTCAAGTTTCAAGTTGAATAAATTGGTGGCCAAAAATAGTTTAATCAAGTACAAGTGATGTTCTTAGTGATTCAATTTGGTAAAGTTTCACACTGTTATAAAATAGAAATATTAAAAAAAAAAGTTTGTATGAGCCTATGCATCATAGGCAATCTGATGACTAAAGAGGTAGGTAATCTATGTGCCGCCTGAGTTATGTCTACCCTTGGATTTTGATTCAATGGTCAAACTTGCTCGGGCTCATGCACAGACTCGTAATAACGAGACTCTTTAAAATATTGTCACAACAAAAGGTGGTAGACATTAGACATGGCAATATGTTCTTAGCAATTGGTGGGATAACCAAGTCAACACTTACAAAGAGGAAGTCCTGAGATCAATTTACACGGATTATATCCTGATTTACGCGGAGCATTTTCTATGCTCCCTATTGACAAAGCGCCTGCCAATTTCAATGATAAACGACTCTCGTGTTCTTTACTCTGGGCAGTTTGTCAGTAGGTACATGAAAAATGTTTCTGATTTATTCGATGCATATAATCTGTGTTAATCCTTCTATGATGTGTGTTAATCCTTCTAGTGTGGTCATGACAAGCTTTTTTTATGTTCCCCACTTACATTGAACTTAGCTTAAGGTACACATGTGAACCATTTATCTATGAGATTAATGTGTATTAGTACATACACCATCGATCTTAAAAATCAGTAGCTCTCATACATAACTTATGTTAGGTTCTATATCAGTGGGGAACATCAGTTCTAGAAAGGAGTTTTTAATCCTCCCTACTCACCATAAGCATACTATAACAAATACTTAAGAGCTATTTATTTAAGAGATTGATGATATATATACTAGTACATATTAATATTAGTATTACTAATATTAATATATTATATATACTAGTGTGTACATGTAACATGGTTGATCTTAAAAATGAACGATTCTGCTGAGCTGATGGTGAGCGGCAAACACGAAAAACTCTTCCAGATTCTTAAGGTCGAACCAACCCGCTTAGGTTCTCCCACTCGGGCCGGCTGCGTGGCAACCATAATCATCTGCCGCGGTCCACGCTACGCCCCCCTCCATAAGAAAGCCGGTTCAGCCAATCCCAGCCAACGGTCGGCAAAGGAGCCCAATGGGGAGTTCGATCCTCTGTCTCGCTCCCACACTGTGCCGCTTCCAAGTCCTCTTCAGGGCCTCCTTTCCCACCTCCTCAGCCGAGACATGTCTCAGAAGGTCTCTCGCACGAAAGCCCGCAACCCCTTTTCTCTCTGCTCCGAGTTTCACTGCCCGCGGGCTCCCTTCAATTAGGTTCTCTTGCTCTGCTTCCAGTTCTCATGCCTCCCAAAGGGCCGCCTTATCTAGCATTTCAGGGCGGGTGATAGATGGCAGGGACGATTTGGTCGTTCTCGGCATCGAGACTAGTTGTGACGATACTGCTGCGGCTGTGGTATGTTGGAAGCTCGGTTGTCCAGCTTCTGGGTTTGATTTTTTCAATGTGATTTTTATCCCTGATGGCAGAGGGTGTTTGTAGCGTGGTTGGTTTGGCTGAGTTTTCTTGTCTTTCTGACTTTTTTTTTCAGGTTAGAAGCAATGGAGAAATTCTGAGTCAGGTCGTGTCTTCTCAGGTAAGTATTTTTGGTTTTTTGTTGATTCGACTTCTTACAAATTCCTTGGATATTTCCTGCATATCTTAGTTGCAGCAGCTTTTCTGCTTGGAGTTACATATATGTTTACACTGAAGTGTGTTCAATATTAAAAAATAATTATATTTTGTATCAGTCTTCCTAAATGATAGAACTTTTGTTATCTCCCTAATACATAAGTTCAGAAACGACATTTGTTTGTCAGCTCTTCCCTCTTAGTAAGTGAGCAGCATTACCTTATCTCAGATTCATGGTGGATGATATGGTCCACCGTATCTGGAACAGTGAAAGCAGTCTGCTTTGCATGGAAACATGACTGTTAGTGTAGCCCTTCCCTAATTGCTTGAGCCAATAGGAGGATGGAAAAATTAATATGGTACCCGAGCCCAGGCCCCAGGGGAAGCCGCGTTTCCTGTTGTGTGTGTGCCCTATGTGCGTTTTGTAGTGTGATGCTCAGTGGAGCTTGCAAGTGCTGGTGGTTGATATGAATAAGTAATACCTTCCCTAAAAGCTTAAGCATTTAGGATAAGTGGTTAACTAACAAGAATCAACCAAACTTAAGCTCCATTGGCCTGCTTTGACTTATAGAATCCAGTTCTGAACTACAATATCTGAGTGATGTTGTTAATTTCTTAAAGAAGAAAAATGTTCATTTATCTTATCTCATTGTTGGTTTTATCCATTCTTCAGTTCTTTTTTTTTTGACATCCTGAAAATTTCGATAGACACAATTGAAAAATTAGTCAAGCGCTTATGGATATATGAAATTCTGATTCTATTAATTATGACTAATGCTATTCTTTTTGTTTTTATAGGCAGATCTGCTCGCACGATATGGAGGTGTTGCTCCAAAAATGGCTGAAGAAGCACATGCTCAAGTGATAGATGAGGTGAGATACTTCTACGGGAGCTAGTATTTAAATCAGGATTTCCTTGGCAACAAACCCATAAATTGTAAACCACAGGTGGTTCAACGTGCACTCGATAATGCAAATTTGAAAGAGGTCGATCTTTCTGCAGTTGCTGTTACTATCGGTCCCGGTTTAAGCCTCTGCCTACGTGGTAATTTTTGATTTCCGCATGTTGGATGATCTGTTTATGTAGATTGAAATTTCTTATGGTGACAATTATCAGAGAAAGCTTGAATAAAAAAGGGGAAGTTGTTTGGGACTGATGACAGTGACTGTCTTTAGCCTGCTATACGCTAGCAGACAGTGGCCCAGTTTGTGAATTGACTCCCTATTATTCTAAGAAATAAAATATTTGGAGAGGGAGAGAAATAGATAGATAGATAGAGAGAGAGAGAGAGTTCCAGCTTGTATGTTGTTTTTTATGTGGATTATATATCGTCTTTAGAATCTGTTATTTACCATATTATATGTGTACATGTTATCTCTTCGGGAATATATTGCAGTTGGCGTCAGGAAGGCACGAAAAATAGCCGGTGAATTTAAATTGCCAATTGTTGGAATTCACCACATGGAGGCTCATGCACTTGTTGCTAGGTATTGAACAATCGTTACCTTTTTCCGAAACTATTTCATTGAAAACTGACAAGACACCAAAAATTATGAGTAATTTGCATGTAGACCAATTTATGTTTACAATCAAAGATATTCACATTTCTTGCTATCATCAGGTTCTCATATTGGTACCTGATATCTCTAGGTTGATGGAAAAGGATCTGCAATTTCCATTTTTGGCCCTTCTTATATCAGGTGAGTCACCTTAGTTCTATGCTGTTGTGTATACTACTTATGTGAAGTTTTATTAAAATGAATATTAGACGACCATGATTATGTATTCTTGGTATTTTGATCGACATAATATGATATACTAAGAGCCTGAGGTGCTGAAGAAATGAGAGAATTCAACTTCATGTTTTCCGAAAACAAGAGATTCATACTTAATTTTTTGTGACTTCCCGCTAGATTTTGTCTCTTAAATAGCTTCAGTTTATATATAAAATGGAATTGGGACATAATAATAAATAAAAATCATAAATCCTTCTACAGTTCTTGCGAGGCCTAGGTGAACAATATGGTCAATTAAACACAAATTTTGCTGCGTCATAAAATTTGATTTTTTTGCCATGTTTACCAAAAATGTGTTTCCTTGATATGAAGTTAAATCTCTTGCTATAAAGCAGACATTATTATTGCTAAATTTTCTCATGTAACATTGTAAAGAAAGTTAGTTACTCATGTACAATTCCTATTATGTGAATGGTTGAAAATTTTTAGACTTTTCAATTTCTGTTGCACATGATTCATCTGGGTATAATTAAGACTCTTATCCTTGATCAATTTGTGATGAGCAACCACTTAATTTGGGATCCAGTTGCATTTAATAAGGCCATTTAATTGCAAGTGGCATGCCTTATGGGTACTTGAGTAGAGGAAATATAACTGTACTAGAGATGGCTGTAACATAACTTTGGTTTGCATGTGCTAATTAGCTTGAGAATAAGGGGTGAAACATGATTACAGTTGTGGGTCCACTGGGCAGCCATCTACTTTTTGTTGAATAGGTTCACCACGTTCCCTGAAGAATAGCAACTATCACCCATGGCCATTGAAGGATGTATCGGTATTGATGGGTGTATCAATGACCACCGATACGAGTACGTGCCGATGATATTCTGGGTATGCTTGGAACGGGTGCAAATTTTTTAATATATTTAACATCACTAAAACTAATAAAATATCATTATAACACAACTCTTAAGACTATAGATAGACATACACAAAAAATTAAATTGAGCATTGAGCCACAACATCAACATTGCTCTCAAGAACAAAATTGCTGGCATTAGTTAATCACAACATTACCATTAAAATTGTGAAGGAATGAAATAATTGTACTCGAAAATGGAGGTTTAAACTAAAAATATCTAATAATTGTATGTTAATTATGCCAAGATTTATTTGTGAGACCAATTAAGAGTAGGCATATGATTTTTGGATGCCAGGACTTGCATGTTGGAAATGAACACACATTTTGCTTGAAAAAAATGCTAAGAGCCTATCACGTGATTTGAATATGTGGACCCAACCTAGATTTTAGAGCACTTAAGTTAAATGAGTTAGTGAACGGCCATTGGTGTAGCATAAATTATACGGGCCCCACCCCCATTTGACCCCAATTTTAGTTTTTAGAGGGTTGAAGGTTCAATAAAAAAAAGAAGATATTTTCATGTCAAATAGTGTGGTGGTGCAGTTGGTAAGGATGATGCTTAAGAACTTAAATGCTCTTAGGTTTGAGCCTTGGTACTAGCAAGAGTGTTGATATATTTTTTTACTGTAGCGATAGGATACAGCTGACACCATACAGGACATTTCGATTGACAATTTGTGTCAGCTCCACAGCTCAGTATTGTATCTGTGGTGATCGATACTGGTTTGTTTCGTCTGATACACATGTGTATCCATATCAGCTGATATGGCCTTCCATACCCATGATCTGCCACCTGTTTGACAAAGTTCAACAACCATTTTACACACTATGTCTACTGCCAAGGCCTCACGTTTTGCCCTCTCTCCATGCCCAAATTTTACTGGTTCAAAATTCAATTTGAGCGGTTAATAAATAAAATCTTAGCGAGGAATTTTCATTTATATCTTTTGAAGAGGGTATTTAACTGCTGCAAACGTTTTCATTTAAAGTAAAACACAAATATCAGCCAAAAATTAGCTGAATGAATATCAGCATCCCACTGAAGGTTATTTTTGCACCATCTTAATAGTTGGAGTTGCACTAAATTAGCTGCTAATCATTGCACCTGACAAACATCTGAACCATATTAAGTTAAAAAGAGGCATAAGGGATCATGCAAAGGAGGCTTTATGCCAAGAAGTATAAGAAGAAACTCCACAAAGTCTTATAAAAATTGAGCAGATTATGAGAGGGTAGGATTCAATCTAATGCCTAGTTATATCGCTTATTTTTTCGATTCTAAATCACTTAAAAGATAACCCTTGCCTATTTCCCACCCAGTTGAAACTCTTTTTAAAATGTGAAGAGGTAATCTCTGCCAAACCTGAGAAAGGGGTTTCTCAGGTTGATTTATGAAAAGTGGGCCTTGCCAATATGTTTAGAGGGTGGGACCAGGGAGAAATGCAAGAGCACCCTAAAAAATAGGGGTCCATAATTTTGGGCCCATTTGGACATGTTGGTCCTCTTTATCGCTGCATTTTAATCTCACCTTACAATCAACAATTGAGATTGCAATTTCTAATTTGGGTATCTAGAGGTGTAAGATAGGTTTGAGACCAAGTGGGATTTAAAATTCCCTTTGATGATGAGGGTCTGTGAAATTTGGGGTCATTCCAATATATGGCGTTTATCCGTTTAACCTCATCAAATTTGAGCCATTGATATGAAGGTTGAAATTTCGACCAACCTTGATGGGTAGGTTCCACTCATCGGAATGGGCTTAACCCCATGATTTGTTGCTCATCCCCCTGGTCCCATTCCTCCTTTGATGGTGACCTTACAAAATTGGGCCTTTTAAAAAATCAACCTGGGAAACTCACTCAAGAGTAACACCGCTCTTTTAAAATATTATCTATTGAAAAACATAATATAAGGACTCTTTTTTACTCTTCGTAAGTAATTAAGCCCTCATAAAATTGCAGAAATAGCCCAAATATTAATGTTCATTTTTCTAGTTTAAATTATAAGTTTCATACTCTATATTAATTGTATGTATCTTTTTTCACTTTGTAGGAGGTCACAATCTTCTTATTTTAGCCCACGATCTTGGCCAGTATGTGCAGCTTGGAACTACAATAGATGATGCAATTGGTGAAGCATATGATAAGACTGCAAGATGGCTTGGCCTTGATATGAGAAAAGGTGGTGGACCAGCACTTGAAGAGCTTGCTATGGAAGGCAATGCTGATTCAGTCAAGTTCTCGGTATGGATAATAACTATAACCATCTTCAGAGCTTTACTTCTGAGTTCCCACATGTTGTTTGGCTAATTTTAGTGATCTTATCTCATGTTAGAGTAATTAGTGTGCAGACTTTCTGTGTGTATGTATATGTGTACTTGTGTGTGTTCCACTTCCAACCTATGAATATGCAAATTTCCACTTTACAGACACCAATGAAACAACACAAGGACTGCAATTTCTCTTATGCTGGTTTGAAGACGCAAGTTAGGCTGGCAATTGAATCTAGGAAAATGTATGTATCCTAAGTATTTCATAATTTTGTTGTGAGGGATCGAGAGTTGAGAATATAGCAACATGATTTTTGTCGTCTTGACAGAAGTGTAGAGATTCCGTTCTCTTCAGCAGATATGAAAGATAGATGTATGAGAGCAGATATTGCTGCATCCTTTCAGGTTTACATTGCTTATATAGTAATTGCAATTTTCTTTTCCTTTATCTATATGCAACGGAAACTTGTATTTAATCGAAATAATGTACTAAAATGTCTTTGGTTTATCTTTTGCAAACCTTGGAATGGACTGCTCAGAAAATTGCAGTGTTCCATTTAGAGGAAAGGTGTGAGCGAGCTATTCAATGGGCACTGGAGATTGAACCTTCCATTAAATATTTGGTGATGTATTTGAAATTAATCTCAAGATTGTGTTATGTCGCTTTATCTGAGGTGCTGAGTATATGTACTAACAACATTTGTCTTTTCATATCCTGTATTATATATCTTGTATAGGTGGTATCTGGAGGAGTTGCATCAAATAAGTATGTTCGGGCTCGACTTAATCATGTTGTAAAGAAAAATGGTCTGCAACTAGTTTGTCCTCCTCCAACACTTTGTACTGATAATGGTAGGTGATAGGGCAGTTGTTTTCCGCACCTGCCAAACAAAGTTTAATGATGTAGAAAACAAAACAATTTCTACCTTAAGTTTAGTTAGCAGTCCCCAAAAGTGAAGAAATTACCATTTCAGAAGTGTTTTTTCTCATTATCAGAAAATTTATGTAACGGGCTGTTAGTCAGTTTCAGATTATCAAATATTCAGATATACTTCCTTGTCGCATAATAAGTGTCTGGATTCATTCTGATTTTCTAATCCAGACATTTATTGGCAGACGGAGGGAGTATAATTTGATTTCTGGACAAAATGAAAGTCAAAGTACTGATAAAAAGCGGAAGTCAATATGCGGTAGGTTATCAGCTAAGTTGGTATAGAATTCGTCTGCAAGATCCTTTAATAAAATACAAGCATAGTAACAAAGTTGGCATTTCGATTTGTTTCAGTGAGGTGTCATTTAAGTTTTGGTTCACTTCATTTAGTTTCGGGAAATATTTGGGAAAGTTTCTAAGTGTAAAAAGAGGAAAAAGAAGGAAGAGGAGGAACAACTATAAGGAAGAAGGGAGACCTAAAGTGAATTTGCCCTAAATGTGAAAACTTAAACACAAACTGTCAAAACATCTAAAATTATGTTGCCTAAACTGTGAAAAAAAAAATTAAACTGCTTTAAATGTAAAAAATTGCATGCCTAAAATGTAAAAACCGAAAGTAACCTGCCAAAAATATAATCTTTGCAAAATTTTGTTAAAAATTTCGAAATTACTAAAATTTAGTGAAATATTTGAAATTTCGAAATAAATTTCTATTTAAGCCCATCTTGCCGAAATTGATGAAAATTTGAAACTTTTTGCGAAATTTGTTACTATGAATACTAGAGACTGGGGATGCCATAGGAACAAAAACATTATGTCTTCTGGATTAGGAGAAAACTGATATATCTTTAGTGAGATCAAATAATGGGCCTATAAAACGAGAGGTTGTTGATTGTGAACCATATATCATAAAAAGGTTTTGAGCAACTGAGACGAAGAAGATGTGAAAGCAAATATATGGTAGTATGGTCACAAGAGGTCATAATTTTTTTTTAATCATATAGCATATCAGTTTTAAATCAAAGCTCTTGTTTTTACTTTTCACAAATGCATAGGATTTTAACATCTGACATATTATTTAATTTGAAAGAATTCCATACACTTAATGCTACAACAGGTGTTATGATTGCGTGGACTGGGATTGAACACTTTCGTCTTGGAAGATTTGATCCTCCGCCACCTGCCAATGAGCCGGAAGATTCAGTGGTTTGTATCAATTTTCAGTTTCAATATTTTATAATTTGTGAATGAACATACACCTTCATATAGAGGGGATCCTTATTTGTGCACAATGAAGCACTATAGACAATCAGTGTGAATATATTTGTTAAGTTTGTGTCCTACTTTATTTCAGTTATTATTAGCTTTTGCATAGTTAATATAGCTGACTGAATCAAGCAAAATTGTTACCCAATTGCGTCCGTTGTGAATGAATAGAGAGAATATGGCCAAAGCAATGTCTTTAAACAAGCACATTGATCAATTTCAAAATAGCAGCAGCTCTTTTCTAGTCTGATAATGTAATTTTACCTTGATGCAGTGAACCTGTGTACAGTGTTGGATCGATCAATTATTATGCTGGCTGGCTGTTTTGTTAATGTTTATGTCTTCTTACATCTTCTAAGTATATTTTTTTGTCCTTTTCTGATTTTTGTGCAACATGGAGCAGTTTGATCTAAGACCAAGGTGGCCTTTGGGAGAGGAATACGCAAAAGGGAGAAGTGAAGCGCGGTCAATGAAGAGAGCTAGAGTGCACCCATCCCTCACATCTATGATTCAAGCTTCATCATACCACTGATCTTGGAATGCAAATAAAGGAGCCATTCCTGTAGCAGAGCAATTATAGAGACACCACAACTCGGTCTTCTTTGACTTGAGCTTAATGAAGTGACAGAATAATGGTTGATGTATTGCAGAGAGAGGAAAAAAATGAAGAGATCAGCAACATATATGGCGGAAGTAGGGTGCCAATCAAAGCATGAAGATTTGCAAAATTGACACTGAAGATCCTGACTGCAATAGAAACTGGCAGATGACAAAATTGTTGTTGAAGATATACTTTTTTCTGATCTATGTATCATGTCCTCTGAGATCAACCTAATACTAGTACAGTGTATTTTGATTAAAGGGGGGCTTGTTAATTGTGAGAATGAGGCGGTGCCTTTGTTCCATTCTTATAATATGATGGACAGTTATACAGCTTGCATAATTTCGTATGGCAGGTTTCTTTTGCTTGCCTCCCCACTTTTCTGATGAAACTGCCTTGACTTGTTGGATATCTTTCATGAGGTAAAGTAGTTGCCTATAATGATTTTTTTCACTTTCCGTTTGTTAAGATTTGCTTTTGCATTTGGTGATCATTCGGAGTCAGCAGGGTAGTAATAAAGGATATTTATCCCAATTTCCCACCCAACTCGTGCTGACTGGGTTGGACAAATTGTCATTTGTGAGTTTATTGTTTGTGTTTCATCTTAGTCCTTACCTTCAATTCTTTCTGTGGGTAAAGTTCTTTTGTTCTTTGTGCAGCTTTGTTGCCTGTTCTGCTCCTATGTTAGGAGCAATGAAAATGCTATGTACTCGTGTACCCAGGAATGCTCGGCACACATGCGCCACAATGAAGGCATGGGGTCCATGATCATTGTGCGCAAGGACAAGTAGCATCACTCTCGGAGCAAACATTTTCTTCTGGAAAATTTTCTGAAGGTTCATTGCAGAGCAGTAGCCTGGTCAAGTGGCAGTCATATGCTAAGCAAATTACCTGGCAGAACGGAAAAATAAAGGTGGCCCCTTAAGATTAGATCCGTGAACATTCGTTGAACAAAACTAAGGAAAGGAAATATTACATTGCTGCCATAAAGCTTCAATTTAAACGTAGGAGACATGTGAAATTCGGTGTTGCATAGTAGTCCAGACAACGTTTATCTAGCACCCGATTTTAAGTGAGTGTTTCCCTATCTCATCCTAGAATATTTTGGAAGCAACCTGAAGCAGCAACTCGTTTTTAGCTAATGTGAACTAACGCCGTCAACCTCCCTTTAAACGATGGTGGCCAATTGTACAAGATAACACAAATATTTGCTGCGGCACGCTTTTCTCTGTAAGTTGCTCAATTATCCCTGCTTTGTTTCCTAGCAAAGATATTACAAAAAAATAAAAACAAAGAGCAAAAAGATCCCCGCTCTGTAGACTTTTTGGTTGCTTTGCCACTGTTGCCTTTTGACTTGACTGTTCAATGCCATCTTTTTCCCAACCACGGATTGCAATCCCACCTACCAGGGATTTAGGGAAAAAAACGTTGTTTCATCACCTCTGACCGAGTGAACTTTTTGTTTTTGCCTCACCTTTTTTGTCCTGGTTCCCAATTGTAAATGCGATACTCTTTGCGACCAACAGCATTAAAACATGAATTACCTTTCCCAATTTCCCTCCGTCTCTTGGTTATGGATCATAGCTTGGCTTAAAAGCACGGATATACAAAGCAACTTACTGTGGTTTATTGTTATACTAAAAATGGCTCAATTAGTTCAGTTTCATTACATTTGTTTGATTTTTTTTGTTAATATTATATTGCCAGTTACTAAGCATGGAGTTTAGTAGCCCTGACTACAACACAAAGTGGCAGTTGATAATTTTTTTATTGATCTACCTAATATTTCAATGCAAGTGCAGTTTGATGATTAGCTAGCTGCTGTTTTGTTGACTGAACAGTGCCGTTGGCAGGATAGTGTAATTTGAGAATGGGGCGGTGCCTTTGTTCTGTTCACATAATATATATGTGGTTGCCATACAAACGTCCAAAACTTTGTATGGCAGGTTTCTTTTGGTTGCCTCTGCACTTTTCTTTAGGTTTTAATTTAATAAAATTGTCTTTGACTCTGTTATTCTTTCAGGGATTGAAGTGGTTAGCAGTTACCCATCTCACATGGATCATAATTTGTCTTTTGCACTCTCCCTTTGGTAAGATTCCATTTTGATTTTTCATCTCATTGGGAGTCAGCAGGGAAGAATATAGAGATAATTAAGGTAGCCCTTTAAGTGATTACAGCCGAGGCACTCATTGAAAAAGAATTGAGTGGAGAATAATTAGATTGCTGTCACAGGACTTAAATTTAAACATAGGAATAATCGAGGCATACCTCATCTGTGCGTTTTGTGGTAGGCTTTTGTGTGAAAACTACATTGCCAGTTAATACTGTCCTCGATGAAATAAAGATGCTTAATTCACATTTCTTGCTGCTACTTAAATGAGAAAGACCTTTCCTTGTAAAATCTGTTTGCCCCACACAAGTGGCAATCTGTCCATTTCACTTTGAAATGGAAAGGAAAGGACGTGGCCAGAAGTCCATATCGCGTTTAGGCCATGTGCTGTGCTATCTATCTTCCTATTACCTATACTAATAGGGCACATCACAACATAAGTGGTCATTGTCTGGCATATGTTGCTTGGCAGACAAAAGAACAAACCGAAGTCAGCTCAGATTCGACCTTGCAGGCCGGATGCCGGGACCTTTCCTGCACAAGCAGAGTTGAAAAGCAGAAGAGAAAGGAGGCAAGCAAGATGCTGGCCGAGGTGGGGTCTTTATGCCTCCGTCATGCCCAATTCCATAGTTTCTGAACAGATAAAATACAGCTTCTCAGGAATATGAACCGCAACCCCCAAGACATGGAAAAGGTTCCTGCGCCGTAATGATCATTTCCCCAATATCCCTTCATTTAGCAGCTCATTCTGGAGTCCCTAGGACCCGACTAGGAAAGTAGAGAGAGCAGGGCAACTAGCTTCTTAGAGCATTAGCACGTACAATACATATACATCACACAAACCGGGTAAATCCTTGTAGGTGGCCAAGAGATTGGGGAACCACCTGTACCAGGTAGCAGGTTACTGGTTGGACCTCTCCTTAATGAAGAGGGGTGTCCTTTCTCATTTGTGTGTGTAATAAGCTTTAAGTGTGATGGCCCTATGTAGTCCTCTTTCTGTCCACATTTATAAGTCTGTCCTTATGTTGAAAATTACAAAAATCTTTCAAAGTAGAGCTTTAAGATTCATGAATACAGGGACCTGCTGTGATTAACATCAGGGATCTCTGCAATGTAAAAATAAATGTGTGCTCAGAATATCAATAGGCTAGATGGAAGGGACCCCCATATATAAATATAACTATTTTTGTTTTTGGTTAGCGGGGTATGCAAGCACTTTCGACCCGACTAGAAGGGGTATGGCAACTAGCTTTCCTGCTACTTGTACCCTCGGCAATGCTTATACACTGTATGCACCCAATAATTTTGAGGTTTTGAATTCAGGACGTCAAAAGGTGTGGTCCTGGTCATCCTACCACTATTCCTTTGGTTGGATTGAGCCAAATTTAATGGACTCTACTAAAATGGCTATTTTTTCATATGAAAAATTATTAGATACGCTACGCATACAATGTGTATTGGTGTTTATACGCTTACGCGTTTCTCCTTTTCATACCCCTTCTTTTCAACCGTGTAGGATACGTGTTGGACCCCATATTCTTCACATAATCTCCCCTTTCATATCAAGAGTTTGGCACGAAGGGTGGGGGAACGAAAATCTGGTTGTTTGAAACAGGAAGGATTTTTAAGCCAAAGCAAGGTGGGATCCGGACAGGGGACAAGAATGAGGATTGGGGTGGAGGGCCACAGCATCTTCCTTTATTGAAACATGGGTCCCATCTAAAATGTGGGGTCCCACAGCAACACTTATTGAACAAAAAAGACAGCCTACTCTGTATCCTGTTTCAATATTTAGCATACCACCAACCATTATGAATAGTCCTCTTATATTTCTCTCCCTAATCACCATATTATTTTATGTTTTGAAAATTTAATCTCAACCTACTTTGAAAATGAGAAATTTTATAATAATAATTTTCTCTCTTTGGTTCATATAGTTAGTACGAGGCGGGGCTCATGCGCGCCAGCGTGAGCCTGAGTTATCACCTGAGTATCTCTATTCAAACCTACTTCCTTCCAAGTTATGTGCACCATTAAATCAAAATATTATGACCCATGAAGCCCTGAATCACTCACGTTATCGTGTATGAGCTCGACTCACTCACATTATTATGTATGAGCCAAGGCTCATATAAACCGGCATTCATTAACTCAAAATATCTTGTTAATTGAATTTTAAACTCAGCTGATTCCAACTCAATTTACTTTGCTACAACATGTATACTAGTTTCTATCACCTTTAAGCTAATCTCAATCAATCTCTTACATTAAATTGAATGGTCACTTTTTTATTTCAACAACAACAAATAAAAACCCATAAACGTAAATAAAAGGTCATCAATGTGTTGCAGACGAAATTGAAGAATCCATACGGATAAAACGCAAATGGGTTGGTAATTTTTGATTAAATTACCTAATGCCTGATCTCATGAGCCATGAGAGAGAGCTCATCAGTCACTAATCCTCAGTTAATCAATGGTGATCAAGAGCGTTGGGCCCAGTGCAGTAGTTGACGAGTGGGTCCCACACCCACTGGACCAGGAACCTCCGCCCCTCCGTCCCATGCATGTTATATGACGCGCCGTCCGCCCCCTTCCTCACCGCCCCTATGTACGTGCCGCCGCCGCCGGTCCCGTATATCCCCTCGCACAGGTCGGCTATCTCAGTCGGGAACCCCGGGTCCGACCCGGCGAACCACGCGTTTGCGAACGGGTCCGTGGCCAGCTCCGCCAACTCGTGCCCGATCACGCTCACCATCCCGTCCACCCCCACGTCTCCATTGGGCGGATTCAGGGGCGTAAACGACTTCGGAGGCAGGAACGGCGGGGCGGCGAAGGGGTAGGCGCAGGTGCCCGGGCACTGTGCCGCCGAGTTGCCCGCCCAGGCGTAGGGGAGGGCTTCGCCGACGAGGGCCGGAAAGGTGAAGTAGTGGAAGCCACAGACGGCGAGGCAGAAGTCCTGCACGATGACCTCCGGGGCGGTGAGGACGAGGTAAACGCCGCCTCTGGCATCGGTGGGGAGTGGGTGGCGGGGGTCGGTAAGCGCGGTCCTGATGACCGACTGAATGGAGAGGCGGGTGAGGGAGCGACCATGGGAGGCGCAGCGTGGGTCGCTCCACTCGGCTCCGAGTCGGAGGTGGCGGGTGACGTTGGCACCCGTCTGGTCCGCGTACAGCCGGACTGTGCGCCACCAGCCGGAGACGGAGGGAGCAACAGCGGAGGCGTCAGATAGTGACCGGAGGAAGTCACGGATGGTGCGTTTCTGGGAGGGGCGCCAGGCGCCATACCATATGGGGTAAATGGTGGCGTTGGCGGATAGGACTGGCCCCATATGGTAGCGAAGGTGGACCAGGCTGGAAGAGCCCTCGTACTTGGTGGGCCAGGCCGTCCCGTCGGCGGGGCGATAGGGCCAGGGCCGGGAAGCTGCAGCCGGGTCCGAAAGGCAGTGGAGGAGAAGAAGGAGCAGGCTGAAGGCGATGACCGGGCTAGGCATGGCGGGCATGTGGCGGAGAGGGCCTGGGGGAGGAGCTTCGGCCGAGTCATATATATATAGAGGGAGGAAGAAGGGACAAGGCGACTTTTTTGGTGTCTTTGGCGGTTTGTGATGATTTCGGTCTGATTAGTGGGGTGGAATTGGAGGACAGATAGTTTTGTTTGGAGCTCAACACAGTTAAATGGGCGACACATGAGGCACTTAACCTAATACCACATTTAAACACTCCTGCTTAATGCTAATAAACATTTCAGTTAAAATGGAAAGGAGGGCTTCATTAGTTGAGTGGACATGTTTTAAAATGTTGGAATGGAATCACAATGTGGCGTTTTGATGTAAGGACATTATCAAGTTCGTAAGTTCTTCTATTTTGATTTTAATTTATAATTTATTATTAATAAGAATTGGTGCTTGCTATTTTTTTTTTCTTCTTTAAGTTCTTAGGACCCGACTAAAAGGGATGGGGCAATCGGCCTGAGTCCCCTTAAACATGTGAGGCACGGATTAACACTTCGTCGACTTTAATGTCATAAGTAGGGTTAGTGAAATTTTAGCTGCATTGTAAACTCAAAATATAATATATAAGCCATCAAATACTCTCTCCGTCTTACATTAATAATTCTATTTAAAATTTTAAAATAATTTAAAATTAATTTATTATAAAAAACCAAATAGGGCTATTACTGTAGAGCTATGAAAATTTAGTGGATTAACTTAACATGCTTAAGTAATTGTATAGAACTTAGATGAATTCTATAGTATACTTCCTAAAGAAATATCAACATTTCATAATCATGGGTATTATGAATACCCATCATATTAGAATGATCAAAACAATAACTTTTTTTTTGTCATTTACAAGGACTTAATACATATTAAAAAAAGACAATAAAATTAATCACTCCGTCAAACGGAAGAAGAGTCAAATTCCGTTCGGGGTTGGTTTGAAATGGCGAAACTACCTCTAACGACCCTTCAACAAGCTAAGGCAGCCAGCCCGGTCCCCTTGGGGGTAGTTTCGGACTTTCACAACCCAACTGTAGCCTGTAGTCATCCTGTCTTGACCGCCAGCGAGGTGCAAAAGGGCGTGACGTCCGTCTCGACCTCTAATCGCTCCGCGATTCTCGCTACCCGAGGTACAGACTACAGACAGCCGTCCTCCCGTGGGCCCCACCAGGTGCACCAGCTTCGCACGACAGCGACCCACTGGGCCGTGAAGTCTCCTCCGGGACCACTTGGCCCACTGTTGAATGGGCCCATATCACCCGTCACAAGTAGCTCGCCCGCTAGAGCGGGCCCAGATCCGCTCCCCAGTTTTCAATTTTGAGCCATGGTACTAGGTTTGGAGACAAATGAAATTCAGGTGAGCAGAGGCTCCAACAAACATGTTCTGTTCATGGGGAGGATTGAATGAGGCAGCTCTCACCAGTTGCAACTCCCTTTGTCCTTAATTCCTTGGGGGCCTCATGTTTGATGCAGACCAAACAGCATTCAATTTCCATGCAGGCTCCAGTTCATGTGATGGAGCGAGCGAGTTGAGCTAGCTTCAGGTCACCTGCCATCGGATCTTCATCCGACGGTAAGCACCCCTTCTTCTTCCTCCATGTGATACATTTGTGAACCCCCTTCAAAACAGGGAGTGACCCAGAGGTTTTAGCCCGGGCCTCCCTCTTTCTACTAACGACGTGCCTCTCTTGATGCTAGTGGCCCCTCCTACAGTGCAAAATCTGTCAGATTTCTCTTGGTACTATTAGGGTTTAGGGTTAACATTATGCCTCCCCAAAGGAAGCATTTTTTATATTCGTGATATTGAGCTTAGCATAAGGAATATATGTGAGCCGTTCTATCCAAAAAATCGACGGTGCACATACTAACACGTGCTAACGTCAAAGCCAATGATGTTAACATGTGCTACCGTGTGGTCATGCGTTCTATACACTAGACTTTTTATTTGTAGCTATGGAGCATAAAAAAGATAAGACGGGTTAGCCTTTTGTATTAAAGAAGAACTAAGCTGTCATCAGGGTTGTGGCTTTTGTTGCTTATCCATGTGCAGTGTTCCGTTAGATAAGATGGGCATTTATGTCTGCCCCTTCCCTCAAAGACATAAAGGGAACTTGATAAAATTAGGCTGAAAGGAAGAGGGCTCATTACGATGGAGCCAGAATTAACTCAAGTGAAGCAAGATAGACAACAGAAACACACTACTGTCTAAAAGAGCTTTAACGTCACTAGCACTTGGTGTGCTAAAGTATGCTTTTCTTGTTTTTTTGGCCAAGGATGCTGCTACAAGTATATGCTAGTTGCAACGGTTTTGTTATTCCCTCTGCAGTCCTTTCTTCCATCTCACACTTGCTAAATCCGTTACTATCAGATTTGAAAGCTCCAGATGCTTGTGCATAAGTATGTGGGAAGAGTTCCTGCTGTCATTAACGAACTCTTTGAGTATGCACATTGATATGAGGGCGTTTGATAGGCAAAACTTGCACGGTTTGCTCCAAGTCCAAGCAGTTGGGCTGCTTGGTTTTGCCAAAACAAGTTGTCAATGAAGTATTCGATGTATACAAGAAATAGTTTTTTTCATATTGCTTGACCAAAGAATGAAATATTTCATATTCCCTGAATTTTAAATGGAAATGCCATATGACCTGGTTGTGGACCAAAATACCCTTAAGTTTCACTATATCATATTTTAAATGTTCAGCTTGTAATAAATGCACACCGGGCACTGTTCCGGTGTGCTGGGAGTCATTGGCGGTGAACGGAACTTGCCGGCGGGAGTTGACCGGCAATGACTCACCGGCGAAAGTCGATGACAAGAAAAAAATATTTTTTGAGACCGCAGACACTGTGTAAGTGCTCCAAAAGCTGTATTTCGCAGAAACGATCATTCTTTTACACCGATCATGGATAAGACCAGTATTTGCATCGATTATAATGGAGAGGTAGGCAATGACAACATATATATTAGTGGAATGGCACGGTTGATGAACATTCATCCATCGGTGAGCTTCAGCGAGCTGCTGGGGCAAGTCAAAGCACGACTTTCTGTCAATAGTAATGTCAGTTTGAAGTATTTAATTCTATCATCCTAATCATCCATGATATATAAATTACAAGACGATGAGGACCTCCAATCAGTGTTCTCCATTCATAAGAAAGCGAATAAGGAGGTGTTATCATTGTATGCCGAGATGAAACAGCCCGACAACGGTGATAAATCACCATCACCCTCCGTTGAAAGGAACCAGACAGTCAATAGAGGTGAATCACCCGTCGTAATGGCTCATCCCAGCTCAAATGTCGGATTTCATACCGGATTCGATGAAACTCAGTTCACATTTGAAACTGTCAGGTAACAATATTGAATCTTTCGATTATACGCAATTTGTATATTTCGTGTACTGGAGACCACAATATTGAACTTATCGTGTTAAGGGTAAATCATATCATGCAAAGTTATAAGCATGACCTGTAATATATTGTATTAGTAATTACACGATATACACATGCGATAGAGCAATTATGTGTTGCATCGTAGATATATAATAACACGACATGCATTCATGTCATGGTTTCGATAACACGTCTTGAAATGTTTGCGTGTTAACAGAATACACGATGTCGATTGATGTTGCATTTTTTTAACACGATAATGTGCAATACAGATTTGGAGAACCGGGAAACTTGCCCTCAACAAATCCATGCCAATCATCTTTCACCAATCTAGTGAGTACATAACCTGAAATAGAAGTCAATCAGAATAGATTAGAGGAATTGTCGCCAATGATGGGTGGGACAAGGACTTCATTTGATAACTACGAACCTCCATACAACCCTTGTAATTATGATGGTGGACAAGGCGAAGAAGTTGAAAATATGTGGGCTGAGGATCTGTGGTACGATAATGATATAGTTGACATGGAAAGTATGTCTGACCATGAAGAATTTGGAAACATCGAGGTTCCTAGTAACGTCGACGTTGAGGTGGAGGCAGATTGGGATACCGTCGATTATTTAAACCTATTGGAACCGAATATTGATGAAGGTTAGCTAATGACGGGTATCTTGCAAGCTAAGGATTACAAGAAGCTTCTCGAATTGGGTGCACATTTTCTAAGCCTGTTGCATTTCAAGAGGGTCTTGATCGACTTAGCAATAAAGGCGAATTTCACATATCGTGTTGTGGATGAAAACCATAATACGTATGCCGCAAAGTGCTCCAATGAATCTTGTAACTGGTACATAAGGGCTTCAAATATAGGAGATCATGTGACTGTCACGAGGTTAGTGCCGACTCTTTCATGTGGAACCCTAAGGAAGTCAACTGACCATCCCCTAGCATCGCACCTCTGGATAGCGAGAAAATGTTATGGCCTCTTTAAAGACTCGGTGGACATTACACTTAAGAGCACAACAAGTTATATTTCGAAGCATTGGGGCAAAACTGCGAACTACAAGAAATGCTGGTGCGCAGGTAATGCATGAGAAGAAACGAAGTGTTGATTTAGTGTCACGATATGTTAGTCTAGCGTGTTATCGTTTACATACTTAAACTATAGTTGGAATATGCACTCACACGACATACGTCAATATCATGTTACAAAAAACACGACTAGGCATCATGTAGGATTCCGATCACACGAAAACATAAAATCTCTTGCGATCGGGAACATGATGTAAGCCGGTGTCGTATAACATTTACTAAATTGTATTTGTTCATGCAGGTAAAGCTCTGATTGATTTAATAGATGGTGACCCAGACGAATCCTACAGCTTACTTCCTTCTTATAGTAGGCAGATATAATATATAAATCCGGGAAGTGTAGTTGTGCCAGTGAGATCATGTGACATTCCCGGACCTATGGGTGGGTACGATTTCAAAAGAGTATTTTGGATGTTTGGCCCCGTTGCAAGAGCTTTCAGAACAACTCTGAGGCCATTGCTAATGGTTGATGCAACCTTCTTGAAAGGAAAGTATCCTGGACAACTATTGATAGCAACTGCACTGGACGGGAACAATTATATGTTGTGCATTGCATTTGCAGTGGTTGAAAATGAATGTGAGAAAAGTTGGTGCTGGTTTATTGAGTTGCTTAGAAATCATCTATTCTCTGATCCTCCAGCCGAGTTGGATATAATCATTTCAGATAGATAGAAGGGATTGACAAATGCTAAGAAGAAGTTTTTCCCATCTACACACCACGGGTACTGCATCTGTCACATGGCAGCAAATATGCTAGACAGATTCAAGGACAACTACCTAAAGAATCAGCTCCATGTTGCAGCCAAAACGTTCAGGCAAAATGTGTATGATGAAACAATGAACAACATTAAAGAACATAGTCCAGAAGTATATGCTTGGCTAAATAAGATAGGTTCAGATCACTGGGCCAATGTATCATTTCCAGGGAAAAGATATGGGACACTCAGCTCAAATAGGTCTGAAAGTGCAAATACAATGTTCAAAAAAGCCAGATCGATGCCTATAACGCGTTTAATTGAGCACAAGAGGGAGCACACAACAACATTATTTGAAAAATGTCGGATGGACGGACAGAATATGATGGAAGAGTTAACACCATTTACCCGAAAACACATCGAAAGGCGAGAAGAAGCAAGGAATGTGATTGTATTGCATGTGTCACTGTATGAATTCCAGGTTAATTCGCTACATCACCAGGTACATTGCATTCATATAGCGATGTACATAGCTTGTGCTAGTTTATGTGTTAGGGCTTCATATCGTGCTAGCTTACACATGTTATGGTCCTTGAACATGTAAGTCGATACTACTTACGAAATGATCGTAAAGACACATCATGTACTCGAGAACACGATAATTTCATTTATCGTGCTCTCTTACTCACAATATTTTCTTAATAGGATGTGGTAAACTTGGTTGATCGTACATGCACATGTGGAAAGTTTCAACATCTGGGTTTACCATGTAAGCATGCAATCGCAACAATCGATAATAGACACTTCTATGTGTCTGAGTACTGTGAAAGATGGTACTCTAGTGAAATGTATAAACTGACCTATCGAGAGCCCTTACACCCAACGAAGGATCGGCACCAGTGGGCACTAGCTGGAGTTATGCCTACATTCAACCCACCTATCTGTCAAAAGCAGTGGGGACGTCCACGAAAAAATCGGATAGAGTCACAACCGTCTCTCAAAGCCCCACAAAAATGTGGAACATGCGGTCAATTGGGTCACAACCACAAATGATGTACCAGCTCACATGTAGGGTCCCCCAATGTGGCAGATGTACCAACGACAAGCCGAAGGAGGTCGAATAATAGCACACGCAAACGACGTAAGGAAGGAGAGCATCAATCAGGCTTACATTTTCCACCCCCGTTCTTCAGCTGAAATTTTTTGTATATACATCATGTTATGAACAACACAGAATATGTAATTAACATGTTTTGGAAAACATGACATGATGTAAATAGGGTATACTGTATATGTATATCGTGTAATCAACAACACGACCAAAATGGGGTACATGTTGCTAATTACACAATAATATCAATCAATTATTAATTTTGCAGTCAAGAGTGTCTATTGCTTACACGATATTGGTAATAACGTGTGTTCGCATGCACGACAATGACATGATCGTAATGATCGGATTCCCGATGCATAATGCCCGAAGCACCAATACATTCAATAACCTGCTAGTCTGTAACTGTCTCACCCTGCCTATAAATATATTTATTAGGGTTAGGGTTTGTAGAACGCTCGCTCACTGGTTCTTCGCGGAGATGGGTCATTCGGGAGATTGTTGTATCGGCGGCCGGTGAATCGGCCCTCCCTCTGATAGGGTCCTCACATATATCTGAGGGTGGACAAGCTTCGCTGGCCGGCGATATATCAATGCCTCGAATGATTCGTGGAATTCGCAAGGAGATTTTGCAAGAAGATCGCATGCCAACTGTTCTTTGACGAGACGGATCATTCGGGAGATTGATATAGCGCCGGTTGGTGAGTCAGCCCTCCCTCGAATATGGTCCTCACCTATATCCGAAGGTGGGCATGACTCGCTAGATGGCGATATATCAATGACTCGAATGATTCGTCGATACCTATTCTTGAACTGATGGGTCCGATAGTCTACTAGGAGATCGCATGCCAATTGATCGCTCTCGCCGAGACAGATTGTTATTATCTTTGTATTTTTCCACTCCTCTATAAAGATTAGTTTTTTGGATGATACTTGTTCAAGCGTTTATGCCTTAACACGATCTGTTTGTAAATTGTGTTGCCAACCACACGACATTTGAACAAATTTGTATTTTCTTTTCAAATGACTTTCGTAAATATCGTGTTAACATTCACATGATGAGTTACCAGACCTAATTATGAGTTGATGACTGCGATAGTGATTATTGTTTCATATCGTGTAATCCATTACACAATATGAAACAATGTGTGCAATCGAGCACACAACAATTGCATTAATTTTACCACCCAATTCCCGAAGAGTCACCACAATTTCTAGGATTTCAATTAAACTAGGATGACCAATTCACGAGGAGTCATTTCCAATTTCCAATTACACTATATATGGAATATTTAACTATTTGTATCCCTCGCAACTTGCATATATATATATATATATATATATATATATATATATATATAAGTGACCTCTGTGCTTACCCAATTCGCGAAGAGCACGAGACGGAGCATTTGGGACAATGAAATGGCGTCTGATGGTTATTCATCCCCTTCAGTGGCTCGGTCCTAACCAGCCTCTGAAGGTGGGTGATTAACTACCAGGCGTTATTTCAATGTCGCGAAGGTTTCGTCACAATTGAAGTGATGGGTTCATGAATCTGCATGGAGATCGAGACGGAGCCTTTGGGACATTGATATTGCACCGGATGGTTAATCGTCCCCCTTCAGTGGCGCGGTACTAACCAGCCACTGATAGGGGCTGATTTACTATCCCAGTGTAATATGAATGTCACGAATGTTCCATCACAATTGAACTGATGAGGGTATGATTCACTATCTTTAGAATGTTATTTTATTTGTATTTATAATTTCCGTAAATATCAGTTTGTTGTATGTAATGAAAGCCCTTTCAAATTAAAGGAAAATATTAATATTAGTTATATCCGGTTTTCCCGTGGAAAGATGTCTTCCTGTATAACATGATCTCAATATTGGTCGTATGATCAAACACACGATGGGGCACGTCTTCGTGAAAACAAAAACATGATACATAAATATGTAGATCAATTTTTTGGATAACACGACATACACTATTATCGTAAGATCAATGATACGATGCCCACCAAGTTATTGGAAATAATAAGTCGGTGTTACGAATACACTATATATATATATATAGGGAGAATTCTCACTCACTGATTTTTCACGGAGACGGGTCATTCGGGAGATTGCTATAGCGGCGGCTGGTGAATTGGCCCTCCATTGGACATGGTCATCACCTATATTCGATGGTGGGCATGATTCACTAGACGATGATATATCAATGACTCGAATGATCTATCAATATTCGCACCCTATTCGCTATGATCCGTGACAATGATGGATCCGTGATTCTGCAAGGAGATCGCACTCCAACTCAACTTGAGGCTGATTATTCCGAAGATTGCTTTTGCGCTATAGCAATGTCTTGAATGGTCCGTCCTAGGAGGTCGCACACTATTTTGTTTACAACGCCATGACTGTATGCTTACAAACACGCTATCAATGCTGGTTGTACGTTCTATCACATGATAAGGTCGTATATAGTGTTACCAACCACACGCCAATAATACACGACATGGGTAGAAATCGTTTGAACGATTATACGCCATCTGACATGGGTACTTGTGAAAAAGGTATACTGTAAATGCATATCGTGTTATCAACAACACGACCAAAAGGTGTTGTGTGTTACGCATTACACAATAATAGGAAATTGCGATAGTGATTATTTTTCATATCGTGTAATCCATTACATGATATGGAACATTGCGTACAATCGAGCACACGACAATTACATTAATTTTACCACCCAATTTTCGAAGAGCACACGATAATTGCGTCCAAATACATAATACTAGTGGTATATTTGATTTGGGTTATGACCAACGACATGTGTCTTTTTCGTTTGGTTGATTACACGACATCACAGACGTCCTAATACAAGATGTGAATTAAAGGTGGACACAACCTAATATGAGTTGGCGTACATTCGATAACACGACATAATGGGCGATCGTGAGAACAATAATACAAACAGATATATGTGTACTGCCGGTTTGCACTATTGAATACACGATATTAATACAAATTGTTTGATCGATTACACGCCATCTTACATTCGTGCAACAATTAAGTACAAAAATAATGGGTCATGTCATTAGGTACAAAAATAATTGGTCACAGTAATTAATTACAAAATAATTGGTCGTTTTACAATTCATCTGTATCCAGATCAAATTCCACTTCGATTCGGGCCCCAAGTACAGCAGCGCATATCATTGACCTAACCAAGCCTGTTATCTCGAGCTGTCTAAAATCTAGCTAAATGACACCCCCTACCAATTTTGCTATGTAGTACATGACTTAGATGCCACAATCTTCATTTGTTTCCTAGTATGGGCATTTGTTGATCTTAGTCAGTGGCCACGTCTAAGCGCCCTTTATCTTAAGTACCTTCTCCATTCCATTAGCAACATGTTTCCTGAATCTTTCCACCTCGGCGAAGTAGTGACTGTGATCACCCCATATATGTAGCAATATCACTCCATATGTGTACCAATATCGCCTCATACATGTAGCAATATCCCTCCATATGTGTATCAATATCGCTCTATATGTATAGCAATATCGCTCCATATGTGTAACAATATTGCTCCATATGTAGCAATATCGCTCAATATATGTAGCAATATCGCTCTATATGTGTAGCAATATTGCTCTAAATGTGTAGAACTATCACTCCATATGTGTAGCAATATCATTAAATACGTGTAGCAATATCGCTCCATATGTGTAGCAATATCGCTCCATAAACAATATCGCACCATATGTAGCAATATCGCTCAATATATGTAGCAATATCGCTCCATTAGTGGATCAATATTGTTCCATTAATGTATCAATATCGCTACATTAGTGTAACAATATCGCTCCACTAGTGTACTAATATTGATCCATTAATGTAGCCATATTGCTCTATTATTGTATTAATATCACTCCATTGGTGGAGCCATATCGCTCCATTAGTGTAGCTTTATCGCTCCGTTATTGTATTAAAATCGTCATATTAGTGAAGGAACATCGCTCCATTAGTGTAGCAATATCGCTCCATTAGTCGAGCAATATCGATCCATTAGTATAGCAATATCGCTCCATTAGTGTATTGATATCGCTCCATTGGTGGAGCAATATCGCTCCATTGGTGGAGCAATATAGCTCAATTGGTGGAGCAATATCGCTCCATTAGTGGAGCAATATCGTTCCCTTAGTGTAGCATTATTGCTCAATTAGTGTATTAAAATCACTACATTAGTGAAGGAATATCACTCCATTAGTGTAGCAATAAGTATCTATTAGTGAAGCAATATTGCAACATTACTGGAGCAATATCGATCCATTAGTGTAGCAATATCGCTCCAATAGTGTAGCAGTATCGCTCCATTAGTGTAGTAATATCGCTTCTTTAGTGTAGCAATATCGCTCCATTAGTGTAGTAATATCGCTCCCTAAGGGTAGCAACATCGCTCTATTAGCGTATTAATATCGCTCCATTAGTAGAGCAATATTGCTCCGTTAGTAGAGCTATATTGCTCCATTAGTAGTACAATATCGCTACATTAGTGTAGCAATATCACTCCATTAGTGTAGCAATATCGTTTCATAGTGTAGCAATATTGCTCCATTAGTGTAGCAATATCGCTCCATTAGTGTAGCAATATCACTCAATTAGTGTAGCAATATCTCTCCATTAGTGTAGCAATATCGCTCCATTAGTGTAGCAATATCGATCCATTAGTGTAGTAATATCCCTTTATTAGTGTAGCAATATCGCTCGATTAGTTAAGCAAAATCGCTCCATTAGTGTAGCAATAACGCTCTATTATTGTATTAATATCGCTCCATTAGTGGAGCAATATTGCTTTATTAGTGGTAAAATATTGCTCAATTAGTGTAGCTATATCGCTCCATTCATGTTGCAATATTGCTTCATTAGTGTAGTAATATAGCTCTATTAGTGTAGTAATATCGGTCTATTAGTGTAGCAATATCGCTTTATTAGCGTAGCAATATCGCTCTATTAACGTATTAATCTCTCTCCATTAGTAAAGCAAATTCGCTCCATTAGTGGTGGCATATCGTTAAATTAGTGGAGCAATATCAGTTTATTCCTTGGGCAATATCGCTCCATTAGTGGAGCAATATCGCTCTATTAGTGTAGCAATATTGCTCCATTAGTGGAGCAATATCGCTCCATTATTAGGGCTATATCGCTTCATTACTATAGCAATAACGCTTTATTACTGGGGCAATATCGCTCCATTAGTGTAGTAATAACGCTCTATTAGTAGAGCAATATCGCTCCATTAGTTGTGCAATATCGCTCTATTAGTGTGGCTATATTGCTCCATCAGTTGAGCAATATCACTCCATTAGTGTAGCAATATCGCTCCATTAGTGTAGCAATATCGCTACATTAGTGGAACAATATTGATTCATTAGTATAGCAATATCGCTCCATTAGTGTAACAATATCACTTACTTGTGTAGTAGTATCGCTCAACTAGTGCTGTAATATTGCTCTATTAACGTATTAATATCGCTCTATTAGTGGTGCAATATCGATCAATTAGTGTAGAAATATCGCTCTATTAGTATAGCAAAATCACTCCTTTAGTGTAGCAATATCGCTCCATTAGTGTAGCAATATCATTCTAATAGTGTATCAATATCGCTCAATTAGTGAAGCAATATTGCTCTATTAGTGTCATAATATCACTCTATTAGTGTAGCAATATCGCTATATTAGTGTAGCAATATCGCTCCATTAGTGTAGCAATAATGCTCCATTAGTGTATTAATATCGCTCCATTAGTGTAGCCATATTACTCCATTAGTGTAGCCATATTGCTCTATTAGTGTAGCAATAACGCTGTATTAGTGTATTAATATCGCTCCATTAGTGTATTAATATCGCTCCATTAGTGTATTAATATCGCTCTATTAGTGTAGCATTATCGCTCCATTAGCTTATTAAAATCGTTATATTAGTGTAGGAATATCGCTTCATTAGTGTAGCAATATTGCTCAATTAGTGGAACAATATCGATATGTTAGTGTAGCAATATCGCTCAATTAATGTAGCTATATAGCTCCAGTACTAGGGTAATATCGCTCCATTACTGTAGCAATAACACTATATTATTGGGGCAATATCGCTCCATTAGTGTAATAATAACGCTCTATTAGTAGAGAAATATCTCTCTATTTGTGGTGCAATATCGCTCTATTAGTGTAGTTGTATCGCTCCATTAATAGAGCAATATAGCTCCATTAGTGTAGCAATATCGCTCCATTAGTGTAGCAATATCGCTCCATTAGTATAGCAATATCGCTCCATTAGTGGAGCAATATCGATTTAATAGTGTAGCAATATCACTCCATTAGTGTAGCAATATTACTCTATTAGTGTAGTAATATTGCTAAATTAGTGCAGCAATATTGCTTTATTAGCATATTAATATAGCTCCATTAGTGGTGCAATATCACTCCATTACTGTAGTAATATCGCTCTATTAATATAGCAAAATAACTTAATTAGTGTAGCAATATTTCTCCATTAGTTTAGCAATATCGCTCGATTAGTGTAGCAATATCGTTCTATTAGTGTAGAAATATCGCTCCATTAGTGTAGTAATATCGTTCTAATAGTGTAGCAATATTGCTCCATTAGTGTAGCAATATCGCTCCATTAGTAGAGCAATATCGCTCTATTAGTGTCGTAATATTGCTTCATTAGTGTAGCAATATCGCTTAATTAGTATAGCAATAACGCTCCATTAGTGTATTAATATCGCTCCATTGGTAGAGCAATATCGCACCATTAGTAGAGCTATATCGATAAATTAGTGTAGCCATATAGCTCCATTAGTGGTGCAATATCGCTACATTAGTAGAGCAATATTGCTATATTAATGTAGCAATATCGCTCTATTAGTGTGGCAATATCGCACCATTACTTTAGTAATATCACTCCATTAGTAGAACAATATCGCTCTATTAGTAGTTTAATATTGCTCCATTAGTGGAGCAATACCGCTATATAAGTGTAGCAATATCGTTTGATTAGAGTAGCAATATCGCTCCATTCGTGTATCAATAACGCTCCATTAGTAGAGCAATATTAGTCCATTAGTGGTATAATATCGCTCTATTAGTGTAATAATATCGCTAAATTAGTGTAGAAATATCGCACCATTAGTGCTATTAGTGTAGTAATATCGCTCTATTAGTGCAACAATATCGGTTCTTTAGTGTAGCAATATTGCTCATTAGGGTAGCAATATCGCTCTAATAGTGTAACAATATCGCTCTATTAGTAGAGCAATCTCGCTTAATTAGTAGAACAATATCGCTCTATAAGTTTAGCAATATTGTTCCATTAGATTAGTGATATCGCTGTATTAGTTAAGAAATATCTCTCAATATTGAGGCAATATCGCTCCATTAGTGGTACAATATCGCTCCATTAGTGGTATAATATTGCCTAAATAGTGTAGCAATATCGCTCCATTAGTGGAGCAATATCGCTCCATTAGTATAACAATATCGCTGTATAAGTGTAGCAATATTGTTCTATTAAAGTAGCAATATCGCTCCATTAGTATAGCAATATCGCTCCATTAGTGGTGCAATATCGCTCAATTAGTTGTGCAATATTACTTAAATAGTGTAGCAATATCGCTCCATTAGTAGAGCAATATCGCTTAATTAGTAAAACTATATCGCTCTATAAGTGTAGCAATATTGTTCCATTAGAGTAGCAATATCACTTAATTAGTGGAGCAATATCGCTCCATTACTAGGGCAATATTGCTATATTAGTGTAGCTATATCGCTCTATTAGTAGAGTAATATCGCTCTATTAATGTAATAATATTGCTAAATTAGTGTAGAAATATCGATCCATTTGTGTAACATTATCAGTTCTTTAATGTAGCAATATTACTCATTACTGTAGCAATAATGCTCAATTAGTTAAGTAATATCGGACAATTTGTGGTGAAATATTGCTCCATTAGTGTAACTATATCGCTCAATTAATATCAATATCGCCCCATTAGTAGAGCAATATCATTCCATTAGAGTAGCAATATCGCTTTATTAATGTAGCAATATCGCTCTATTACTTTAGTAATATCGCTCCATTAGTGGTGAAATATTGCTCCATTAGTGGAGCAATATTGCTCAATTAGTGGTGCAATATTGCTCCATTAGTGGAGCAATATCGCTCTATAAGTTTAGCAATATTGTTCCATTATAGTAGTAATATCGCTCCATTAGTTGAACAATATCGCTCAATACTTGGGCAATATCGCTCCATTACTATAGCAATAACTCTCTATTACTGGGGCAATATTACTTTATTAGTGTAGCAATAATGATTTATTAGTGGAGCAATATCGCTCAATTAATATAGCAATATCGCTCCATTACTTTAGTAATATTGCTCTATTAGTAGAGCAATATCGCTTCATTAGTGTAGCAATATCGCTTCATTAGTGGTGCAATATCGCTCTATTACTAGAAAAATATCGCTAAATAAGTGTAGTAATATCGTTCCATAAGAGTAGTAATATCGCCATTAGTCGAGTAATATCGCTCAATTAATAAGGCAATATCGCTCTATTACTGGGGTAATATCACTGCATTACTGTAGTAATAACGCTCCATTACTGGGGCAATATTGCTTCATTAGTGGAGCAATATCGCTCTATTAGAGTAGGAATATCGTTCCATTACTTTAGTAATATCACTCCATTAATGGAGCAATACCGCTTAATAAGTGTAGAAATATCGTTCCATTAGAGTAGCAATATTGCTCCATTAGGTAAGCAATATCGCTCCATTACTAGGAAAAATATTGCTCCATTACTATAGCAATAACGCTCTATTAGTGTAGCAATAACGCTCCATTAGTAGAGCAATTTCGGTTCATTAGTAGTGCAATATCGCTCAATTAGTGTAGCAATATCACTCTATTAGTGGAGTAATATCGCTCCATTAATAGTGCAATATCGCTCCATTAATGCCATTAGTGTAGCAATATCAATTTATTAGTATAACAATATCGCTCCATTAGTGTAGCAATATCGCTCTATTAGTAGAGTAATATCGCTTAATTAGTAGTGCAATATCGCTCCATTAGTAGAGCAATATCGCTAAATAAGTGTATCAATATCGCTCTATTAGTAGAGCAATATCGATCTATTAGTGGAGCAATATCGCTTTATTAGTGGAGCAATATCGCTTAATTAGTTAAACAATATCGCTTCATTAGTTTAGCAATATTGCTTCATTAGTGTAACAATAACGCTCCATTTTTTAAGCAATATCGCTCAATTGGTGGTTCATTATCGCTCCATTAGTGTAGTAATTTTGCTCTATTAGTGGAGCAATATCGCTTAATTAGTAGAACAATATCGCTCTATAAGTGTAGTAATATTGTTCCATTAGAGTAGCAATATCGCTTAATTAGTAGAGTAATATCGCTCCATTATTAGGGCAATATCGCTGCATTACTATATCAATAGCGCACCACTACTAGGGCAATATCGCTCCATTAGTGTAGCAATAACGCTCTATTAGTAAATAAATATCGGTCCATTACTGGTGCAATACCGCTCTACTAGTATAGCTATATCGCTCCATTAGTGTAGCAATATCGCTCCATTAGTGTAGCTATATCGGTTTATTAGTGTAGCTATATCGGTTTATTAGTGTAGCAATATCGCTTTATTAGTATAGCAATATCGCTCTATTAGTAAAGCAATATCGCTCTATTAATGTAACAATAACGCTCTATTAGTGTAGCAATAACGCTCTATTAGTAGAGCAATTTCTGTCCATTAGTGGTGCAATATCACTCCATTAGTGTAGCTATATCGCTCTATTAGTGTAGTTATATCACTCCATTAGTGTAGAAATATCGTTAAATTAGTGTAGCAATATCGCACCATTAGTGCTATTAGTATAGCAATATCGCTTTATTAGTGTAACAATATCACTCTATTAGTGTAGCAATATCGCACCATTAGTGCCATTAATGTAGCAAGATCACTCCATTAGTGTATCAATATCACTTAATTAGTGTAGTAGTATCGCTCCATTAGGAGAGTAATATCGCTCCATTAATTTAGCAATATCGCTTAATTAGTGGTTCAATATCGCTCCATTAGTAGATAAATATTACTTTATTAGTAGAATAATATCGCTCTACAAGTGTAGTAATATCGTTTAATTAGAGTAGCAATACTGCTATATTAGTAGAGCAATATCGCTCTATTATGGAGAATATCACTCTATTACTGTAGCAATAACGCTCAATTATTAGGGCAATATCGCTATATTAGTGTAGCAATAACGCTAAAATAGAGGAGCAATATCGGTCCATTAGTGGTGAAATATTGCTTTATTAGTAAAGCAATATCGCTATATTAGTAGAGAAATATTGCTTTATTAATGAAACAATATCGCTCTACAAGTGTAGTAATATCGTTCCATTAAAGTAGCAATATTGCTTTATTAGTAAAGCAATATCGCTCCATTATGGAGAATATCACTCCATTACTATAGCAATAACGCTCCATTATTAGGGCAATATCGCTATATTAGTGTAGCAATAACGCTGAAATAGAGGAACAATATCGGTCTATTAGTGGTAAAATATCGCTTTATTAGTATAGTAATATCGCTAAATTAGTGTAGCAATATCGCACTATTAGTGCTATTACTGTAGCAATATCGCTCTATTAGTGTTGTAATATTGCTCTATTAGTAAAGCAATATCGCTTAATTAGTAGTGTAATATCGCTTCATTAGTGGAGCAATATCGCGCTATAAGTGTATCAATATCGTTCTATTAAAGTAGCAATATCGTTCCATTAGTTTAGCAATATCGATAAATTACTGCGGCAATATCGCACCATTACTGTAGCAATAACGCCCCATTATTGGGGCTATATTGCTTCATTAGTGTATCAATAACACACCATTAGTGTAGCAATATCAGTCTATTTGTAGTCTAATATCGCTCTATTAGCGTAGCTATGTCGCTTTATTAGTGTAGCAATATCGCTCCATTAGTCGAGCAATATCGCTTTATAAGTATAGCAATATCGCTCCATTAAAGTATGAATATCGCTCTATTAGTGTAACAATATCGTTCCATTACTAAGGTAATATCGCTATATTAGTGTTACAATATCGTTTAATTAGTGTAGTAATAACGTTCTATTAATGTAGCAATAACGCTCTATTAGTAGAGAAATATCGCTCAATTAGTAGAGATATATCGCTTTATTAGTTTAGCAATAACGCTAAATTAGTGGAGCAATATCGCTCCATTAGTAGTGTAATATCGCTTAATTAGTGGTGCAATATCGCTCAATTAGTGTAATAATATCGCTATTGGTGGTGTAATATTGCTCCCTTAGTGGAGCAAAATCGCTTTATAAGTTTACCAATATCGCTAAATTAAAGTAGGAATATCGCTCGACTCGCTCCATTAGTAAAGCAAAATCGCTCTATTACTAAGCAATATCACTTTATTTCTGTAGTAATAACGCTCCATTATTAGGGCAATATCGCTTTATTAGTGTAGCGATATCGCTAAATTAGTAGAGCAATATCGCTCCATTATTAGGGCAATATCACTTTATTAACATAGCAATATCGCTTAATTAGTAGAGCAATATCGCTCGATTAGTGGAGGAATATCGCTCTATTAGTAGAGCAATATCGCTTTATAAGTGTAGCAATATCGCTCTATTAGAATAGTAATATCAGTTTATTAGTAAAGTAATATCGCTCTATTACTGTAGAAATAATGTTCCATTACTGGGGCAATATCGCTTCATTAGTGTAGTAATAACGCTATATTAGTGTTGCAATATCGCTCCATTAATGTAGCTATATCGCTCCATTAGTATAGCTATATCACTCAATTAGTGTAACAATATCGCTCCATTAGTGTAACAATATCGCTCTTTTAGTGTAGCAATATCGGTTAATTAATGGAGTAATATCGATTCATTAGTTTAGCAATATCGCATCATTAATTTAGCAATATCACTCTATTAGTGTAGTAATATCGCTTAATTAGTGTAGAAATATTGCTTTATTAGCGTATTAATATCGCTCCTTTAGTGTAACAATATAACTGCATTAGTATAACAATATCACTTCATTAGTGTAGCAATATTACTAAATTAGTTTAGCAATATCGCTCTATTAGTGTAGAAATATCACTCAATTAGTGTAAAAATATCGCTTTATTAGTGTAGGAATATCGTTATATTAGTGTAGCAATATCGCTCCATTAGTATAATAATATCGCTCTATTAATGTAGCAATATCGCTTTATTAGTGTAGTAATATCGCTCCATTACTTTAGTAATATCGTTTAATTAGTAGAGCAATATCGGTCTATTAGTGGAGCAATATCGCTCTTTTAGTAGAACAATATCGCTATATTAGTGTAGCAATAACGCTTAATTAGTGGAGCTATATCGCTCTATTAGTGTAACAATATCGCTTTATTAGTGGAGTAATATCACTCTATTAAATTAGCAATATCGTTCAATTAATGTAACAATATCGCTTAATTAGAGGAACAATACCGCCCCATAAGTATAGCAATATTGTTTCATTACAATAGCAATATCGCTCCATTACTTTAGTAATAACGCTCCATTACTAGGCAATATCGCTCTATTAGTGTAGCAATAACGCTCTATTAGTTAAGCAATATCGGTCCATTAGTGGTGTAATATAGCTCCATTAGTGTAACTATCTCGTTTAATTAATGGAGGAATATCGTTCCATTAGTGTAGTAATATAGCTAAATTAGTGTAACAATATTGCACTATTAGTGCCATTATCGTAGCAATATCGCTTTATTAGTTTAGCAATATCGCTTTATTAGTATAGCAATATCGCTCTATTAGTTAAACAATATTGCTCAATTAGTAGTGAAATATCGCTCCATTAGTAAAGCAATATCGCTTTATAAGTGTAGCAATATCGCTTTATTAGAGTAGCAATATCGCTATATTAGTATAGCAATATAGCTCTATCACTGGGGTAATATCGCTCCATTACTAGACCAAAAATACTCCATTACTAGGGTAATATCGCTTCATTAGTGTAGCAATAACGCTCCATTGGTGGAGCAATATCGCTCCATTAGTGGTGCAATATCGCTCTATTAGTGTAGCAATATAGCTTTATTGGTAGAGCAATATCACTCCAAAAGTAGCGCAATATCATTTTATAAGTGTAGCAATATCACTCCATTACAGTACCATATCTCTCTATTACTAGGGCAATATTGCTCCATTATTTTAGCAATAATGCTCCATCACTGGGGCAATAGAGCTCCATTAGTATAAGGATATGGCTCTATACATATTTAACGATATTGCTACACATATATATCGATATTTTTACATATATTAAGTAATATTTCTACACATTTAGAACGATATTATTATAAATATCGACCTATATTACTAAATATATTTAGCGCTATTTCTTAATATTAAGTAATTTTGTTACACATATTAAGCGATATTTTTACACATAAAGAGCGATATTGCTAAACACATAGAGCGATATTTTTACACATTTAAAGCAATATTGTTACACATATATAGCGATATTGATACATATATTTAAGGATATTGCTACATATGGAGCGATAGTGTTACACACAAATATCGATATTGCTACATATATAGAGCGATATTACTACATATATTAAGCGATATTGCTACATATAGAACGATATTATTATACATATTAAGCAATATTGCTACACATATAAAGCAATATTACTACACATATTTAGAGATAATTCTACACATATGAAGCGATATTGCTAGACATTTAGAGCGATATTGTTACACATATAGGGCGATATTGCTAAATATATTGAGGGGTATTGTTATACATATAGAGCGATATTGCTACACATATAAAACGATAATAACACACATATTGAGCTATATTACTACACATTTAAAACGATATTGCCACATATATTTAGCAATATTGCTACACATATAAGGCGAAATTGCTACATATATTAAGCGATATTGTTACATATGAAGCGATATTGCTAAACATATAAAGCGATATTATGACACATATGAAGCGATATTTCTATATATATTAAGTGATATTGCGACATATATTTAGCGATATTGCTACATTTAGAAAGATATTGTTACACATATTTAACGATATTTGTATATATATAAAGCAATATTGTTACACATATTGAGCGATAATGCTATACATATAGAGCGATATTCCTACACATTTAAAGCGATATTAGTACATATATTTAGCGATATTGCTATACATATAGGGTGATATTGTTACATATATTAAGCGATATTCCTACATATTTAGCAATAATGCTACATATATTAAACAATATTACTACAAATATAAAGCGATATTGCTACACATTTTTAGCGATATTGCTATACATATTAAGTGATATTACTATATATATTAAGCGATAATGCTACATTTGGAGGGATAATGTTATACATATTTAGCGATATTTTTACATATATATAACGATATTACTACACATATTAAGCGATAATTCTATTTATATAGAGCGATATTGTTACATATTTAGAGATATATTACTACACATATATAACGATATTGTTACATATATTAAGGGATATTGCTACACATTTATAACGATATTGCTACGCATATTAAGCGATATTCCTACACATATAGAGCGATATTGCTACACATATAGAGCAATATTGCTACACATATTTAGCGATATTATTATAAATATTAAGCGATATTAGTACAAAATTTTAGCGATATTTCCACATATATGTAGCGATATTGCTACACATATTATGCGAAATTGTTAAATATATTAAACGATATTCCTATATATATAAAGATATTGCTACACATATTTAGCGATATTGTTATACATATTAAGCGATATTACTACATATATTAATCGAATTATTACATTTGGAGCGATGATATTACACATATTAAGTGATATTGCTACACATTTGGAACAGACATTCTGCACATATGGAGCGATATTGTTGCACATTTAGAACTATATTACTACACACATATAGTGATATTCTTACACATATGGAGCGATATTGATACACATTTAAAGCGATATTGCCACATATATTTAGGAATATGGCGCTATTGCTACATATATTAAGCGATATTACTACATATAAAGAGATATTTCTACACATATGGAGGGATATTGTGACACATATGGAGCGATATTACTACATATATTCAGTAATATTGCTACACATATGGAGAATATTGCTATATATATTTAGCGATATTGTTAAATATAGATAGATATTGTTACACATATTTAACGATATTGGTACATATATAGAGCGATATTGTTACACATTTAGAGCAATATTGGTACATATATTAAGCGATATTCTTACACATTTAAAGCGATATTGCTATATATATTTAACGATATTACTACACATATAGTGCGATATTGTTACATATATTAAGCGATATTGTTATATATATTAAGCGATATTACTACATATGCGAGCGATATTGTTACACATATTTAGCGATATTGTTATACATATTAAGAAATATTAATACACATTTAGAACGATACTACTACACATATTGAGCGATATTGTTACATATATTAAGCAATATTGCTACATATAAAGCGATATTGTTACACATATTTATCGATATTTCTACACATATAGAGCGATGTTGATAAACATATTGAGCGATAATTCAACACATATGAAGCGATATTGCTACACATTTAGAGCGATGTTGCTTTATATAATGAGGGATATTGTTACACATATAGAGCGATATCGCTACACAATTAAAGCGATATTGCTACATATATTTAGCGATATTACTACACATATATTTCAATATTACTACATATATTAAGCGATATTTCTACATATATTGAGCGATATTGGTACATATACAGCGATAATGCTACATATACGGAGCAATATTACAACATATATAGAACAATATTGCTACATATATTAAGTGATATTGCTACATATAGAGCGATAATGCTACATATACAGAGCGATATTACGACATATATAGAGCAATATTGTTACATATATTAGGCGATATTGCTACACATATAGAGTAATATTGCTACATATATTTAACGATATTGTTTCATATGGAACTATATTGTTACAATTATTTAGCGATATTTCTACACATATGGAGCGATATTTATACACATTTAGAGTGATATTGCTACACATATGAAGCGATATTGTTACATATATAGAGCAATAGTCTTATACATTTAGAGCGATATTATTACAAATACAAAGCGATATTAGGGTGTGCTTACATGATTCATTATTGATTTACCCTAATGTGATTATGCTTGTGCTTTATTGACTATTTTTCTTTTGATAGCTATGTACATGAGCACATCAACCAATATATTATCTCTTCTTCTTTTTTTCTTATATTAAGCATTGCATTTGCTTTCTTTTATACATTTAGGACAATGTTTAGTTTAGGTTTGAGGATATTGTTACACATATTTAGCTATATTAGTACAGATATGGAGCAATATTGCTACACATATAGAGCGATATTCCTAAACATATAAAGCGATATTCCTACACATATAGAGCGATATTTCTAAACATATAAAGCGATATTACTACACATATAAAGCGATATTACTATACATATTAAACAATATTACTACACATATAGAGCGATATTCTTACATATATAAAGCGATATTGCTATACATATAAAGCGATATTGCTACATATATTAAACGATATCGCTACACATATAGAGCGATATTATTACATATATTAAACGATATTGCTACATATAAAATGATATTTTTACACATATTTATCGATATTAGTACACATATTGAGCGATATTACTACACATATAGAGCAATATTACTAAACATATAAAGCGATATTGCTACAAATATAGAGCGATATTGTTACACATATAGAACGATATTGCTACACATATTGAGTGATATTGTTACATATATTAAGCGATATTGATACACATTACGAGCAATATTACTACATATATTAAGCAATATTGTTACACATATATAGTGATATTGCTACATATATTAAGGGATATTGCTACACATGGATCGATATTGTTACATACATTTAACGATATTACTACACATATAGAGCGATATTGTTACACGTTTAGAGCGATATTGTTATACATATAAAGCGATATTGCTACATATATTAAGCGATTTTGCTACATATGGAGCAATATTGTTACACATATAGAGCGATATTACTATACATATATAGCTATATTGCGACACATATAGAGTGATATTTTTACATATATTAAGCGATATTGTTACAAATAAAAAGATATTGTTACACATATTTAGCGATATTGCTACATATATATATCGATATTGCTACACATATTAAGTGATATTGCTACACATATAGAGCGATATTGTTACACATTTAGAACGATATTGTTACACATATCGAGCGATATTACTAAACATATAGAGCGATATTGCTACACATATTAAGTGAAATTGCTACACATATTGAACGATATTGTTATACATTTAAAGCGATATTACTACACATATCGAGTAATATTGCAACATATATTTAGCGATATTGCTACATATGGAGTGATATTGTTATACATATTAAGCGATATTGGTAAATATATTGAGCGATATTGTTACACATATTTAGCGATATTGCTACGAATATAAAGCGATATTGCTACATGTATTGAGGGATATTGTTACATATAAAGCGATATTGTTACACATATTTAACGATATTACTACACATATAAAGCGATATAACTACTCATATACAGCGATAATGCTACACAGATAGAGCGATATTTTTACACATTTAAAGTGATATTTCTACACATATAGAGGAATATTATTACACATATAAAGCAATATTTTTACACATGTAAAGCGATATTATTACATATATTAAGCAATATTGCTACACATATAAAGCGATATTGCTACATATATAGAGTTATATTATTACATATATTAAACGATATTGCTACATATGGAACGATATTGTTACACATATTTAATGATATTGTTACACATATGGAGCGATATTGCTACATATATAGAGCGATATTGTTACAGATATGGAGCGATATTGCTACATAAATAGAGCGATATTGTTAAATATATGGAGCGATATTGTTACATATATAAAGCGATATTGTTACACACATAGAGCGATATTGCTACATATATTTAGCGATATTGTTACACATATGGAGCGATATTTTTACACATATTTAGCGATATTGTTACACATATGGAACGATATTGCTACACATATAAATTGATATTGTTACACATTTAGAGCGATATTAGTACACATTTTAAGCGATATTACTACATATATTGAGCATTATTAATACATATGGAGCGATATTATTAAATATATTTAGCGATATTGCTACACATATTAAGCAAAAATTCTACACATATGGAGCGATATTGCTACACATTTATAACGATATTCCTAAACATATAGAGCGATATTGCTACATATATTGAGGGATATTGTTACATATAAAGCGATATTGTTACATATATTTAGCGATATTGCTACATATAAGGAGAGATATTTATACACATATATAACGATATTGCTACATATATGGAGCGATATTGCTACAAATATATAACAATATTGCTACACATATGGAGCGATATTTTTACACATATAGAGCGATATTGCTACATATATGGAGCGATATTGCTACACATATAGAGTGATATTGCTACATATATTAAGCGACATTGCTACACGTATGGAGCGATATTGTTACACATTTAGAGCAATAATGATACACATATAGAGCGATATTTCAACACATATTGAGCAATATTTATACACATTTAAAGCGATATTGCTACACATATAAAGCGATATTGCTACATATATTAAGGGATATTGTTACATATAGAGCGATATTGTTACACATATTGAGCGATATTGTTATAAATATTAAGCGATATTTCTACAAATATGGAGTGATATTTTTACACACTTAAAGCGATATTGCTACACATATATAGCGATATTGTTACATATATTTAACGATATTGCTACGTATGGAGCGATTTTTTACACACATAGAGCGATATTGCTACATATATATAGCGATATTGTGACACATATAGAGTGATATTGCGACATATATTAAGCGATATTGCTACACATATGGAGCGGTATTGCTACATATATTAAGCGATATTGCTACACATATTGAGGAATATTACTACTGTATTGAGCAAAATTGATACACATATAAAGCGATATTGCTACACATATAGAGCAATATTGCTACACATTTAAAGCGATATTGCTATATATATTTAACGATATTTATACATATAAAGCGATATTACTACATATATTAAGTGATAATATTACACATATGGAGCGATATTAATATATATATTGAGCGATAATGCTACACATATGGAGCGATATTGCTACATATTTAAAGCGATATTGCTACATATATTTAGCAATATTGTTACACATATAGAAAGATATTGCGACACATATTGAGTAATATTGCTACATATATTGAGCAATATTGCTACACATATAGAGCGATATTGCTACATATATTGAGCAATATTGCTACATATAGAAAGATATTGTTATCAATATTTAGCGAAATTACTACAAATATGGAGCAATATTGTGACACATATTTAGCGATATTGCTACACATATGGAGCGATATTACTACACATTTAGAGCGATATTTCTACACATATTAAGCGATATTGCTACATATAAAAATATATTACTACACATATTGAGCGATATTGTTACACATATAGAGCGATATTGCTACACATACTTAGCGATATTGCTACATATATTAAGCGATATTGTTACATATGGAGCGATATTGTTACACATATTAAGCAATATTCCTACATATATGAAGCAATATTGTTACACATATGAGGCGATAATTTCACAAATATGGAGCAATATTGCTACACATTTAGAGCGATATTGTTACACATATAGAGCGATATTGCTATATATATATTGAGGGATATTGTTACATATAGAGCGATATTGTTAGACATATTTAGCAATATTGCTACATATATGGAGCGATATTGTTACACATATAGAGCGATATTGCTACACATATAGAGTGATAATGCTACACATATGGAGCAATATTGCAACACAATTAAAGCGATATTGCTATATATATTTAGCGATATTGCTACACATATAGGACGATATTGCTATATATGAAGCGATATTGTTACATAAGCGATATTGCTACATATATGGAGTGATATTGAGACACAAATGGAGCGATATTGCGACACATATGGAGCGATATTGCTATGTATATTGAGGGATATTGTTACATATAGAGCGATATTGTTACACATATTTAGCGATATTGATACATATATGGAGCGATATTGTTACACAGATGGAGCGATATTGTTACGCATATAGAGTGATAATGCTACACATATTGAGTGATATTGCGACACATATGGATCGATATTGCTACACATATGGAGCGATATTGCTACATATATTTAGCGATATTGTTATATATAGAAAGATATTGTTATAAATTTAGAGCGATATTGCTACACATATCGAGCGATATTGCTACATATATTGAGCAATATTTCTACATATGGAGCGATATTGTTACACATATTAAGCGATATTGCTACACATATGGAGAGATATTGCTACACATATCGAGCGATAATGTTACACATATAGAGCAATATGACTGCACATTTAGAGCGATATTGTTACATATATTTAGCGATATTGCTACACATATGGAGCGATATTACTACACATATTGAACGATATTGCTACATATATAGAGCGATATTGCTACACATTTAGAGCGATATTGCTACACATTTAGAGCGATATTGCTACACATATTAAGCGATATTGCTACATGTGGAGCGATATTGTTACAATTATTAAGTAATATTGCTACACATGGAGCGATATTGCTATACATATGGTGCGGTAATTCTACACATATGGAGCGATATCGCTACACATATGGAGTGATATTGTTATTTATATTGAGCAATATTGCTACTCCTATGGAGCGATATTGCCACATATTGAGCTATATTGTTACACATATAGAGCGATATTGCTACATATATAGAGCGCCTTGTTCAACCAAAGCAAAGAAAAAGGACAACAAAAAAAAAATACACATGCATATAAGAAACCACTTTAACTCTTACATCACCCGCCAAGTTATGCAATAATTTATTCACTCACGAAGCTTTTGATGTAAACAGTCAAATTGCAGTGTTATATCCACCCAATAATCTCTTTAATATTTTATTTTATTAAAAAAAATTAAACTCGAACCCAATACAATTTAAGAAACCCTAACGAGACCCATTTGGCCGTTTAAAATTAAAATTTTTAATTTTTAATTTTTTTTATAAAATATTATTATATATATAATAAAAAATTATATTTATAACTTTATTTAGGTTGTATCACCAAAAACTCAAACCTGATCTAAATATCTATTCGGGTTGAGTTTTAAAAGCCAAACCCAACCTATTAGGGATGAGTCATGTTTTACCATACACCTAACCTGAGTGACATCTTTAGTCGTGCCCATGGAAGGTCGTATGGTTGATATTGGTGCATATCAATACTTACCTATATCGGTTATGACCAATATAGTACAAATAGTTGTATACCTTTCAAAAAAAGTTGATATGTATCAGCAGTATTATAACGATATAGCCGATACACATCAATACTAGATTAATTTCTTAATTTTTTACTAAAACTTTTTTTCAAAAAAATCGTAATTTTAAAACAAATGTAGAGTTGTGTTGAAAACCTACACACGAACTGATCCGGATAGAACCAACCCGAGATTAACCCGGGTCGGGTCCAAGAAAAAATACCTAGGTAAATCTGGGGTATGGTCGGGTCTAGCATGTGAATACCCATGAATCGACCCAAATTGACCCAAGCTCATTATTAACTTATAAAATCATATTTAACCTTCATTATAAAAAAAATTTAAATTTTTTATAGATAGAATCAATTCAATATAATGTCAAATTGGTTTAAATTATTAGAACCAACCCGACCAAAGATAGAATCTCAGTTTCTATTTCAGTTCTCAGGTTTTTCAATTTTTATTTAGGGTCAAGTATGGTCCAAGAATTTTGGTTCTTATCTCGGGTCGGGTCCAAGGAACTGGGTTCCTATCTCGGCTCGGGTTGGGTCCTACAATACCTGACCTAACCCTTCCCAAGATGCAGCCCTAACCAAACCTCTTCGGATTGGAGGTTTAAAGTTAGCAATATTTTTGTTATATTAAAAATATTTTTAAAAAATATGAGATGAACTCATTGAGATCAATGCGAGTGGGTACATACGATTTACATAATTTTTTTGTAAATATAGTGCTCCACAATTATGTATTTACTTACACATCTAACTTGGGAGCTTCTACATAATATTCATTTGACTCATATTTAGTATCTTATTTGGTTTTAAAATAAACTAATTTTAGAACACTTAATAGCGGACGATAACAAAGAAATACATGCTCACATAAGACACCGCTTTAACTTGTACATCACCTACCAAGTTCTACAATAATTTATTTACTCGTGAAGCTTTGGTTCATTTGCTATAAGCACTCAAATGTAGCTTTAATGTAGAACTGGTCTATATGCGCCCCAATAATCTCTTCAATACGCTATTTCATTAAAAAATGTACTCCCTCAAAATTGATGAAACGATCGATTGCCCCTAGAAACGATTGGTGGCACCTAAATAAGTCCTTGTAAAACGAAGTTGAGAATTTATTAATAGATCACTTCATGAACTAATTGGTAGCTCAAGTAACCAGGTATTAAGAAAATAGTGAATGATCGATTGTTGTTTAAAACAATTAACTGCTAGCATTTTTAATGCCCTAAAAAAGTTTTTTCGAATTAAATTTCTTTCCTTGTTGAAGTCAAAGTGTCAAATCGTTTTGGAGACCTATATAAAGGATAAGAAGTAACAAAATTGAAGAGAGGAAAACCTAGAAAAAAATTAGAGAAGAAATGAGAGACTTTTTCATATTATTTCTCTTGAGAATTCACAAAGAAGATTGAAGATAATATCAATGGTGAATCCATAATGTTGATGCACAACTACGAACAAGATTTCACATAGAGAGAAGAGTCAGCAAAGTTTTTCAAAGAAGTTGAAGAATCTCAAGTGGTAAATCAATAAGCAAGAAATGAGTACTGTTTGAGTTGCTAGAAGAAGAAGAAGACAAAGATCAAAGAGACGAAGAGGGAAAGCTTCAAGAGTTCTACAAGGAGGGAGAAACTTGAAGGCCAACAACAAGAGAAGATTGAACAAAAAGAGTTTATGCCAAGTCTTAAAGTTGGTTTGTTGTGCTTGAGACTCTTAAGTTATAAATTGTTCTAATACATTGATTTATCCTTGGATTGAGGTTGCTGTGATTTTTTACCTGAGTTTGGATTTTTCACATTAAATCCTTGTGTTATGTAGTTTGTATGCTTCATGATTTGATGATTGATTGATCATGAGTGTGTATAAAGATTAGGTTTTTATATTTTTGCTATATAAGAAAATTATGCGCAACGAAGCTATATCTCGTAGTCTTTTTCTTTATTAGATAATCGTGCTAGAGGCAATGTGGTAATATACTAGGTTGATTAAACAAATATTAAACTTCCACAATGTTAGTACTATTCATCTTTGTCCTATCATTGATGCGATCAAAGACATGTTTATGATCATGTCAAAGATTGGGAAGAAAATAAACAGAGACTGCACCGGTTCTCTAAACATTTTCATTCAAAAAAATAAAATAAAATATATACAAAGATCAAGTTCCTTATGGATTAAACACAAGAATGGATCGTATAATCAACATAAAATGAAATTATCATTGGTACACTAAACATGGTATAATTCCACAGGTAAAATACTCATTCATACATCCAAAACTTGTCAAAAACTCCAAATAAGATGAAAAACATGAAATTCAAACATTAAATATCAGAAGAGGGAAATCCGACCTTAATCCGTTCTAAATCCTCCTACTGTGCTACTCTAAAACACCTCATTCGTGTTTGGACTTCCCATAGACTTCTCAAAAAACTTGAAATTTTGTGATCTCCTCCCTCTAAATAGGGTGTAACTAGGGGTGGCAGCAAGCTGGGCCTAGCTTGCAACCCTTTTTGGGCATGCATGAGCCCATTGTTGCCTCTTCACAAAAGTGGGGATGGGGGGTGAGCCCGACATGGCTATGGCCAGGCCGAGCCAAGCCTGCTATGCCTTTTTTAAAAGTAAAATAATCCTTGCTGCGCAGTTAAGCAGAGCCACGAGCGGGCCCCTCCACCCTACCTGTGGCCTGGCTTGGACACAACTGAGGTTGTGGGGCACTGGCCAAGTCGCCTATGTAGCTAGGCATGGTGGTCTCCTCCCTACGCCGGAAGGGAGAGGGCCTCCCGGCCCATGGACATGGATACCCAAGCTTGACACAGCTTGATCCCCTCGTGGGTCGTGCTAGGCCAGCTCCACCAGCAAGCCATGAACTGGCACTTACTTTTTCCATCTCTAGGTGTAAACACCTTAAAGAGTCCCAAACTGCATAATTTTCTACAATTTCTAGAACAATTGTAACTTATGGTTACACCGATGCGACCATTGACATGTCGATGCCTATCAAATAGTTAAAATAATTGCTAACCAATGCAATCACTTATACGTTAGTGACTTGCTGATGAAAATTAAAATTTTAAAATAAAATATTATATTTTCCTTAAAAAAATATGGGTGTCATAACACCTCAAGTCCAAATTTGAACGGGCATGACTTCATCTAAACTTTGATTTGTGTGATCTCAATGGCATTCCAAAAAAATTTCTAGTTAATTTTAACCCAGACCTAAAATCCATTTGAAAAGGGAGTTATTTACTTATAAGGTCTAAGGTTCAAATCGTTCACATCGGTGGGTCCTTGATACTGCAATTGGTCTCATTTTAAACGACCATAACTTCTTCATTGAAAGTATGATTCACACATTCTTGGCGAGGTTTCGAATTTATTTTCATCTAGTTTTTATCTTCAAAGTTTTAGATCTAAACTCAATATCTAGAAAAAAATTGTATTATACTTAAAAAACCTAAGGGGTAAACTTACTAATTTTCATATGGCTAAGTTTAATTTTTTTTAAAAATTCTTGGTTGTTACATAGAGATGGGAGAAGAAAAAAGAAAAGACAAAAAGTGTATATATTTGAAAATCATATGATAAAACAAAGGTAGTTTAGTGTTTTTAGTAACTCTGTTCTTTCCCAGTAAAGATTATGATGTTAGGAGATGTACAATATTTAAGCTCACTAAATGTCATGACATAATTTTCCTTTTTTATATGGAAACAGAAGTTATTGCACGTGTCCAATGGTGATTGGTGGTGGCACAAATTTTGCGTAAATAATTTCTCGTGGCATATAGGTATGTGTACGGCCGCTTGGGTTTGTGACAAGAAAAAAATTGTAAAGGGAGCTACGAGTGAATCGAGCCCATGTCATCCGTTGGTCTGGCCCACTAAGAGCCTTAATTCTCTCTGAAACTTCTTCCACATATTCGGAGAGCCCATAAACATTTTCTTTGGGCCCTGCGGTGAGACTTGAGAGATGGCGACTTTCCAAGCTTTAACTCTATTATTAGGTAGCGTTTTTAATGTTTCAAGACAACGAGCCCAACTTAAGGAACCTATAAGAGCCTAAATCTATGAGATCAACGGCATATATATTATAGCATATTAGGTATTGACGCTAGTATATAGTAGTGTATGCTCCATCGATCTTAAATATCAAAGGTTCTCATGCCTTTCTTACGTTGGGCTCATTGTCATAGTAGAGCACGAAAAACTCTTTCCTTGCTACTACCACTCACTCTCCTTCTCCTTCTTTACCTTTTTTCTCCTTCCATCTGACCCTATTTTTCTCCTACTTCTACTTCTCTGGGATGTTGTAGAGGACGTCATTCTGGCTTTCTGGGTAGTGGGTTCGTCTATTAAGATTAGCATCTGCATTTGTTTTTTATCCTCATCCTTGATAAACTCTTAATTGTTTCAAAACAGTTAGGAAGAAATGAATGTCCTTATGGGCTTATGAGGTTTCAATTAGCTAAATTACTGCACTTCATTTTTCCTAAGAATGTATGATTCTATGTTCCCAAGCTAGACCTGGTGTTTCAAGTGTGACCCTATGGGTTTGAAACATAATAATAACAATAACAAGTAGGGGGTATATTTTTCTTCTTTGATTTTTGAATTATGTAATATGTAGGGGTGTCTAAGCAATCTTGAAAGCTTGATTAGGCTCGACACGCGTTCAAGCTTGAACTCAAAGTAAGTCAAGTCAAGCTCAAACATACCTAGATTTGGCTCAGTTCAATTTGAAGCTCGAGAAAAACTTGAACTCATATTATATATATTATTATGTATAAAAAGGCTCTTTTTCATATATTTACATGCATATATTACACAATGTTCATAGATTTTATGTCTCCCAAGTTTTAATTCCTTTTATCAAATGTATCTTTTTTCACTTTTTTCAATTTTTTGTTAGAAAAAATAGATAATATGTCTCATAAGAACCATTTTTTTTTTATAGAACTTTACTCCATCCATCTTATATTAATAGTCTAAATTAGGAAATCAAAATAAACTATAATTAGTTTATTTAATTTTCTAATCCTAATACCTTGAACAATGTTCTAACCTTGTCCATATTAATAATTTTTCCTTAAATACTTATATATCACCAATTATAAAACCGAGCAATGATCACAAGCTAAAACAATTTGACTCAAGTAAAATTTAAATTTAAAGCTCAAGTTGAAACAATCTAAAATTTAAAGTGGCCACCTTGTTAATACCCCTAAGCAATGCATGTGATAAAAACATTCTTAAAACGGTGTTATGGAAGCACCTTCCTATTGTATTAAACGATGATGATCGACATTTGCATGGTTTGTGGAAGTACGTGTTAGGGTTTAGATTAATAGCCCAACATAACAATAACAAAGATGTAATATCTGTTTAGTGGAAGAGAGAGCAGACAAGAGAGGTGGGAAGGACTGGTCTATCTTTAGTCCAAACCATTATCTAATTTTGCTTCCATTTTGAGATTTTTATATTTTTTTTCTAATTTCTTAAGATAACAATGATATTATTGTAACATGTTGCAACTCTCAAACATAGTAACTGGAGAATAAGTTTTAGGAGCTATTGGTAGTAACCCCAAGATTAGTACCAAAATTGTTACTAATTGTTTAAGAGTTAAATCAAAATTTCAAAACATGGCCCTCCTTCCTCCTTTCCTTTCCTACCCTCTGCCGCCCTTTCGGTGGCTGCAGGCGATTTTGTTTTTGTAAACCTTGAAATTAATCCCGGTAAGAAGGGCGAGACCCAAGAGTATTTTTGTTCATAAACATAAAACTCATGTCTTTATTAAAGTACTTTAAAATGACTGACTAATAATGGTCGAAGGAGCCAGCACCAATTATCCCTAATTTTTATGGGAGCGGTGAGAAGAACAAATGAGCTTCATAGCTTGAATTGGGCTAGAGATGTGATCTGATTGAAAGGTTCCACTGTATTGCGTGGTCATAGAAATACATGTCCTTTGGAAATTATTATGGTGAAAAGTGATGCCTCAAGTGCCGGCAATCTCTTGGTATGTGAGTATCACTGGTAAAATCATGGTTTCCAGTCCGCAGGTCACTAAGGTGCACATAGCTTCTCAGTGAATTCTTAAGACATTTTTCTTTTGATTAGATAATCACTGAGAAAATGGATGCTAAAAGTAGCATAGATTAAAAGTGTAGGATAACAAACTTTTCTATAAGCTTGAGCATTTTTTAAAGAGGGAATTTTATTTATTTATTTATTTTATATTCTAATATCTTCTTTTACGTGTAAATGTTCATCAAATCCGATATGTAAACATAATTAGGGTATAAATATCTACAATAAAACTAAAACCCGTGACTACCTAAAGCATGGAGACTAAGTTCTCAAACACTCTATCCCTTAAAAGAAAAAAAAAATATTTCTTTTGTATTTTAACATCATTATTTCATACAATTTATACAAAGAATGCATGAAAGAAAGAACCGTCAAGGTTTGCTTGCTTTCTTCCCATCACATGCATTTGAACAATCCATTTGAGTACTTGATGTGAAGATCTTGTCCCCTGGACTTAGCATTTAGCAAGTCATCTCCTTGAATATTGATCGATTAATCAGTGAACTCTTGAAAGCCAAGGAAATTGAATGAAGATTGTCATTTGCACTCGGTGTTGCGACTTCATCTTCTCCGCCCCTCCTGTACTACTTTGATGTTCTCCAATTCTTTAAAAAGTGAATGGTCCATCCTTGCAACATTGGATTAGTGGTACCAACTACCAAGTAAGGAAGAGTATGCTAAAGGCAGCCAATTTTGCATGCTGTGTAAATCTAAGTCTAAAAACCTTTCCAGGAAACATGTGCTAAAAGAGATTTTAAATAGATTAAAAAAAACTATACTATTTTTTTTTATTTTGTTAACTTAGTATTTTATATTTTATCTTTTTACAAGTTAAATATAAAAAAATTTAGATATACTACAATATTATAAATAGACATCAAACATTTTTTATTATTTGATAACAAAAGTCAAAAAGAAGATTGTGATATTGTAAGAGACACGTCCAACGCCATATAATCCTACAAAAATCATTAATTAAGTCTAAAATAAAACAAAAATATAAGTAAAGATAATTCTATTTTTTTTCCTAATCTTCTTTACCTTGGGCCATAACCTTTTTATTGAACATAAAAATGGACTTTTGGAGAGGAATAATAAGCGAAATCCTTGTTCACCGAGATAACATGAAATATTTTAGATGTTTTAATAATAAAATAAAATTAGGTCGGGTTTCAATAGTTATGCGGGTAAATACCTAACCTAACAATAATTAAAAATAAGTAAAAAATTTATATCTTCACCATATTGATAATTGGGTCGGGTCGAATCAGGTCGGGTCAGATTAGAATGATTGGGTTCCAGTTGAGGCCTCATTGCTCCACAAACCTTGTATCGTGCTATACATAATCCGGATTAGTGGAGCCATCCTGGTGTTAGTGACAAACCCCCACTTAATTCCCAGTCCACAGGTAACGTTAGAAACTAGCCGTTACAAATTGACATGCAGACAATAATAATAATGTTATCCAATTATTCTTTCTGAAATCTGATCAGACACATTCTGAACTTTGATGTGTCATTTGTCTCCATGGGAACAAAGTGGACTTTTTTAAACTCTGCTCGTGTTCCAGATACCCCTGCAGCTGCTGCCAACTCTTCACTGTCAAATACAAGTAAATCTAACGTTCATTCAATGTGGGCAACAAGAGTTGCATTTAATTCAATCAATATTATGTACATGATGGCAACTCCTTTAAATAGAGAGGCCCCAAAGTTAACTCGAATCTTAATTAAACTTATCTTAATTTGGGATAAAACTTTATATTATGGATGCTGAGATTCCTAATTAATCTGCCCAAGAAACGCCAATTGCAATATGCGAAACCATAAAATCTGCTCGAAAATCACAATCCAAGGCTTTGCAGCCCAGCCAATCACAATCCAATTGTTGAAATCAATGCCAGAAATTCGTGGGGGGGACTTAAACCAACTGGACTCCCTCGTAATCCAAATTAACAAATCAGTAATCATTTCAGTTTAATAAAGGCAACCAAGTATCATGAGTTTAATTGCACTTTATTTGGCTCACACTCTTCTTCAACAACTTGCTCTTCCTCCCCCCTGCACTTGCCCATTTCATGAGCAGCAGAAGCAGGATTGTAGTTAAGCTCCCATTACGAAGAGGGGTGGCTTGTGGGTGACCTCCATTAATGGCGCAACTGAAGCTTGTTGTCAATAATGACCACAAGCCTTCTACGCCCGGCAAGTTCAAGACGGACACCAGGCTACACCGCCTTCGTTGGTGGCACTCTTCCTCGCTTCCCAGGCTTGCCTTCTTCTCTATCATCTCCTTCTCCCTCCTTGCTTTCTTCCTCTCCCGCCCCACCTCCTCTCTTTCCTCTGCCTCGGAACCGGCCCGCCGTTCCCTCCGCACCTCCTCTACCGCCTCCTGGGGAGGCCCCGCTTGGGAGAGGCGGGTTCTCCGCTCTGCCACTCCCTCCCGACGCGGTGGCCTCTCCGTCCTCGTCACCGGCGCTGCCGGGTTCGTAGGAACCCACGTCGCCGCCGCCCTCCGCCGCCGCGGGGATGGGGTCCTTGGCCTCGACTGCTTCAACGAGTACTACGACCCCGCGCTGAAGCGCGCCCGCCAGGCCCTCCTCGACCGCGCTGGCGTCTTTGTCGTAGAGGGCGATGTCAACGATGCCGAACTCCTCCGCAAGCTCTTCGACGTTGCCGCCTTCTCCCACGTCGCACACCTCGCCGCCCAGGCCGGCGTCCGATACGCCATGCTCAACCCCCTGTCCTACGTCCGCAGTAATGTCGCCGGCTTCGTCAGCCTCCTGGAGGCCTGCAAGTCTGCTAACCCCCAGCCCGCCGTCGTCTGGGCCTCCTCTAGCTCCGTCTACGGCCTTAACTCCAAGGTCCCCTTCTCGGAATCAGACAGGACCGACCGACCAGCCAGCCTCTACGCAGCCACCAAGAAGGCCGGGGAGGAGATCGCCCACATCTACAACCACATTTACGGCCTCTCCATCACCGGGCTCCGCTTCTTCACCGTCTATGGCCCCTGGGGCCGGCCTGACATGGCCTACTTCTTCTTCACCAAAGACATACTGAAAGGGAAGAGCATCCCCATCTTCGAAGGGCCGAACCATGGGACGGTGGCGAGGGACTTCACCTACATTGACGACGTAGTGAAGGGGTGCCTGGCGGCGGTGGACACGGCGGAGAAGAGCACCGGGAGCGGCGGGAAGAAACGGGGGACGGCGCAATTGAGGGTGTACAACCTGGGCAACACCTCCCCTGTCCCGGTGGCGAAGCTGGTGGACATACTGGAGAGGCTGCTCAAGGTGAAGGCGAAGAGGGTGATGCTGAAGATGCCCAGAAACGGAGATGTGCAGTTCACTCACGCCAATATCAGCCTGGCCCAGAGGGAGCTCGGGTACAGGCCAAGCACCGATTTGCAGACGGGCCTGAAGAAGTTCGTGAAGTGGTATCTCGATTACCATTCCAAATCCGGGAAGAAGAGCTCCAGCTGAATCTGGTGATAGAACTTGAATGTGTGCCATTTTGAATTGTTCTATATGATGCATAAAATCTTTTATTTAAATTACTGCTTTGCTTTGCTAATATTCACCACTTATGTTGATTCAATATTTTTATACTAAGAAGTTGCTGCTTGAAATAATAATTGATTCATATAACTCAAAATAGAAAAAGGGGCAAATTTTTGTGTGTTTTCTCCATATTCTATGTCTGGTACTGTTCTTATTAGTGAATTGGAGTCGTACAATTTAGATTACAAGGTGAGCTGATTCTTGAATTTGACTGTCTTGTCATAATAATATTGAATAAAACAGCATTTATACTTCAGATTCCAAATTGTGTTGGTCTAGAAATTGACTCTAAAGATTGTACTATACAAAACACACTTGAATTACTTGTCACATGTAAGTCTCTCGCTCACCTTGCTCTCTGTTGTTCATTTTCTTTGGTGGAAAATTAAGATATACAACAGGGAGAATTGCTGGTTTTAGACGAGCAAGTTATCTCTCCCGCTGTCAAGTACTCACATGAACATGATGACAGCAACTATCGATCTCCATGCATTTGCAGATACCCCATATCTGAAGGACAACTCTGTTCGCTGATGAATAGATTGTATCTGAAGTGATGTCTGCAATGAAGGTGTTCTGCAAATGGTTTGTGCCAGATATGGAGGTTCTTGATAATGAATTTAATTCCCAAACTGATCAACATTCAGCTACATTTAACAACATGATAATGATAACGCATTGTGTTAAAAATAGCACACAGAAAATAATACAAGGGGAGCCTCTAGACATGTCAGTAGGAACCTGATCCGTTTTTGCCAACGAATGATTAGCCTTTTATGACGTTTCATATCTAGCTAGTTACTTTTATACGCTAATGGAGCAGAGGTACCTTTGTACAGAAAGTGATGGGCACTAGTAGAAGCTCTCTTTTTTGTTCTTTTGATAATTCTAGTAGAGGCTTTTTAAGCATTTAAGAAGAGAAACGCACTCATGTGGTGGAGAATGGAGAGGAGGTTGATGGGTTGGCATCCGGCAGTGGCAACTAGCAACCATTATGGGGCTAGCTGTGACATGATGCCTGCGGGCAGTGATGGCGGTGTGGCTAGGCACAGAGCCCCTAATCTGCGCTTCAGCACTGAACAATGCGAAATCATGTTGTGCCTTTTCTTGCTCCATTGGACCGTATGCATTGCCTCCATGGAAGGATCGCTCATATTTGGTCCAACAAGACTGATTGACCATTTTGATCAATATCCTACTTGGACGAGATTCTAAGTCACTTAAGGACTGAATAATCCCCAACCATGTGATTGCATTTAAAACCCCATGTGACTAGAATTGCTCCAGGTTAATCATTGAATACAATAACAGACGCGAAAGTCAAGATGAAATGGAGAAAAAGCTGAGGACCATAGGTCGAAAAAAATGTGAATGAGAACCAATGAACTGAAACATGTACAACCTGCAACTTGTGGAGAAAGCGAGGCTCAACAATTTGATCACTTTATAATTGAGAAACATAGCCTAAGACCTTCCCCAGCCTTGGACGCCCCATAAAATTAATGTATGTTTCGAATGTAAGGATGGTGCAAGGATCACGGGCTCTCGCCAGCTGAACCCGATCAGGCTGCTATATGGTTGAATTGCCATAGATTTGAACGCATGTAACTTTTCTTTTTTTGGCCAAGGAAAGCATGTAATTCAACAATCAACATGACCAGTTTTGGGAGTAATTTTTGTTCTTAGAAGATAAATGTATCGATATTGTCACAGACTTCTTCCAGACTAAGATTTCGTGCCCTCCAAATTGGTCAGTGGGAGCCATCTGCACCAATCAAGATCTTCTCAAGCAAAAAAACAGGAAGGAAATTCAATTCAAGCTACAGTCAGCAAGCCACAACAATGCCGCACCAAGCATGTTGTTAAGGTAAGTCGAGTGAGGCAGAAAAGAGGGAACTCATGTTTCACGGTATCCTTTCAATCTCTTTGAATTCTAGGCGGTCATAGCCAAGGTCATTTTTCTTGTCACACTAGATTAAAGGCACTTTCTTGTCACATTACATGAAGGGCATTTATCGTGTCCTCTTCCTGACGCAAGTACTGGAAATTGAGTTAGAAAATTCTTGTAAAAGGTAGTAAAGCTCTACCTTATTTTGAGAGTAGCATTCACAAAAAGATCCGAACCTAAAATCGAATGAGACGAGTAGCCATTCCAAAGCCTCAAGCACTTCACGTACAGCTATTGAATCCATCTAACCTTGACATAGATATTCTTTTCGCCATAGTGAATTTCTGTCTTATCATGTTCGCATTGATAAAAGCTTTTGCAAATCAACCTGTACACCTCGGTAAAGATATGCAACCGGGTGATCCACCTTGATTAATATTCCATTTATTAGTAATATTCCCTCCAATTAGCACATAAAATTCCTGACACTAATATCATCTTTAATGCAGGATTTTGTTTCTATTAACAGACACTAATATCATCTTTAATGCAGGACTGCCGTTTCTATTGACCAACTATTATCACCTACATCCTCGCTCGCAAGTAAAAAACCTCATGCCATCCAAAGACAAGGCCTTCCCAACATGGGATAAAGCCGTTTAGATAAGTGAATGTCCTCCGATAATTCTAAGAAAAGGAACATCTTAAGATTGTCTATGTAATCACATAAAATAAGAACATCTTCCACTCAGAGCTTGGATTAACACCCACATAATAAACCAAAATTTCAACCTAGAGACAAATACAAAGGTAGTAGATGATCCATTCATAAAAAAAAACTGTACCTACTCTAACAAGAAACAAGTACAGTTCAAGGATCTGCAATGGTAACTTCAACCTCCACACCAGGTTCAATAGTAATGGAGGTAATCTGCTTCACCACCTCAGAGGAACTGACGAGATCAATCACTCGCTTGTGCACGCGTAGCTCAAATCGATCCCACGTGTTGGTTCCTAAATAAAGTAAAAACCAATATAGTAAAACCTGAGAAATGCTACAACATCCCAAAATCTCACTTTAATTGTGTCAACTAGTTGTTGGAATTTGTGCAAGGACTTCAGAATTCTGACAAACCCTGAATACCTGATCCTATACTTGCGTACGTGTTACAAACGAAATCAATTTGGCAACCACAATTAAACCCACATTACCTCCACAAACACTTTTCGTCAACATGATTTAGAACTACATTGCCTATGTTCCAAAAATTAATTATCAACAATCGTTTGTAAAAACTACTCCTGGTCAGCTGATTGAGCAGATGTAGTGATTAGATATTGTGAAAATATTTGAGTACAACAAAATCGTGCAATTTGCAGCAATTTAGGTTATTTCGACATCAAAACATTTAGTCTCAACTTGCAGTCAACTTGGTGATAAGTAACAAGGGAAGAATTTCGGAAATCACCAAAAAAACACTATTTAAACTAAAAAACCATTTCCTCCTGAAAAATAATGTGAGATTCCTGATAGTAAAAAAACATCAATACATAAACTGACAGTTAGAAAAAAGAAGGCGCGAAGAGGTGGCAGCGGGGAAGAGAGGAGACAAGCTAACCTTCACCACACGGTGACTTGCGGGTAGTAATGTTAAGAACCTTGGTTGGCATCCTCACGGGTCCCTTCACTCTCAGGCGTTTGTCCTTCGCACCACGAACCAGGTCAGCACACACTGCAAAACTAGACCCAGTAACCAAATGATACCAACTATACATATGATTAAAGCAAACTAGACCCCGTAACCAAACTTTCATGATAATTCTGTGTTTGATTTCAGACAGCATAGCACAGAGACAATATCAGCTTGGACACCACCTTCAATGGTGGACATTAAGCCATGGAGATGGTGAAAGGGAAAAAAGGAGACACCTTTCTCAAGGTTTTTCACATTCTTGGAAGACAGAGTGATCCTGATGCGGTGAAGCTGCTCCTGGGTCTCTTCAAACCCGGGCTTCGATTGCTTCACTGCAGCGTACGCCATGATTTTCTCTGTAAACAGAATCAAATCTGAGGCATTCTACAACAGAAACTATGATTCTTACAACCAACAAAAAAATCTGTAAAATCAAAATCTCATCCGACCATATAGAGAAATCCATCAATCGAATAACAGAAATTAAAGATCAAAGGCAGGTTAAAACAGTGTGAAGTACCAAGCAGGTCGAAGGCCGGGGGCTCCTGATCTCGGCGAGAGCCTTCTCCAGTCCTCCGCTCGAAACGATGGAATTAGGGTTTATTCGGTATGCATTTTATACGCAAGGCGTGGGAAGGGATTGTTGGGCTCTAATGGGCTTTATGGACTATCTTCACCACCGGCCTCCTTGGGCACTGCGCAGGTAGTTTGGGCTACGGTGGAAGATGTATGGGGCCCATATTCAAAACCGGTAACTTCGGATTCTTTCGTGAGTCCAATTTTTATGAGCTTGAACAGGGTAAGAGAAGAATGGGTCCAGCTTAAAGAATACATGGAAGAGCATACACGCTAGTGCTAGTGTCACTGGTATACGTTAATATATGCTCTGTCAATCTTATAAATAAAGTGCTCCCATGCATTTTTTTACGTTGGGCTTATTGTCGTAGAAGAGCATTAAAAACACTTTTAGGGCTTCATCAAGATTTTTATTTATAAGGGTAAAAAATAAATATTCAAAAAAAATTTCTTTTTTCTTTATTTAGATTACCAATATTTATAACAAAGATGCAATGAAATAAGATATGTAAGAAAATAAAAAAAAATATTACTGAAACATATATTTACAACAAGTGCATTGGAATAAAACATGCAAAAAAATAAAAAAAAATATGAAAAATTTCAATAAAAATTAATAAGTACTAAATTGCTACAAAAATGCACTTTAAGATATAAAAACAAATACATGCAAATAACGAAGAGAAGATTACCACAAAGCAAAATAACAAGATTGGCATATTGGTGATAAAACTCTTTAGCCTCTTGAGATCATGAAAATAGAGAAACAGTGGTCATAGGAGCACCTATGGAAGCATATCAAAGAAAACCCAATTTTATTTTGAAAAATATTTTCCTAGCAACATACCATGACTGGAGACACGTGGAGGGGAGAACCTGAGAACTTGTTGCATCCATTCCCAAGGGTCCCCCGTACCCCTGCTTTGTTACATTGTAGATTCGCATTGTTGGTCACGAAGACTTGGTAAGGAATTCTGGTCATTTTAGACGAGTTCTTCTACTTTCTATTGCTTTAGTGTGTCCCTCTCATGAAACACATTATTTTCCATGGGGTGGGGAAAGAGCATTTCCTCACCAACTCTCCTCAAGAAAATTAGAGAAGAAATCTTCTTAATGTGACATGTTACACTAAGGTAGGAAATCAACTTCCCCTCCAAAGTGCCTCCCAAACTGCACCTTAAACTTCAGTCTACCTTCAAACACCTCCTGCGGAATGACACCTACAAAGCTGATCGAGGACCCTCATTACCATCCCTTTCTACTCTTGAATGACTGGCAGACTATTTGCTCATTAGTTTTGAGAGAACATTAACTTCACTGTTCAAAATAACTTTAAGGTCACTAGTAGGCTTCACCAAATAAAATTTTATTCAGTGACAATATCAAAACGAATGGTGATAATAATAGTTGAATATTGCAAACGTAGTGCTCTAAGTTATTATATGAAAATCAAAGCACCAATATTCTTTATCAATGTAAATCTATTCTAGAAATCGATTATTAATTGGGCAATATAAACCTCTAAGATCGAGCTTATAGAAATATATTCTCCCTTAACAATGGGAGCCATTGTATTAACTATTTATAGGTTGTACAATGATTACAAAAATATGAGTTACAATGTTTAAATTCAAAATTCAAACATAATTAAATCGAGAAGAGAAATATGTGGAGATAATGAAGGGACAGTTATAGTGATTTGAAAACAATTGAATGTCTGTCAAAACTGCCTTGATGATGATCAATTCTTGCCTATTACCCTCCCTCAAGTGAATGGGGCTTTTCATGCACAGTGAGCTTGGACCGAAGCAAATGATGTCTTTGACGTGATAGACCCTTAGCATAGATGTTAGCAAGTTGATCAATTGTGGAGACATATCGAACTTGTAGTGTCTTTTGTGCAACACGTTCTCTAACAAAGTGATAATCAATTTCAACATGTTTTATTCTGCCATGTAAGACGGGATTAGCAGCCATATCTGTTGCACTAATGTTGTCATACCAAATTAAGGGAACTTGATGAAGAGTAATTCCAAGCTCACGAAGAAGGCTTTGAAGCCAAGATAATTCAATAGTAGTAATAGCTAGGGATTTCTACTCAGATTCAACACTGGATCGAGCAACAATTGGCTGCTTTTAGAATTCCAAGAAACAAGATTAGGACCAAGGAAAATACAAAAAACCCGAGGTGGAACATCGATCATCGGGGCACCCAGCCCAATCAGCATCAAAGTAGGCAGTGAGACACAAGTTGGGAGCACGTTGGAGGCATAGACTAAAGTGTATAGTAGACTTCAAGTACCTGAGGATTCTTTTGAGAAAAGTAAAATGTGTTGTTGTCGATTGATGCATAAATTGACACACTTGATTTACAGCAAAGGAAATATTAGGCCGGGTCAAAGTCACATATTGAAGAGCACCAACAAGGCTTCTATACTCAGTTGGATCAGGAAGAGTATCACCTTCAAACTTGGATAGTTTGTTTCGACTCTGATAAGGAGTGGAGATGGGCTTGGCATCTTTGAGATTGGCTCAACTTAGGAGATCCACAATGTACTTGGTATGAGATAAATATAAGTGAGAACTGGAGAAGGTTGCTTCAACACCCAAAAAATAATGTAAGGGTCCAAGATCCTTCATAGAAAAATGAGACCCCATATGTTGAATAATCTGCTGCATAAATTGTTGAGAGTTTCTTGTGATGATTATGTCATCAACATATATAAGCATATAAACAGTGAAATGAGAGTCTATAGATGAAAAGTGAAGTGTCGGTGGAAGAGCCTTTGAAGCCAAGAGAAAATAGCAATGAGCTAAGACGATGAAACCAGGCCCGAGGTGCTTGCTTCAAGCCATACAAAGACTTGTGTAGACGACACACATGATTGGGATAGTTGTTGTCAATGAAACCGGGTGGTTGGCGCATATATACCTTCTCTTGAAGAAAACTATGGAGGAAAGCATTTTGGACATCTAGTTGGTGAAGAGGCCAGCCTCGTGAGTAAACAATGGTTAGAACAAGCCGAATGGTGGCTGGTTTGATGATCGGACTGAATGTCTCATCATAGTCAAGACCAGCTTGTTGGGAGAAGCCTTTGGCCACCAAGCGGGCCTTGTAACGATCTATAGAGCCATCTGATTTACATTTGAGCTTGAAGACCCACTTACATCCAATATTATTTTTGTGACAGAGTGGAGGGACTAAAGTCCATGTGCCATTTTGAATGAGAGCAGTAAATTCTATATCCATAGCAGCTCGCCACTGCAGTAGCTTTATAGCTTGGGTGTAACATGTGGGTTTACTTGGGCTGGATAAAGTCATGGTTAGACAAAGACGGTAGTGAGTACTAAGGAATACTTTGAGTTTTAGATCTCCTGTCATAGAGTGTGTGATCATGGGATGGGTGGCATGTGAAGCAAGAGTGCAGGAGGTGGATGGAGCATCTATAGGAGAAGTTTTGGTACGAGGTATAGTGGACGAAGGAGGTTGTATTGATATGGAGTTTATCGAGGGCAAAGAAGAGGATGGTTGTCCATTGTAGGCAGAGGATGGAGGAGTGGTCTGGCTGGGCTGGGCAAGACGTGTGAGGTTTGTTATATCTAATGATGGCAAGGCAATGGGAGATATCATCTCTTGCATTGGCTTTGGCATTAGATTAGAGGCTGCAAAAGGAAAAGAATGATCATTAAATACAACATGCCTTGAAATATAAACCCGGCCACTGGGTATATGAAGGCATTTATATCCCTTGTAAATAGAATGATAGCCCAAGAAGACACATTTTGCATAGTAAAACTCCAACTTGTTGCTATTGTAGGGGCGGAGATAAGGAAAGCATACACAACCAAAAGTCTTGAGTGAATAGTAGTCTAGAGTCATGTGGAATAATTTCTCCCATGGAGAAGTTTTGTTTAAGGCTTTAGTAGACATTCTGCTAAGAAAGATAAACTGTTGTAGTAAAAGCAAAGTCCCAATGGCAAATAGGGATAGATGCATGTGCTAAAAGTGTGAGTCCTGATGCCACAATATGTCGATGTTTGAGCTCTACAACCCCATTTTGTGGAGGGGTATATGGACAACTCATCCTGTGTAGAATGTCATTGTCTGCAAGGTACTTGCGAAACTTATGATGCACAAACTCTCCACCACCACCAGTTTGAAAATTTTTAATTTAATGCCTTAATAATTTCTCAACCATGCTCCAAAATTTTATAAAAGTGGGAAATACTTCAACTTTGGACATGAGAGGAAATATCCAAGTATAACGACTATAAGAGTCAACAAAGGAAACATAATAACGAAGCCCATTAAAAGAGACAACTGGTGCAGGACCCCACACATCATCATAGACAATCTCAAGAGGCAATGAAGCCTTTTTGTCAGTTAGTACAAAAGGCAGCCGATGAGATTTGCCTAATTGACAAGACTTACAAAAAGTAAAAAAATTCTTAGATTCAAGTGGCAAATGACATTTATTTGCTAGAAATCAAACAACTTGAGAAGCTGGATGACCCAAACGTTGATGCCAAGTGGATGCAGATACTCTCTCTCCAATGAAACAAGCAGGTGGAGGGGAAGGCTTATTTTGTGAAGGAACACAATAAAGACCTTGGCTACTCAGTCTCTTGAGAAGTATTCTTCCCGTTGTCCGATCCTTAACAAAAAAAATAGATTCGGTAAATATAACAACACAATCATTATCACGAGTTAATTGGGAAATAGAGAGCAAAATTTTGACAACATGAGGGACATGAAGGACATTTTTAAGTGCTAAACTAGGAGAGAGGCTAGAAGAACCAATGTGTGAAATTTTCAAACTTGCACCATTTCCCACTAATACTTTCTCAGAGCCATGATATGGTGAGTAATCATTAAGTATATCAAGATCATGAACCATGTGATTGGTTGCCCCAGAATCAGGGTACCATTGAGAGTCAATGGTAGTTGAAGCATGAAATGCATTTGGAGTAGTTTCAGCTTGGTAGGCATGATCAAATCTATGATTGCAGTTGAGAGCATGATGATTGTTGCCTTGGCAGATTTGACAAATCAGCTTTGGCTTGTTGAATCGGGGTTGTTGTTGTTGAGGGTTAGAAGAGAAACCACGGCCGCGACCACGATTGTTGCTATTGTAGTTGTTGCGGTTCTGATTGGAGGTGGATGAGTTGTTGCGGTGGTTACCATGTCCTTGAGAGGTGTGACCACGAGTAGCAACATTAGCTGAAGCATCACCAAGATCCAAGGTAGACAATTGGTAGTACATTTCCATACGGTGCTCCTGAGTGAGGAGGAGACTATGGAGATCTTCAAGTGCAAGAGGCTCCTGTTGGGATGTCACTGTCATGACAAAGGGTTCATACTCGGGACCAAGTCCACTAAGTATGTAGAGTGCCAATTCATTAGGATGAACTAGTTGGCTTGCAGCGGCTAATTGACCAGCTATGGTCTTTGCCTTCTCCATATATTCAGCAACTGAGAGAGAGCCACATTTCAGTGTTTGAAGTTGGAAGTGAAGTTGAAGGATTCTGGTTTGGGAATGGGACGCATAGAGACATTCCAAGGTAGACCACATTTCTACAGATGTTTGGAGACTCCACATCTGGCCAAGAGCACTAGGCGAAAGAGTGGCAAGAATTCAACTTTGTATAAGTTGGTCGACTTTGTACCACGCTGAGTAGGCAAGATTAATTGTGTCGGTGAGATGACCATCTTCACCATGAAGGAACTTGGGCGGAGCCGGAATAGTACCTTCAACGAAGCCTAAAACATCTTGACTTCGAAGGACTGGAAGAAACTGTGACTTCTAGAGAAGATAATTAGTTCTGTCTAACTTGAGGGAGACATGGTGGGTGATATTGGAGATAGAAACTGAGAAAGAATGGAAGCTAGGAGTAATCAATAATAAAAGTGGTAGAGGACTGGGCGGAAGTTTGAGAAGAGGTCGTCATAGAGTGATAAAAAACTCCTAGGACTATGGGCTCCAATACCACGTAGAAATATATTCTCCCTTTAACAATGGGAGCCATTGTATTAACTATTTATAGGCTGTACAATAATTACAAAAATATGAGTTACAATGTTTAAATTCAAAATTCAAACATAATTAAATCGAGAAGAGAAATATGTGGAGATAATGAAGGGACAATTATAGTGATTTGAAAACAATTGAATGCCTGTCAAAACTGCCTTGATGATGATCAATTCTTGCCTATTAGAGCTATGTTGGCAAGTCAACATTTTTAAAAAATTTATATGATATTCATGATAACCGTCATGGGAAGGGAGAGGTGGCTTAAACAAAGGTGTCAATCAATTTTTTGACAGGGGTCATTCAATGGAGCCACATTTTTTGTGGGCCCAACTGAAAAAAACCTCATTATTTTTGTAAAAAGCAAGACAGATTAATTGACCACTTAAGCGATAACGAATATCCGAATTGGACAGCACACGCTAACTTTTTTTTTTTTGGTAAATCAAGATAGTGGCATGGATTGCCATTAACATAAGTCGCTACATTAGGACCACATGATCTTGATTGAGTGTAGTTTAAAAAGATAGATAGACAAGTAATTTTTTCCTCAAAATAACTACTTCATGACTATAAAAGTTGAACAAATAGATTTAGTTGCTGATTTGAGCTTTGTTAATTGAATTTTAGCGCCGGAGCCTAAAGTTAGAGCTTTGTCAGTTGGCAACTCGAATATGTTTTTGCATAACATATTAATTAGTAGCCAAATAATATGTTTTAGGGGAAAGTATGGGTGTAGGACGGCTCCACCCATGTTTCTTGTTCCCATTAACAAATCTTTTTTACTAAATTCATAAACTTATTAGCGAGTTATACGAAAAGGAATTTAGAAGAAAAACATGCTCCCTCTGTCCTATATTAATAGTCTTGTATTAATTATTTTATTTAGTTTTTCAAAATAAACTTTTATTTTCAAAAATCAGATTGAGCTCTTGATATGAGATGAAGGGAGTATTTAATAGCCTCATTTAAGAAAAAAATGATATTTAAGGCAAGTAATTAACATTTTCACTCCATCAAATAAGAATTTAATATAGGATAAATTATTTTCAAATGAAATAATTAATATGGGACAAACTTAAATATTTTACCCCCCACCCCCCTAATTTAAGGTTTTTATTTAATTATTTATTTTATGACATTAGAGCTTACAATAAGCTACAACGAGAGTTGTCAATACACAGTGAAGAATAAAAGAACCCAGGAACTTTGTTGGTCCACACTTAAGGGAAAGAGAACAAATTTGCGTGTCTAACAAGCTAGGCTGTGGCAACGTTATTCCCACCCTTTTGATAAAAGAAAAAAAGATGGAATTGAAGGAGGTCAATTTAGCACACGCCTCCATAATACAATAATTGGGCCTGTACTCCCTCAAATTGCAATCTCAGAAAGAATTGATCATAAGAAGATAGACCTCTACCGATGACAAATAAAATATCTTAAACAAACGCAAGGGTATCCGCCTCCTCCACAAAAGGACTCTCATCCCTGGATGTAACCACATAAAAACACCTCCCTAATGGAGTGGCACTTGAGCTCTTCACCTTTTCAATATATTAAACATGACACTATGATTACTATCATTTTGATAATTTGACTAGTTTAGCTGAAGGATGTAACTACTTATTTCGAAGCCTCAACTCGAGCACCAGTTTTCATTATGATGGAGCATGTCTTCCCAATCAACTCCTATTGCAAGACAGTATTTTCCTTTTTCCAATTTCTGACCAACCATGGGCAGCTTCATTTCCATCACCCATTTTATCGAATAGTTGGGTTTTCTTGTAGTATGTTAACGATTTGGAATTACAATTCCTGTGTACAAATTGTTGCAACTTGCGATAGACAAATGAATTTGTGTATATTACATAAGATGAATACTTAACAAAAAAAAACAAGCTATTAATGTTGAGTTCCTTGATACTTTGATGCATGTGTAGTATTTGTTTGGTAGTCGATCGATGCTGATGATCTATCTTATCAATGAGAAACCAAGGTCTCGAAGCAATGCAATCCGTCCAATTCTAGTGCAAATCTTGGCGCATCGACCTCCTTCTTCTTTGCCTTGCTTCCCTTCTCGTTCTCCTTCGTTACTGTCTCATGGGAAGGATTGAATCCGCCCTCCACCTGCTCAAAACCAGCCAATCTAATTATTACTTAGACAAACACAAACAAGAATTGAAATTTGATTCAGAAGAGGCGTTTTTTTTTTCAAACAAAAAGACAAGAGATGCAGAGAAGAAGACAATCACCTTGTGCTGGGAATGGTGCCAACCGAAGAAATAAGCCCCAATAGCAGCAGCAGCAACAGCTGGAGCTGCAGCTGCGGAAGAGAGAGTGCCCACCGCCATGGAAGATGACAAAGAGGATTGCTTGATTCACTCGCTTTTATATGAGACGTTGGTGGAGGAATTGGCTTGCCGATTTGAAACTTATAAAGGAGAAACTCAAAAAGAATTTGCTTTTGCTTGTGGAGATACCAAAGCAAGATGTGGAAGAAAAGGATGAGCGAGTTGAGTGAGGAAGCAGAGCAAGCAAAGGCAACTCTTTTATAGGGACGGCGGGGGAAGGTTATCACCAGGCCAAAGAGCAAGAGAAGACTCGGTCTGGTTCAATGCAACGAGTTGCTTCTTGGGCCTTCCAAGCAGCAGCACGCTAAGTCTAGATTGACCGGATGACTTGAGGAAAGAGGCTACGTCTTTCAGTGGCCATCCTTTGTGCCTTGTGGGTCAGCAGCACACATGTCCTGCCTTCACTGGAACAAAGCTGGGTCGGACACGCTAGAATTCTTAACTCACCATTACCCAGGGTCAAATCACCCATTAATCTCTAATTAAGTTTGGGAATTGGAAGGAGAAGACACTGAAAGAGTCAACTAACAATGGAGTTTTCCAAGATAAATATACCCAGCCGCCAGACCATAGTGCCTTTACGTAAGACTGATCAGCAGTCAAGAAGAATTAATTGGAGGATGAGCATGTTGACCGGGGAAGGTGAGCCGGGATGTGTACTGGCAACTGGCAAGTTTAACCTTCCAAAATTGCCGAAAGGCTTCATCTTTATCCAAGGGCAGAGGATAAGGATTGGAACATTTGAGCTTGAGGAAGGCACGTTGTGGGGGAGGGGCAGCCACATGTGAAAGATCACGTCTTGAAGGGATCTTCTTCACGTGGCTTGGCTCCGCAAATTGCATGTTTAGTTGATGGTCACTGCAATCAGTTACAGTTAATGAATGCATCTTCGGCAGATGGTCAAGGAGTTTGTGGGGTTCTTAGAGGCCCCACCGGCTTGAAATCAAATTGACAACGGAAAGGGTGATCAGTGAAACAAAGCTTTTTGGTCGAGCCCAGGTGTGTTTTTAAACTCGGACGACCTAACTAAACAATCTTTAATCTTAAGTTGAGCATTTCTTTAACCAACGGACTCCATTGATGCCGGGCCTGCACATCCGACAGCACCCGTGACTAGTACACATCACATGGTCGCAAGAGTTTTCTACATTCCTCAATTTCCATATGAGGCCAGCGTTAAGGAACAAGTAATTTGATATATAATTAAGATGAATGTCGTTAACGAATATTCATTCTCACGAATGAACGGCTCTTGGGCATCCTGTAAATAAGAAGCTTCTTTAGCTCTAGGAAGTGAACTACAGCCCATTTGCCATTAAATCATGGCCACAAGAGGTGTTTTAAGTTCTTATGACCAGACTAGAATGAAGAATATTATATTTTACTCTAAATTTTCTCGTGCACATACGATACCTGAACTTGGAGTGTGTGGATGTACAGTTGCATATGGGAGGAAACGGTCAGGATAAGTTTGAGAAAATTTGCATCCTATTTCTCTCAATTTTTTTGTGAGATAAACCATTAGTTTTCAATAGCTTAAGCTATTGGAAAGGGAATATCATTTATTATACTTATTTCAATTCGGTAGTCTTCAAGTTGGAGTGTAGCCTAATGTCCTCAAATTTATCAAAGAATATCTTAAATATTATGTCTTGCTAACTTCTCATAATCATGATTTACATCAACATTTTTTAAGTTGCCAAGGGGGATTAAAAACATCTCCTTTGCTTATCTAGAAACGGCTAAATTTAGTTGTCATACTATTTCTTTTTTAGGCTATTAATACCAAACAGAGAGAATATATTATCTTAAAATGTGCTTCCTCTTCTCTTTTACATGACCATGCTCGTTAGCATTGTGCAAGCCTATGCAACAACCCGCTTGAGCATGCAACGAGCTAAAAACAGGCTATATTGCATATCTGACTAACCGGGCCCACTAGTGTCATGAGACCCACCCACCACTAGGGGTACTTACCGACAAAAATAGACATAAATATAGGGTTGCCTATGTTCATTTGTCATTTAGATACCTCTTTATCCATGCCTATCTCTTCTGTTTTAGTTCATATCATATTTTGTCTAAATCTATCCACTACGAACACAAATGGATATTAACAAATACTTTAATACTTAAATTTTATCTCAATTTAAATTGTCTAATAATTATATAACAGGTTAAAATTATCTAAATATGCTAAAATAAATATTAAATTCATATTTTTAAGTTGTCCAGTACCTTTATGTTGCATGTTAAGACTATTCTAATATGATACATAGATTCTAAATATATATTTTTAAGTTGTCTAATATATATGTAGTATGTTAAAACTGTCTTAACACACTACAAGTATTATATTAATAATTTTAAATTATCAAATACTTATGTAGCATATTAAAATTATCATAATATATTAGATAAATATTAAATTTTATTTTTTTCTCTTTAATATTTAACAATACACTCATATTTTTCGAAGAGCTGGGTAGATGCAGATGTTGGCAAAAAAAAATTATCCTTATCTATAGCTTTCCCATTAAGGCAAATAAATATCTATGTCCAAGTCTATCTATATCTCGGACACAAAAATTATTTACTTTATATAAAAATAACACAGACATAAACGAACATGTGGACTACAAACGTCTACAAGTACCTCTACCCACTAAAAAAACACCATAAATAAGTCCCCAGACATTGTGGACCATTAAATTTTGATCCGATGACTCTGGGCTCATCCCCATCTTACCTCGAGTCGTTTATTTGATTAAAATAACAATTTGAATAACTCAAAGCATTACCATTAATTACTCTAATTGATGTCAGTGAAGGCAAATCATACGGCACTAATCGAGGCCGACGCCGCCCTTTGCGCGTCACAGGAACCGAATCTTTCCCTTTCCCACCGACCTCCGCCACGCGCGTAGATTCCACGCGTGATCTCCTGACAGTCTTCATACTTACCGTCAGCGGGGCCCACGTATTCTACGTGTCATGCAACTAGTGGCTACTCTACCTATTTAGCCCGGCAAAACGACTTCCTTCTCTGAACCCGGAATTTAGAGGACCATTAAAGTGGATTTAAATCTCCCCGGACAGGAACGAAATATAAAAGCCGGCTTGATAGGAGGGGGAGAGGTCAGAGTTTAGCTTGCGCAGACTTCAAGGCCGGAGAGGAATTCGGGGCGTCCAAGATCTCGGTGGAGCTCGTCGGTCCTCTGCAGATTTCCGGCGAAGCTCCGTCGTCCTTGTCTACTCTTCGTCGCTCTTTTGCTGGCCGTTCTTTCGTAATAGTTTCATCTGCTTGTTGTCGGACACAATGAAGGGCCCTGGAGCTCTCGTGGCCTCCGTCATGGTGGCTTCCTCCCTGGCAGCTACTTCCTTCAAAGGCCGGAAACCCTCGGATTCTACCTCTTCCAAATCCGTAAGTTGGCCCCCTCATCTTCGATTAACCCACCTCGATTATTTCCAATTTTGATTTTTGTATTAGGAGGAGAAGAAAAGACTACTTTTTTATCATCCATGTCTCTTTGGAAGAAAAATTAGGGTTTGTTTTGGTTTCCGTATCTGATTTTTGCGGCGTTTGGTTCAAATTTGCAGGGCTCCTCGCCGAGGAAAGAGGCGGGACCGTCCAGCCCCAGGAGATCGTCGGACAAAGAAAAATACGCTCCGAAGTTCGACGGCCTGAGATTCATCGAGACCTTGGTGACGGCTCACCGGTGACGGGAATCCGTTCATGGAAGAACTTAAGCGATCTTCTGATTTTATTATAACTTTTTTTGTTGTTTATTTTAAATCTGAGTCGATGTAGCTGGCGATTATCCAGGCATCAAATTTTGGCTGAGAGTTGTTGGTTGCTTTAATGGCAGAAAACAAATTACTTGAATTATAATTCCATTTTAATTTTATAATTTGTGGTTGGCGATTCGGTGTGAATTCGGATTCCTTTGTGCGATATTACTCAAAAGGAGTTGAGTTGGCTGTTCTTGCTGCTTTTATTAATAATAGAAACAAGAGGGATCTTTAGCCATTATAGCACGGGGGAAGTTAGGACTGGTTTGGAAGATAAACAAGAACTCTTTTTTACAGATATCATTTATGACGTCTAAATTGCTGCCTGCCCTAGGCGAAGAGCCTCTTATGTATGATTGTGCAGCGAAGGGCCTCTTTATGTACGCTTAGCCGCGTGTGCAGGCACATATAAACGAGATTATATCAATAAAGAGTGGTTTTTGTCATATTTTGGTCATTACATAAGCATCTTGAGGTTCAGATGTAATGTCTGTGATATGGTGTCTCTTTTCCTGGAGGATTTCTCCAAATTCATATTTGATGGTGGTGGTCAGAAACTGATGTTTTGATTGGGCAATTTGAAAGCTGTATTGCCATTTTCGTTGTGTTATGGGCTCCAGCGACTTTCACTCAATAAAGTTGGTCATGGTATTCCGAATCAGAGAAGCTGCTGCCGACAAGAAACACCGAAAGGAGATGCTTAAAGTTGTCAGGAGGGTCAGAACAAGTTTGAGATCCATTATAATTGAACAGTCCCGTTTATATGAGCTACTGCTAGGCGAGCCCCTCAGAGGCTGATGCCATGAAGTTTTTAATGAGGTGGCGGTATATGTGGAGAGGGAAGGGGAAGGGGAAGGGGAGGGGCAACTTTAAAATATTACGAGGGGCCATAGACTATTGTTTGCATGCCTTTCTTAAAATAATTTTAATTGACGGACATAATTCAAAGGCATATTAGTTTTATGTCTTTTGTGCCATCACATTTAAATCCGACAGTTTATAATGTCAATACTTACGTGTACTTGCGAGAGCCCCTAACTCATATGAACTTTTTCCAGTATAGAATCTCTGATGTCCTGCATCTTCTCTGCGAGCTATGATGGTGAGGGTATGGACTAACACGGAACCTCACATCTGCAGCTTGTAATAATGAGTAGATTTAGCTGTGTGACTATCATGAAAAGGTTGAAAATATTGTTCATTAGCACAGAACAGATTTGGGATTAGCATTGAACAAATTTACTGAGAGCCAAAAATCTGCTTTTTCCAGAAAGGATGGTGTTGTTATTCCTGAAAAACTTTGAAGTTGTAATAAATAGAATTGCTGCACTGTAACACTTCCTCACTTGATTCTTTCATGAATCCTTTCCAATTAACTCAACTTATCCAAACAATATTCAGTTTACTCTTCAGCTCTATTTAGTTTTCAAAATTAATTTAAATTAGTTCATTTTAAAAAACAAATGGAGCTACCAATTTTGGACGGAAAGAATATGCTTTTTAGCTTTGAGCCACGGGAGACCTTGGAGTTGGAAGTCCTGGCAAATCTGCTTCTCATGTTTGATGCCTGGTAGTTCAGGCATCTTAACTTGCAAGTAGTTCATTACTTACTTATCTCGGAGGCCAAAGCAAATAACGCTTTTGACCTTTTGCACGAGTCACCTTCTGCGGCTCTTCAAGGCTTTTTATCTATGATCTCAATAAATAAGCAAAACAGCCTTCACAAATGAATCCTAATCATTCAGCTTTCATCAAATGTCGATAATTCGGGCATGTAACAATCACTTTGATTCCCTTCTACTTTCAGTCGAGTTTTTTGTGACATCATGACATTCTAGTCTGCTAGCACTAGGCAACCAACTCTTCCCCTTCTAGTTCCCCTTTTAGTTCTTGGAAAGTTTGTGGCAACATCAATTTTCTATACCAAGTATCCACCCCCCAACGCCCACCTTAAATAAAACACCAATCTTTTGTTTTTAACGAAAATCAAATTCTTTGACACTGAAACTTCGCTTAATTTGGCGCCGGTACGAGTGGTTTACAGACTCACAGCTTCGCAAATCCTCTGTATGCTAAGAAAAGAAAGTCTTGTGAACTTGACATGTTGCATTGCACACAAGAATTATTAGCATCTTCTGAGTTGTCTGATCATGAAGCTTAATTTGCCATAATCTCCTCCCGGGCCCATATCACACAAAGAAGCAAAGGTTGCTGAAAGGAGAAATCCGTGCAAGTTCCACAGTGTGAACTCCACTTTTTTATGGACTCTGCCAGTGAGTCCATTTTTTTCAAGAGCGAAGTACACTAGTCCTCACCACAACAACATCTGATTTCTTCCTCTTTTGGAATTTGTAGGCATTTATATTGCAACCTTTCTCGCTCCATTCCAAAGTAAGCTCCTTCTGCTCCCAACCTTTATCTGGAGTCCTTGAACTCTTCTTGAGGTTCCTCCCTTCTCTCTATCAGTACAATCTCTTCTATAGGTTGGTATCAACAATTCTCTAGAGAAAACTTTGTTTTTTAAACTTGTTTCAATTATAATCTATACATTGGAAGACTATTATATAGAAAATTCAGCATTCATTCTATTAAATGTGGACGTCTAACGTCATTTACCATGATCAGACATTATATATTGGCTACCCTTGTCACAATAATCAGCTTTTTTTTTTCGTATATTGCTTTAGAACTGATTTCTAACTAGTATCCTATTTTTGATACTTCTCTTCATAGTTCTTGATTCCAGAACAGTCTGAATTTGATGGCAACTGTGAGCGCATCAAGTCTCTTACCTAGAACCAGCCTGCAAAATTACGGCTCAGAGCCAAAAACATTCATAAAAAATGGAGCTTGCAAATTGAGGAACCCAGCCATGTCCCATCACGGTTTGAGGACGTTGAATAATGTGGATATGTTAAGCAGCATGCAACACAATGGCAGAGTAATCAGTCGACAAGACTGCAGGAAGGGAACAAAACATGGAAATGGCAGACCAGGGGGGCTTGTTGTTGTGTGTGGAACCGGAATGAACGTAGCCTTTGTTGGGTCAGAGGTGGCTCCATGGAGCAAAACTGGGGGCCTCGGTGATGTTCTTGGTGGGCTGCCTCCTGCCATGGCGGTGTGTGTGTAAATTCAGATTTACTTTCATTACATGCAATTTTGGTTTTAGGCTAAATTGTGAAATGATGTGACACCGCTTTAATAAGTTGTTCTATCGCAGGCCAATGGGCACAGAGTCATGACAATTGCTCCACGATATGATCAGTACAGGGATTGTTGGGACACAAGTGCTTTGGCAGAGGTAGATTTTACACTATTTTCATGTTCTGCTCTGTGTCAAAAGATTTTCTCCTGAAGAACTAATTCATCACCAAAGTTAATAGCTCTGAATCACTGTCCGTGTGCAGATTAGAGTTGGAGACAGCGTTGAGCTTGTGAGATTCTTCCACTGCTACAAGAGAGGAGTGGATCGTGTTTTTGTTGATCACCCATTGTTCCTAGCCAGGGTCAATCTTATTGACAAATTGCCCTTTCTTTCTTTCTTCTTGTTCTGCTTTGTTTTTGTTTTTTTTTAAATTTCAGTGATGTACAATATTGTTAAATGAAAATTGAATGATAAGGAGTTGATGTTTGATATGTGAAACTTAGGTGTGGGGGAAAACAGGATCAAAGCTTTATGGTCCTGCGACCGGAGAGGATTACCCTGACAATCAGCTAAGATTCAGCCTACTGTGTCAAGTGAGAGCTCGATTTTTAGACCTTCTTTTTTATCAAAATAAAAGAACTTCTTTCTTGTATTAAATTCAAAATCTAAAGACAAGAACACTGTTTTACTTCATGATAATTGTATCTCATGCACATAGTTATTCATGACAGGCAGCACTAATAGCTCCACGGCTTCTGCATCTCAATAACAGCAAATACTTCTCTGGGCCATATGGTAGGAGCCATATTTTGAGTTCATATCACACATAGTGTAGTATTTATGAAACTGAGTAGCTTTGTACAATGATATAATGGTAACTTCTGAATACAGGAGAAGAAGTTATATTCATTGCTAATGACTGGCATGCTTCCCTGCTCCCATGCTACTTGAAGAGTATGTACAAGTCTAATGGAATTTACAGGAATGCCAAGGTAGTCTTTGCTTCGTAATTTAGCCTTTAGATCGTAAACTATGGAGCAGTATTTGACCCCAGTGAACTCTTTAACTGTCTGATCATTTTTGTTTAGGTTGCATTTTGTATACACAATGTCTCCTACCAAGGCCGATTCTCATTTTCAGACTTCCCGCTTCTCAACCTTCCTGATCATTTCAGAAGTTCATTCGATTTTACTGATGGGTATAATTTCTGATCCGTAATTTAAAATCAATCTTGTTGTCCTTTCTACAACAATGAAATGAAAATATTTCTTGTAGGTATGATAAGCCCGTAAAGGGTAGGAAAATCAACTGGATGAAGGCTGGTTTACTGGAATCTGACAGAGTCTTCACTGTAAGTCCAAACTATGCTAAAGAACTTCTTTCAGGTGCTGATAGAGGTGTGGAGCTTGACTCAATCGTTCGCAAGACTGGCATTACTGGAATTGTCAATGGAATGGATGATCAAGAGTGGAATCCGTTGACAGACAAATATATTGACATCAAATACGATGCCACCACTGTGAGACTCATCTTGATGAACTTCAATTCTCCAATATAGGACATATCTTGTGCTCACTTGTTATTGAAACCGTAATGCTAATTTTCAGGTGTTAGAAGCAAAGCCAGCTCTGAAGGAAATGCTGCAAGCAGAACTTGGGTTGCCTGTGGATCGGAATATTCCTCTCTTTGCCTTCATAGGGAGGCTTGAAGAGCAGAAAGGATCCGACATTTTTATGGCTGCTATTCCAGAGTTCATCCAAGAGAATGTCCAGATAGTTGTTCTTGTAAGTATTTATATCGAGTTCCATACATTATAACAAATAAGAGTTACTTTCTTTAATCTCATGTTTTCTTCTCCAGGCTAATGATTGATTTCTCTTCCTTGCAGGGAACAGGCAAGAAGAAGATGGAGAGTCAACTGGAGCAGCTGGAGGTTATATACCCATCAAAGGCTAGAGGAGTGGCCAAGTTCAATGTTGCCCTTGCTCATAAGATCATAGCTGGATCTGATGTGGTGGTCATCACAAGTCGATTTGAACCATGCGGACTAATTCAGCTGCAAGCCGAGCGATATGGAACTGTAATGCTACAATACACCTTCATCTGAGTTATTGTTTCGTTTGATTTGTATCTTTTTCATTTCAGATTGTTCAACTCCGATACTTGTTAATATGGTGATACAGGTGCCTGCTGCAGCCTCTGTTGGAGGTTTAGTAGACACAATCAAGGATGGCTTCACTGGATTCCTAATGGGAGCCTTCAACGTTGATGTAAGTAATGCTAAGCAGAAATTTTTGATTGAACAGTATTGAACCAATTCCCTTTCCAACTCTTGTGCAAAAATTTTTCACTCTTTCAGTGTGATGCTGTGGATCCACTGGATGTGGCTGCAGTAGCCGCTGGTGTTAGGAGGGCACTTGGTGTTTATGGTACTCCTGCATTTGCAGAGATGATTAAGAACTGCATGGCCCAGGATCTCTCCTGGAAGGTGATGACACTTGCATATGAAGCTTTTTTACCGAAGAAGCCATGAAATTTTGTTGACTACAGTGCATAATTGGTGTGTGGTGATTTCAGGGCCCTGCAAAGAACTGGGAAAAGGCGCTGCTGAGCATGGGAGCTGCTGGAAGTGAATCTGAAACTGATGGAGTTGAAGTAGCTCCTCTGGCCCCGGAAAATATACCAACCCCTTGAGCTCTTGAGATGGTGGATCGGTCTATGTTGTAATAAATCATATGATGTTATGGTTCTTGATCTGTCATGTAATAAGCCGTACTAAGTTGTTTGTGGTATAATTTACTATTTATCGGCCTTATATTAGGCTCTAAGAATTGAAATTATGTGCATGAGCACAAGATTAATAAATGCCCACGTGCAAAGGTTGTTTAAGCAGCACTCCCAGGGTTGTTTAAGCAGAAAAGCAGCACTCCAAGGAAGAGTTTTTCATCCTCCCCTCTAACAATGAGCCCAGTGTTAGGAATGCATGGGAGCCCTTAATATTTGAGATTGATGATGTACACATTAACACACATTATCATTAGTGGAATGTGTGCTAACTTTTGCGCTGTCGAGCTCATGGATGAAGGGCTCCAATGCATTCCTTATACTGGGCACATTATTAGAGCATCATTAAAAATATTTCCCACTACTAAATTATGCTTCGACCAGATACTCATGCATGTTTTCTCTTAAGAATGCATCTATTCCCCCCCAACTAACATTGAATACTCCCCAAAAAGGAAAAAAAGACTAGTATATTTTTGCTACTCAATACCCACCATGGTCTCCCAATATTTTGCTACTGTCCACCCCATGTTTTTTCTAGTGTCGGTGCCTAGGGTTGGTTGTGGACATCTGTCATCCAACATCTGTGTTGCATCTGAGATGTCTGTGGTTTTGTCTGGTCAAATGTTTTTGTCCGTCAATTTTTGAACTTGACCATGGGCAAAGACCTAGTTTGGCCATTTATCTGATATCCGATCAATTTTTAAATGCAATTTACATTCTTATATAAATTTTTTTTTAATTTCTCCGTAGCTATGCTTAAGCATCATTTACTTACGCTCAAATTCTTAATAATTTAAATGCAATAATGTTAATGTTATATCTTAGTTATTCTTGAAAGTTAATTACTAAATATTCCTTACGGCCCACATTAATAGTTTTATTTAGTTTTTCTAAATGAACTAATTTGTTCAATAACAATACTACAAATAAAGAAGATGACATATATAAGTTTGAACTATTATTATATGCTTACAATCTAGAGATCCTCACCTTAGTTGCCTTACTTAGTCAAAATTGTCAGCACCTCTCTCATCCTTTTTTAAACCACTCAGCCCTCATCTAATTGCCCAACCGGCTATGTATACAGACAATGGTCGTGTCCATCACAAAAGATGTTTTAAATGTAGATAGAACATCTGCTGACAAATTATTAGCGGACACAAACATGGACAAATCTTGTCCACTAGCTATTTGGATGAGGACCAACCCTACTGATGTCGGTAGCTGGTTGCCAGTACTGATGTGACTCACCTTCTCTATACAATCAGAGGTTAGAGTAAACTTTTGGTGTAGAGAAAGTGTAGTAGGAATATCAACTTCTATTTGTAATAAAGAACCACATAAGAAGAATTTTACTGTATGTGACATCTGCAACCAAAGTTGGTCACTTCAGTTCTCTTTTGATTTTCTATTTGTGTTTTTGTTTTTTTTTTTTTCACTCATTTTGGATACATACATGTTATGAGGATATTGTAAAAATTTTAAGTTATTTGGAGCATGATAAGTCAATGACATAGTCATAAATTTGTAAGTTGATAGTTCTGACAGAGCTGCACAACCTCATTAATTAATTAATAAAAAATATTTTTTATACTTATTTTCATATGATATTTATTTATATTATAATTAAGACTATGATGTAGGTTTCTACAAATTTTCACGTTGATTGAAATTTATTAGATATTTTTCTTAAAATGTATAAGCTACATGTTGTGATTATGCTAAAATATCTACTTAAGCTAGTATGATAATAGATGGGATATTATATTGTTGATTTTGCTACTTTAGTACTTTTAATATATTTAACTTTATTAAGGATATGCATGCATATACCTAAGGTTAATTTAGCAAAATCATGTTTCATGCATGTCTTAGTATATATAATCGTATCTACTGAATTATGTCTTAGATAGGATAGTATAATTACTTAGGGTTGCACATATAGCCAGCCATGTTTATAATTTATTCATTATAAAAATAATTTGTAAAGTATGAATTAATTGTGGTTAGTTAGGATTTTCGTGGTTATCGCATTAGTCACATCAGAGGTTTATCATATCAGTTTTACATCCGAAAAAAGGTAGGATTCTAATGGACGAGGTTTTATGTGCAAAATGACATATTTATTCATCCCTCGGGATGAAATGAATGAGACTATTTTTTTATTAAGACTTTTGGAGTTTGCTCTAGGTTGGTCATGGTTGTTATGCACCAATGTGACCAAAGATTTCTAGTATTTTTCAATATTTGGGATATCATGTAATAGGTAACAGGCAACATGTAATAGGCGACAAGTAACACATTTTAATTGGTTGAACTGTTTTATTATCTTGTGATGACTTTTGATATTTTATTTACACCAAATTTTTTTATAAGACTCTTGTGATAGAAATGCTGAGATTTATTTGCACAAGTTTTTATGTAAAAACTTTGTTTTGAATAGACTCATGTATTAGAGTGTAAATGCAATGTTTTCAAAGCCTTACTGAGTTTATACTTACTCTTTTTTATTTTTGAAAATCCTTTAGAATCCCCTATGTGATGGTGTTATGCAGGTACTCATGATAACTTGTTTTACGAGTAGAATGGTATTTAAGGAACAACTAAGCGGAAAATTATGATTTACTAAGGGATAATTAGTAGGAAATAAACAAAGACATATTATGAAATTTTATATTACTTAGTAGTACTGTTTTATTTCTAATTAGTAGTTTCTTTTCTTTAGTTTAAGGTATATATTTATGTCATTACATTGTAACTCTAGTAAGTAGATGTTTAATCATAGTTATGATAAAAGTAGTTAAAATTTTTTTTTACATTATTCCCTAGGTTAAGTAAAGCGATGCTCAACTATATAATTCCGATCTAATTTAAAGTTGGGTTAGGAATTGTTGTTTCCTCTTGCCGGTATAGGTTAGGGGCGTGAGAAAGTTGAGCTTCTGATTTTCAATTCAAGCTGAGTTTGAATTTAAACTTTTGAGCTTGTTCAAGCTTTGAATCAAGCTTGAATAGTTAGAGCTCAAGCCTTGCAAGTTGAATACTTGGCTAGGCTTACCTCATTAATGCCCCTAAGAACATCTCCAATGGGTGATGTTAAATTAAGCTGTTAGAGTTAGAGATGCTCAAGTGGCTCAAATTGACACATCTAATTGCCTATGTGGCAAATTGATAATAAGTGACAATGAATGTCAAATACAAGTAAGGGAGGCCAAAACCTTAGGAATTTATGATTAAAATATATAAAATAGGTATTTCAAGTGTCAAAATGAAACTTCAAATTTGAAGTCCTGAGTGAGGGGCACCATTTCTAACTATTTTTTTGTTTAAGGCAGACACCAAATAGATTTAAGCATCTCTCGAGTAGAGATGCCACCCGATTAAGTTTTATCAAACTCAAACCTAATACTATTTAAACTCGAATCCAACCCGAAAATCTATTTGGGTTAAATTTTGAAACCTGAGATACGGTTTGGGTAAGATTTTATCATACGAGGCATATCTATATAGGCATGGGCTCACATATAACTGTGCAAACTCAGGCCCTTAAGACTGTTGGATTTGAATTCAACGGCCCACATTACATGGGAGATATTTAATTTTTAAGTAATGTGGGCTACTAGATTTGGATCACACGACCCTAAAAACTTTTGCCTTACCGCATACCCAAGATGAGTCGCATCTCTACTCCCAGAAAAATTATCCTGTGGAGCCGTTGCACGGGCCACATGGTAGATACGTTTTGTTGATATTTGATAAGTTTAACCAATTGATACATATTTACAAGTGAGTAAAATAAGGCATGACTTTCGGTGTACGTGTTTAAATGTGAATAGAGGTATGCACGGCCACGTGGTAGAACGGTTCTACCATATACTTTCTTTCCCGAGCCCTCACTCTCCTTCAGAGTTCGGCTCCGCTCGCCAGTAAAATATCTCTCACGCTTACAGACTCATAGTTGGCACCTTCTCCTCCGGCCAGCCCCACAGCGATCGACATGGCGGAGCAAAAACCCCGTCGTTGTCAGAATCATGGGATCTCTTTCGTCCTCCCTCACCATCTTCCATTCTTTGTTGGCTTGAGGTGACCTTCTTCCCTCAACCCTTCTAGGTGGCCTCTTCTTCTCAGGCAGCTTCCGCGCGGCGCTGATTCGTACATTACTTCTTACACCAGTCGACCTCGGGTGATTGTTCCTCGCTCTTTCTATTTCTGCCTCTCTGCTCTTGTCATTTTTATGATTCACTGCATAATTTGGTGTTTTTTGGCCAATTTTTTTGGGCTTAAACATCACCATTTTCACACCAATTAGGTTGATCATAACAATTTCTCCTTTTCTCCCTCTCTCCAACTCTCTGATGCAGGGAAAAATGGTCGTTTTGTTCCCATGTCACTGAGTTCAGGGTATGCGAAGCTATCCTGTATTTGTCAGTGGTTGAGTTCATTATCACCAAGATGTGCAGTTTACTCTCTTCTAGCAGCTCGTCAGGGCCCCCATCGTGCTTTGAGGGGTAACACTAAGCAATTGATTTTGAAGCGTTCATTTTGTTCGCTCCAATCAACTTTTCATATATCAAATCGGGCGTCTAAGAAAAACACGAACCCTTTGATTCGACTGGATCACAAGGATTGGCTGGCACCGAATGAAGTCTTGAAAATATTCCAACATCTAAGAGACCCTGAATTGATTCTTACTGTTTTCAAGAAAGTCTCTCAACGCAAAGACTACAAACCAAATGAGGCTTTGTACGCAGATATTATTGGAAAACTTGCAAGAGCACGGATGTTTGATGCAGTTGAGGATCTTTTCGAACAGATCAAAAATGAAAATTTTCGACTTTCAGATGAGTTCTTCTACGGGTTAATCAAAATTTTTGGGAATGTGGTGAGTAATCCTCAAAAAGCAATTGACACCTTACTCCGGATGCCAGATTTCTCCTGTTGGCCAACAGTTAAAACCTTTAATTTTGTTTTGAACATGCTTGTTTGTGCCAAACAATTTGATGTCATTCATGAAGTATACTTGAAGGCTCCTCGGTTGGCAATCAAGGTTGATACCTGCAGCTTAAACATTCTTATCAAAGGTTTATGTCATTGCAATGAGTTGGAATCTGCATTTGCTTTACTGGAAGAATTTCCCAGACATGGTTTGAAGCCTAATACCAAAACATACTCGACCCTAATGCATGGACTTTGTCGGCATAACAAAGTTGATGAAGCATTTGAACTTCTAGAGAGAATGGAGACAGATGGTTGTCATCCTGATACAATCACATTTAACATTTTGATATCAGGTCTTTGCAAAGAAAAGAGAATTGATGAAGTTATGGAACTTTTGCACAAAATGCAGTTGAAAGGATGTTCTCCAAACTCTAGTTCTTACCAGGCTGTTATCTATGGTTTACTTAGTTATACAAAATTTGTTGAGGCCAGGGAATTTATGGAACATATGCTGTCCAAGGGTTTTTGTCCAAGCTTTTTATCTTATAAACTGCTGATTGAAGCGCTTTGTGACCAAAAACTCCTGGATGATGCAGAATGGGCTTTGAGGAAAATGGTGGATCAAGGATTTTTGCCTCGGATGGGAACCTGGAAGAAGATTCTTCAAAGTATGTTTTCAACAGGGCATTGCGATATCATTTCTTGTGATGATACGATTATAGCACAAGCTACATCTAGGTCCTTGTCTTTATCACAGGGCGGCTTAGACTAATGAAACTGCTATTGCAAAGAATGCAAGTTCTGCTTACCTTTTTTTGTTAGGTAATTTCAGCTTACCTTGATGGACATATCAATTGTTGGATAAGTGATCTTGTTAGAAGTGTAATTGCAAGAATTTTCCGTAATGTTATTTGTGATGATGATGGTGTCTAAATAGTATTTTAGCGGCTCCTTATTACTCCCTCTGTTCCGCCTTAATGGTCTGGATTGCAAACAATTATTTTTTAAGTTTCTTTTCGTTTTACAATCCAAACTGTTGAAGTGGGACAGAGGTAGTATTTATTTGAGATACTAATGATTGTTCATACATCTTTCACACTTGGGAGTATCCAGCTCAGCCATTGCATATAGGTGATCACTGAAATCTTTACTTCACCTGTGATTCGTACTTAGCTGTTGAATTTTGGACATGATGCTTGTATGGAGCTAAATATGGACAAATTGGATGAATTGACGACTAAACTGGATAGATTTATCAATGAAGCCAGGGAAGTTCACAAAATCAGAGTGTTAAGTTCAAGAACATGAGTGTTAACGAATGCCCGGTAGGCAAATTCTATCTTGCAATATCTTACGGCTAACTGCACGCACAAAGAAAGGTACTAATAATGCAGCATGATTCCAAATGCATATTTTCATTCAACATTCAGCCCGGCATGAATGTTTCATGTATAGGGGCTGCATAGTTGTGGGCTTTTTCTTCTTCTATGCTCGATTTATGTGCTGACTGACAAGCATTCGTTCCTTTGCTCTTTCTGAAGCCCACTTAATTGTTTGAGGAAATGCCAAAGAATGACGTACATAAAACTCAACTTTAGGTGCATGCTACTGCCCAAAAAGCACATCAAAGGTGAATGCTACCACTAGCCTCCTAGTGCCCCACAACAGGACAATTATGTTTCCATCAGAATGAATAAGAAACAATTTGTCTTTTTATAGGATCTCCATTATTTGTATGAAAAGGAAACAAAGTTGGACCATTAATCACATCAAATATATTCTTTGCAATTAAGTTCTTCCTAAAACTAAATCCTCACTGATCGGCACGGGCAGATATTAATAAAGGATTATTTGTATGTTAAACTTTTTAGAAAGCGAAGTGGAAATAAAAGTAATTTTTTTCAATAACTCACCACCAAATTAGAATTATGTTGGTAATAAATTTTTTTAAAATAAATTTAGATGTCACATCAAATTATTTTTAAAATTTTAAACTTATATAAGTATCTCTCTCGAACTCGGATATACACATTCTTAGTACTATTTCGTTCTCAAATTCAAGTCTTAATCAAATAAGATCTTACTAGGGTAGATAATTTAAATATTTAACGTAGGCCTTATCTATATATAGTACATTTTTTGAGGTTTAAATTAATATAAAAAGTAACGGTTCAAAAATAATGCAATTTGTAATTCCAAAATGGGGACTAGGAGTTGGAATCGAAAGAATCACCTCACAAGGTGATTCGATAAATCTAACCGATTCCAACTCAAAATGACTTAAGAATAATTTTTTTTAAAAAAAATTAATTTCACCTACTTTATACACATAAATATTATAATTCAAGTTAAAATTAAACCGAAATCAATGAAAATTCAACATATAAACAAAAATAGTTTCTAAATGCAGTGACCCAGTCCTACTGAGATTTTTACCTAAATGAGTATGTAATATGCACGGAGTTGTACACGTTTCAGTGTGCCTCGTGCCCATTATATAACGCTTCTTCGTATCAAGATTTGTCGGTTTACATGTACTAGGAAATATATTTAAAATATCGGCATAAGGCATCCTGCATCGGCATAAAAGTATTAGGCATAGGAGCATAAGCATGGCTGCACGCATATAAACAAGACTCTAGCGAACAAAACTCTATGTAAGTATCTTTAAATAATACAAAAAAGATCCTTAAATAAATATATTGCTGTCAGCCACTCAGCTTGATAATTTGCATTTGCACCCTCTTTCTGGGAAATAAGAATTTACTGTGTGTTGTCTTCTATGATCAAGTGCAAATCAAATTCAATTATCATATACTTCTATTGTTGCCTTCAATCTTGGATCTCTCAAAAGTAAGAGATTCCTTCAGCCAAGCCAAGATTCCAGCATCCATGTGACTCAGTAACCCGGTTCCAATAAATTCGTATAAAATATCCTCTGATCTTTTCCTATTGAAGGCGACATCCTCCCTCCTCCTCTGCAGAGCTGACAGCCTGAAACTGTGTATTTAAGCTCTCACTCGGTCACTCTCCACATGCTGAACAGAGCTTGATTGAGCCAAAAAACATGGAAGCTAAATCTCTTCTCCGCTTCCTATTCCTCCTCCTGTTCGCCCTCCTCTTCCTCCTTTTCACCCGCTCATGGGTCCACCTCCCCTCCACCCTGTCGGAGAAGGCTGAGCTCCTTCAGTGCTCCGGCCTCCCCTCTTGGTGCACCTCCAAGAACCGGATCCAGTCCAAGTCCAACATCCTCCCCAACACCCAGCAGCCCAAGGCCAAGCCCCACCAGGCCCAGCTCCCCAGCCACCCCCTCGACCCGCTCACTGCCTTGGAGATCAGCCGAGCCCGGTCCATACTCCTTTCCACCCCGCCTTTCTCCTCCTCCCCCTTCACCATCCACTCCCTCGTCCTGGCCGAACCGGAGAAGTCTCTCGTCCTCCGGTGGAAGAAGGGCGACCCGCTTCCGCCCCGGAGAGCCTCCGTCATAGCCCTCCTAGACGGGAAATCCCTCGTCGCCACCGTCGACCTCGGCTCCGGACTTGTAATAAACACCAAAGTCTCCACTGCCTCCGGGTACCCCACCATGTCCATCGAGGACATGACGGCGGCAACGTTGGCTCCGCTCGCCGATCCAGGCTTCAATCGCACGGTCCGGCGGCGCGAGGTGGCGCTGTCGGACGTGGCCTGCTTGCCCATCTCACTGGGCTGGTACGGGAAGAAGGAGGAAGGCCGGAGGCTCATCAAGGTCCAGTGCTACTCCATGAAGGATACGACAAACTTCTACATGAGGCCAATTGAGGGGCTCACTGTGTTGGTGGACCTGGACACCAAACAGGTGATCGATGTCTCGGACATGGGCCGGAACATCCCCATCCCCAAGGCCGAGAACACCGAGTATCGGTACTCGGACAGCCGGACCCGGAACAGCGAGCCATACTCGACCATCCCGCTCAACCCGATTTCCATAGAGCAGCCCAAGGGGCCCAGCTTCATTATAGAGGACGGCCACACTGTGAAATGGGCCAATTGGGAATTCCACTTAAAGGCGGACCCACGGGCCGGGGTGATGGTCTCCCATGCCCGAGCCCGGGACCCGGTGAACGGGGAGTGGCGGAGTGTCATGTACAAAGGGTTCACGTCCGAATTGTTCGTCCCCTATATGGACCCAACAGATGCTTGGTACTTCAAGACATATATGGACGCTGGAGAATATGGGTTTGGGCTCACGGCCATGTCACTGAACCCGCTCAACGACTGTCCTCGCCATGCTCAATACATGGACGGGGTGTTCGCCGCGGCGGATGGTCGGCCCTATGTCCGGGAGAACATGATTTGCATATTTGAGTCCTATGCCGGTGACATCGGGTGGCGCCACGCCGAAAGCCCGATCACGGGCATGAAGGTAAGTAAGAAAAACCACTTAGCCGGACCCTGGTCATGGACCAAAATCACGGACAAATAGTAATGGAAGTGTTGAAATGCTTGTTTGTGGTTTGGCAGATAACAGAGGCGAGGCCCAAGGTGACACTGGTGGTGAGGATGGCTGCATCTGTGGCCAACTATGACTACATAGTTGATTGGCAGTTCCAGACAGATGGGCTCATCCGTGTCAAGGTATGGACTATGAACTTTATGGTCACATTTAATTTTGGTGACAAAAATCAAACCTCATCAGTTTGTTTGGAGACTTTTTCTTCAATTGATGATGATTGATGACATCGTATCTCAAAAGGACAAATGACCTAAACCATCCATTAGCCGCAATTGCACCAAGCCTATCTTAATTCCCATGTCACTAGATTTGTCTACTTTGAGCTTCTTCTCACCATAATGCTAACAGTGTGAAACCCAACACTAATTAACTTTATCTTTTTGTAGGTGGGATTGAGTGGGATACTGATGGTAAAGGGGACCCCATATGAGAACATGGACCAAGTGCCCAAACAAGAGCACATGTATGGGACACTCTTGTCCGAGAATGTGATCGGGGTCATCCATGACCACTACATCACCTTCTACTTGGACATGGACGTCGACGGCTCGGACAACTCCTTTGTCAAGGTCAATCTCATCAAGGAACAGACATCGCCGGAGGAGTCTCCACGGCGGAGCTACTTGAAGGCAGTCCGACATACAGCTAAGACCGAAAAAGAGGCTCAGATCAAGCTAAAGCTCTACGACCCGTCCGAGTTCCACGTGATCAACCCGTCCAAGAAGAGCCGGGTAGGAAACCCGGTGGGGTACAAAGTAGTACCCGGTGGCACGGCTGCTAGCTTGCTGGACGCCAATGATCCACCCCAGATGAGAGGTGCATTCACTAACAATCAGGTGAGCTTACATTGTAATCCCTGTGGATTAGCTTGATCAATACTTGAATGCTCAATTAGTCAGTCTGCAAGTTAAAGAATTAATTACTACTTTGGTTTTGTTAAATTGTTGGTCTTGTTGTAGATATGGGTGACACCATATAATCAGAGTGAGGAGTGGGCAGGTGGAGTTTTTGTGTATCAGAGTAAAGGGGAAGACACATTAGCTGTGTGGTCTGAGAGGTGAGCAGCTTGTTAATTATGTTTTGTTTTCTTTGCTACTTGTATCCACAAATGAAACTGATCATTTTGGGGCTAAAACGCAGGAACCGCCCAATTGAGAACAAGGACATTGTGGTATGGTACACATTGGGATTTCATCATATACCTTGCCAGGAGGACTTCCCAATTATGCCGACGGTGTCTTCAAGCTTTGATCTAAAGCCTGTTAATTTCTTTGATATCAATCCTATCTTGAGGATCTCCCCCAACATGGCAAAAGACCTCCCAGTATGCACAGCAGCTGCTGATTCTTGACCTACCACAACCATGAAGTGGTATGAGTTTGTTTTGTCATACCTGTGGACATTTGTGGAAGTAAAACGTATGTACCTGCAGTATAGTGTGCACAGTGTATATGAAGGGAAGATGCAGGAACTGGCCCGAATGAAGTATTGTAAAAAAACACTTTAACCTGTTTACAACGATAGTTGTCAACATTAATGTGATAGAATCCATTACATCTTTTAAATGTTTCTGTGAAAGATTACAGCATGGAGTTGGCATCTTTTGGCCGTAGTAGGTACCAGCCATGGAAGATACGTGGTGGAACCTCTTAGTGATATCTGTGACAACTCCACCATCCCAATCACCAATCAAAATTTGGCACAAGTCCAAACAAAGCAGTGAAAAGAAAGAGTGAATGGGGTGACGACTAGATAAGCTTTGCATTAGGCACTTTCATAGTGAAGCATTTTTCCTGCTCCGCTATGACAGTGAGCCGAGCGTAAGGAATACAGCGGGTCAAGATGGATGCTCCACATGTATTTACACTAATGTGCATTAGCGTGTGGAGCATCTATCTTGAAAATGAACGCTCCCGCTGCATTCCTTACACTCAGCTCACGGTTACCATGGAGCATGAAAAACGCTTCCCTTTCATTGAGATTGTTCGTCTATCGATATGCCCTCGATAGAAAACGTAAATGCAGTTTCAGGTCATGAATCAACAGTAAGAAAACATCTTTTCAAAGATGTAGCCAATTTATCATCGTATAAAAAAACAAAGAAGCCTCATTATAGTAGGGAAAGTTCTTGACCACTGTAGGCGTTTGACGATGAACAGCAGTCAGTTTGTACGTATCTATTCTTTCATCTCTGGGCAGGAGATGGAGGCTCTTCATAGGTAATGCCCGCCTCCAGCCTTCAGCAACTAAATGGTCTTATCATTTTAGTGTGCCTCAATGGGCGGGGCGGGTCGCGGGCGCTCTCGTATTTCACCTCTTTGCTTGCTTCTCACTCTGGATGTATTTGAGAACACCATAAGCAACAGTGCCTCCAACAAACAAGAAAACTGTGGGGGTGAACGAAGGATAAAGGTACTTCACAAAAAATTTATCCCATTCTTCGGGAAGGAAACCTGCAAAAGTAGAAACGAACGTGAAGGTTCCAACTGACAGAACATGTATGCTATTAAATTATAAATAACCTGCAAAAGTAGAAACGAACATGAAGGTTTCAACGGACAGAACATGTATGCTATTAAATTATAAATCTCTATTCCAAGACACTCATAAAAACAGGCAAAATTGGAGGCGAATCAATAACTGGCTTTCAAGTGAGCTTGCCCTGCGTAGGTCTATATCTTGGCTTGTCTAAGATAATTGTTGATAACATCCAGACTTCTTAATTGCATTAAATTTTAATTCAATTATGAAGTAAAAAACTGAAAGAATAAAGATGTTCCAAGAAATAATATCTGGAATTATTAAAGGAGATGATGGTGCTCTCTCTGTGATCACTTAAAAGCATAATTGTATGGTCCACACATCCAATTAGTGTCAAGTTTTATTCATTCTTTGCATGTGCTTTAGCAACCGAAATCATATTGTACCTGGCTTTAATGAAAATCAACAATAGTAAAACCAAATAAAATATCATCCACTATACTATGACTACAAATCAATGACGATTCTTTTAGGATGCAATTCAGTCATCCGCTATACTACCACTACAAATCAATGACGATTCTTTCAGGATGCCTTGGCTCTACTCAGCTTATTGGAATCTAAGCAGAGGTTAAAAAAACTTATAGGTAATATAAATTATTGCACCACTTTTTCAGATTCAATCCTTGGTGATGATCATTTTCTCCTGATTTAGGTAAATTATTCCAAAGATACCTTTCAATCCCTTGAACAAAAAAATTTCTGGACAATTTCTCTCATTTAAAGCTCCAGAAAACATATCCCTCCTAGCTCTTTACTCAACCTAAACTGCTGACTGTAAAATATCAACTTCTTTAATAATCTCTGTGATGACTAGCGTAACCCTCTACCCCCATTATTTGGATAATAGTTTCACCCACATATTTAATATTCAGTTGGGATAAGGCTAAGATGAAGCTGTGAAGAATAAACCTCATCAAAGACAACTTCAACATCCTCTATAATTTTGACATTTAGCTTGAATGAGATTCTCTAACAAGGACAGCAGCACAGTCACTAATCAATAATGCATTAAGGTCATTTAAATCCAATCAAGTATTAAATGTCGTTGCTCATCCAAAAGAAACAATGAAAAGAACTAAATAAAACAAAGGATATGTGCAAAGTGTCTACAAAAATCACTACTATTATGATCTGATGCTCTCTAATTCCCTGTATCTTATACAATTTGTCTATTGAAAGTAGGTGCAGTCATGCAGAATCTATCTCCTACATGACTAAATACTCAGCGTGCAAGTTAAAAAAAGTCCTATTTGCATGTACACTTCTAGTTTTTCCCTCTATTAAGAGTTGAGATTATATTAGACAAGATAGATCACCTGAGCGAACATAAAAACACAGAAAAAGGAAGTCAATAGCTCAGACCCAACAAGGGAAGAATAGCTTCAGCTCCCTATTTCCATATAATCTTAGGGATAATTTTTTGAATGAAGTTAAAAGACTATTCCAGTATAAATATTAGCTCAGAGCCTCAGATTCAACAAGAGAATCCATGTAAGAAAGAATCGCCTTAATGAAGAAATCTTAACACAAACTGCTAACAAAGAATCGAATAAGAAGAAGACATGGAACAAGTACCCGAAGCAGAGAGGATTATCCCCTCCACAAAAATGAGAAGTCCGAGACCCAACCAAGTAAGGAGAAAGGCCCCCTCGTTGGTACTCTGCTTCTCAGCTTCCGCATCCCCACTCGGGCTGAGAAGGGCCTGCTTGCCAATAGGCGACCGTCTGATCACAGAGGCCCTCTCTCTGCTAATCTTCTTCTTACCGCCCTTCTCCTTCTCTCTCCGACCGGGCGCCTTAGAAGCAGACGACCCAAACCCAAGTCCCTTTGACTTCTCCGGAGACGACGACGAGGACAGAGCAGCGGCCTCCTCTGTCCCTGAACCTCCCACTTTCTCGTCTGCTTCAGCCCGGACTGCCACCCTTCTGGCCCTGCTACACCCAACTCCGTTGGGTCGATAGCAAAGAGCCGGAAACAGCCGTCTGGCAAAGCTGGGGGCTTGGACTGCCAGCACCATCTTCCTCCTGCAAAGAGTTGCAATTGCCCCGTTATCCAGCAGCTTTGTGTGGCTGTCATGAACGAGTCACCCCGCCCAACCCCCATCACATGACTCACTGAGTCAGTAGTTTTCGGCTTACTTCAATGGACCCATTCAGGAATAAGACAAGTAGCCGCTAGCCAACTGCCAACGTATTCATTTACAAAAGGAAAATTCAATATAAGAATTTTTCATGCACAAGAGTTTTGGGCAAATAGATCAAGATAACCGGCAGTAATTCATTCTCTGCTAATGCTTTTAGTACAATAACGAGTACGATCACTTAGTAACAAACTATAAACACAGCAGTAATGCGTAAAACTCAAGATAGAGATGCGAACATCTCTGTATTGCTGGGTAGTCTAAGGGATGGAATGGCAATTAAGGGAACGGCTTTCCTCAGAGCAATTACAAACTTGTCTAAACGATCAAGCTCACTGCCGCCGGGGAGTTTCCAAATAAACGAGTGCAGCAAGGAAGCAAGCAAGTATTTCAGCACCGTGTCAGCCACAGTGATGCCTGGGCAGATCCTCCTCCCAGACCCAAATGGAAGATAGATGAAATCGTTGCCACTATGGCCCCAGTCGCCGGAACCCGGCTTCAGGAACCGCTCTGGCCGGAACCCGGCCGGGTCGTCCCACGACTCGGGGTCCCTCTGTATGGCCCAGACGTTAACCATGACCCGGGCGCCCATCGGAATCAAATAGCCGCCGACGGTGCATGGCCGGCTCCCGGCTCTAGGCAGCAAGAGAGGCGCGGCCGGGTACAGGCGTACAGCCGCATCACCTCCTTGAGGACCGCGTCCAGGTAGTGCAACTCGGGCAGGTGCGACTCCTGCACTAGGTTGGCTCGCCCCACCACCCGGTCCAGCTCCTCATGCACCCTCTCCATGGCCTCCCCATGCTGCAGCAACTCCGTCATCGCCCACTCCGCCGTCATTGTGGTCGTGTCGACGCCGGCCAACACCAAGTCCTGCGGAGATGTAGATTCCACAAAAAGTTGTGTGGCAGCCATTAACATCCGCATGCGAGAGAAAATGCTAAATTTTCAAGCAAAGCACCATTGAAATTATTGGGACTTACAAAAAACAATGATTTGATATTGGCTATGGTTAATGGCTGCTTTGAATCCACTATTTCTTTGATACGTAGGAGACACTTCAAGAAGTCGTTGCTCTCTCCTTCAGCTTCGGCTTTGGTCCTCCCTGCTGTGATGACGTTCAAGAGCCGTTCAAACTTGGCGCCAACCTCCTTGGCCTCCTTTTCCACGCCCATTATTCCAAGCCCACGAAGTGCAGGAAAGAAGTCCCCAAGGTTAGGCTTCGCCAACAAATCGTTGAAGTGCTCCATGGACTGCCGGAACTCTGCTTGCACGATTTCCCCGCCCTCCGCCATGAAATCTTCCCCACCCCACGACATGTGGGTCATTATCTCGAAGGTGGTATCCAGGAATAGCTCGTATATCTCAACTGGAGTCCCAACACTGGCCGCCACCTGCCTTAGCATCTGGTGCACCTTGCGGCGCCGGAGGCCATGGAAGGACGCCTGCTTCGCACGGCTGAGGAACTCCCTGACAGCCAGCTTTCGGAGCATGCGCCACTCCTCGCTGTTCGGAGCCCAGACGATGCCGTGGTTCGCGTTGGGCATGTGCAGGGCGGTGGCCACCACGTCCCGGTTGGCCAGGATGGCGTCCTGGTCCTTGAAAACCTCCCTGGCGAGGGCCGGCGAGCTCACCACCACGAAGAGCTTACGGCCGAGTCTCAGGCTGAAGATGGGACCGTAAGCGGTGGCGAGGCTGAAGAAGTGGCGGTGGAGGTTGGGGTCGAGGAAGGGGAGGCTACCCACCAAGGGGAAGCCCCATGGCCCTGGCGGTAGCCGGAGATGGCTTCTATTGCTCTGCTTTTTCATGTACCATGAGATCACCAGAAATGGCAAAATAACACTGAACAGTGCTACGGCCATTAGCTCTAGCGAAGGCCATCGAGGCATGAGTCCCATGGCTGTGTATGTCTGAATTAGTTGCTGCTAGACGAGGATATTTATTGCTGCTTGTTGATTAGGGAGGGGGAATGTTTTTGTGGCAGCCATCTTTACGTCCTTTTCTTCTATTTTGCTTTGGATTTATCTTGTGTCGTTTAAATATTATATACCTCGCCACTCTTTTATTTCTTAGTTAAAATTTTAAACCTATTTATCCACATTAGATAAAATTTAAACTAATAAAGTTTATATTGTCAACAGATATATCATTCTATGTAAGAATGATCTTCAAGAATAGTATATTTAAATTATTTAGAATGGACACGTCAAGTCATATAGACTACATTATAGTTTTCAACCATAACACTCCAAAGCTACGTCTTATCTCAAAATCTTTCTAAATTGCTCGTCTACTTTATCTAGAAGGTAAAAAAATTTGTAATTTTTAGGAATGAATTTACTTATAAAAAAAGACTATCTTTTATAAGCGTGAACTTTAAGCTAAAATTTATATCACATCTAATTCTCATCATTTTAAATTTATTAAGTTTCTTTTCCTAATTGAAAGATACAGTTAATTTTTTTTATTACTAAACATTTATCTTTGCTACCCTTTTGTTTTAATTGAGAGGAGTCCTCTCCCCCTTTCGCTTGATAAAAAAAAAAATTTATTTGTCTGGTTAACAATTATTAGAATTTTTCCTTTAGTACTGCCCAAAGAAAACGACATACCAGAATGAACAATTATAATTAGCCTACGTTTACTAAGCCAAATTTAAGAAGCTAATAATATTTTATTAATTCGTCGTCTAATTTATATTTGTGAAGACTGCATTGGTCCAAGATATTGGATCAAAGTAAAAAAAATTATAACAACTATTCAAAATTAAATAGGTCTATTGTATGCTCCTTATAAATTCTAATTATAGAGGTGATGACTATTAAGATAAGTTGACTGTTATCATTGGCTATATGTTTCTTATATGCTCTTAGCATGAGCTGTATATGTCTGTTGTTAATTACACGCCCAACCCTCCATCCCATGACTCACTGAGTCACTAGTTTCATGATACGGCTCACTTCAATGGACCCATTCAGAAATAAGACAAGCAGCCAACGTATTCTTTCTAATATGACAAATTTTTAGGCACAAGATTAATGAGCAATTGGATCAATGTAAACAGTAGTAATTCATCATCGGCTAATCATTTAGACTTTTAGTGCAATAACGAGGGCGAATGTAGGATCACTTACAAACTATAAACACTGCAGTAATGTGTAAAATTCAACACAGGGACGCTAGCATCTCTGTGCTACTAGGTAGTCTAGGGGAAGGAATGGCAATTAATGGAATAGCTTTCCTCGTCACGATTCCAAACTTGTCTGAACGAGCAAGCTCACTGCCACCAGGGAGTTTCCAATCAAACAAGTGCAGCAAGGAAGCAAGCAAGTATTTCATCACCGTGTCAGCCACTGTGATGCCTGGGCAGATCCTCCTCCCTGACCCAAACGGAAGATAGATAAAATTGTTGCCTTTATAGCCCAAGTCGCCGGAACCCGGCTTCAGGAACCGCTCTGGCCGGAACTCGGCCGGGTCATCCCACCACTCGGGGTTCCTCTGTATGGCCCAGACGTTAACCATGACCCGGGCGCCCATCGGAATCAAATAGCCGCCCACGGTGCAGGGCCGGCTCCCGGTCCTCGGCAGCACGAGAGGCGCGGCCGGGTACAACCTCATCACCTCCTTGAGGACCGCATCCAGGTAGTGCAACTCGGGCATGTGCGACTCTTGCACTAGGCTGGCTCGACCTACCACCCGGTCCAGCTCCTCGTGCACCCTCTCCATCGCCTCCCCATGCTGCAGCAACTCCGTCATCGCCCACTCCACCGTCGCTGAGGTTGTGTCGATGCCGGCTGCCACCAAGTCCTGCGGAGATGTGTATTACACCAAAAGTTGAGTAAAGGCCATGCGAGAGAAGACACTAAATTCTAATTCAATTAGAATGTGGCCAAGGGTAAAAACCTCCGTCTCCTAAGCAGAGGAGAAAGTGTTCAATTTTTATTTTATTCAAATACCCTATTCTTCTTATCGAGTTTACTCTGTTTTCCATTAACCCCCTTAAAAAAAAAGCCAAATGATTTTTTGACCAATTATTATCACTAAAATGCATGACCAATAGTAGGAGAAACCTTATCTCTCTCCGTCACTATTTCATTGGTCATGTGACGGTCTCATTGTTGATCACATAAGTCAAACAAATAAATTTCTTTCTCCTGCTCGACAAAATGAAGTGGAGGACGAGAGATATGTTTAAGTAAAGACATACTTTATTAAAAAATATTGTTCTATGTTCCACGTTTGAGATGTACCATAAGCAATGATCTGATATTGGCAAGGGTTAATGGCTCCTTCGGATCCAGTCTTTCTTTGATGCGTAGTAGACACATCAAGAAGTCGTTGCTCTCTCCTTCGGCTTTGGCTTTGGTTCTCCCGGCTATGATAACATTCAAGAGCTGTTTCAACTTGGCGCCCACTACCTTGGTCTCCTTGTCCACGCCCATTATTCCAAGCCCACGTAGTGCAGGAAAGAAGTCCGCAAGGTTAGGTTTCATCAACACAGAGTTGAAGTCCTCCATGGCCTGCCGGAACTCGGCTTGCACGCTGTCCCCACCCGCCGCCGTGAAATCCTCCCCACCCCACAACATGTGGGTCAGTATCTCGAAGTTGGTATCCAGCAGTAGCTCGTATATCTCAACTGGAGTCCCAACACTGGCCGCCATCTGCCTCAGCATCTGGTGCACCTTGCGGCGCCGGAGGCCATGGAAAGACGCCTGCTTCGCACCGCTGAGGAACTCCCTGATAGCCAGCTTTCGGAGCATGCGACACTCCTCGCTGTTCGGAGCCCAGCCCATGCCATGGTTCCCGTTGGGCATGTACAGGGCGGTGACCGGCACGTCTCGGTTGGCCAGGATGGCGTCCTGGTCCTTCAAAACCTCCCTGGCAAGGGACGGCGAGCTCACCACCACGAAGAGCTTACGGCCAAGTCTCAGGCTGAAGATGGGACCGTAATCGGTGGCGAGGCTGAAGAAGTGGCGGTGGAGGTCGGGGTCGAGGAAGGGGAGGCTACCCACCAAGGGGAGGCCCCGTGGCCCTGGTGGTAGCTGGAGATGGCTACTATTACTCTGCCTTTTCATGTACCATGAGATTACCAGAAATGGCAAAACAACACTGAACAGTGCTACGGCCATTAGCTCTAGCAAAGGCCATTGAGGCATGAGGCCCATGGCTGTGCTTGTTTGAATCAGTTGCTACTAGACTAGGATATTTATGGCTGATTAGGGAGGGGGACTGTTTTTGTGGCGGCCTTCTTTACGTCTTTTTCTTATTTTTTGTACAAGGAAGTCATAGATACGTCCAACTAGTTAGAGAGGACAAGAACAAATATCAACATTAAAAAATGAACACGTCTCTTCCCCGAGCCCCCCACCGCATAAATATATAACATGCATTTGTTTTACTTTTTACAACTCAGTAACCCCTACGTCCCCTTGTATAATTTGATTCATCTGACCTCAACACTTTAAAATTTATGAAGGATTTTTGGTAGGTGATATTCTTCGTTAAATAAAATTAATTTAGACCGAAGCTTTACGTTCTTAATAAATTTTGTATATTGTAATTGTGACCACCTCCTGCTACAAATTTTTTAGAAGTTTTTAAGTTTTGTAGCAGGGGGTATCTCCCGTTAAATAAAATTGTTTTATATGGAGAACAAAAGTTCTCGTCAATGTCTACATATTATGGCGGTGACCTCTCCTCGCCAAAAACCATCCAAAAGTTTAAAAAATTTATAAATATTTCTTGGCGTAAGATACTATTCGTCAAATAAAATTTATTTATACGAAGATTATAGTTCATCGTCAAATTTTGCATATTTTGACGGTGATAACCTTATGCCAAAAATTATTTAAAAGTTTTCCGGATAAGCAGTAAGGCAAGGGGGAAAAGAAAAAAGATCATGAAAGAGAAGCCACAAGCGAGGAGGAAAAAAGAAAACAGTAAGGGAAGATAAGCCACAAGTGACACGGGGGTGGAAGAGCTCACGCATGAGGAGGAAGATTGGGAATGAGGCAATGAAATAGTAGAAATAAAATTAAAATAAATAGTGGGGGACCGGGGGTATTTAGTAATTTATTTATTTTTTTAATGTGTGTAAAGTATGGGTGAGCATGAGTAAAAACTGGGGTGAAAATAACCGCGTTCTTAAAAAATCCTTCGGATCCGCTAACAGCCCAACGTGCCATCAAAACTCGTGCGAGCGCTCATGCACGTTGGGTTGTGAGAGTACTTGTCTGAGTGCTCCGTAGCTGATTTGAAGCCCAGACTTTCTCACATTAAATTTCTAGGCTCTCACAACAGCACAGTGTGTCATGAGCACTTGCACAAGTTTTTAATGGCACGTTGAGTTGTTATCAGAGCGACTTTTTATTGCACACTAGACGCCTGGCTTGTTACAACTTACAAGAGCACTCACATGTGAGTTCTTTGGAAGCGTTTTTATGTTTCGTCTTGATCATCATGAGCCAGAGTATAAAGAACACACGCAAAACATATATTTTCGAGATCGATAGTATACATGGTTAGGGTTACAAACGGATTGGCCCAAAAACAATTTCAAGGCCCGGCTTAAGCCTGTAGCTCAGGTAAAAAATTTGACCCGCCCCAAAATTTAGACGGGTTTGAGCCAGGCCACAGGCTTTCCGGCCGAAAGAGACATGGTATAATTTTCTTTAACTTCAAGCATTTTAATATTCAAGATGATAAATCTATATCTTAAGTAGAGAAATAAATATATGAGCAGTTTAAAAACTAAATAATTATATAAAAACTTCATTATATTCCATTTGGTATGAAGTACCTAAAATGTCTATATGTTTTAACTCCTCGATGGTTCTTATGATAATAAGACATAACAAATTGAATAAGAGAACTATTCCTATGTATGTAATGACCCTAATTTTTTTGTAATTTTTACTTTTGTTTTTACAGAAAAAAATCAAGTTGTTTCTTATAATTAGCTTATATTTTATTATGTATATATATGTGTACTTGATGTTATATTTGGAGCTAAATTGTAAGTGGAGAGTATTTACGTGTAAATTAAAATAGGCCTTTGACATGTAAGTTGAGGCTTTAGTGTGTAAAATAAAACTCCGTTGGGTGAAGAGAGGCTTTAGTGTGAAAATGACGGCCCTGAAGTATTAATGGAATTTGGGCGCATTTAGAAGCAGCTGGGCACATGTAGTGGAGTTGCAGCACGTGAAGAAAAGGTTGACGGGTAATGGAAAAAAGAGTATATAGTTTCAGCCACGACCACTTTTGTTGCTTTCAGTGAATTCCTGAAGCTCCCAACGCACAAGAGGAAACCGAGGCTATTTCCAAACTCTCCGTTGTGCCTCTTTCGTCGATGAAATCCACTGTTTCTTGCCGGATCTACCTTCACCTATCCACCATGAGTCCGGTGGTACCGACTAGAGTTGCTGCCGTATCCTCCTTGCTCCTCCACATGCTACTGAAATTTTGCTCGTTTTCCACTATTTTGCCCGTTTGGAGCGTCAGACTTGGTTTGGTGACCGTCGTGCACTTTTTTTGGACGGCCACCACCTCTCTACGCCTCCTCTGATAAGAGGCTTTCTCCCCACACCCCCCTTTCTCCTCTTCAGCTCCATCCCCCATTGCCGGTTCTCAATTTTGTTGCACAAACAAATTGACTGGGACAACAAAACCTTGTTGTCCAGCGGTTGTGTGGCCTTGCCGGCAGCCGTGGCTGGTCACCGTTGTCACGCCCCGGCATTGCCCGACCCGAGCCGAACTCGGTCCAGGGGCCGGTCAAGCGCACAAAGGCAACAAGGAGATTGAAAAATGATTAGCAGAAGACTTATACCCTAATCATGGGCGGTCTACAAATTAACGGGGTAAACACACCACTTTGAAGAAGAGTAAATAAGTAGAAACAAAAGAGTTACTTTAACTCTAAAATAAACTATAATCTCAAACCTACATAGTTATATAATCCATAGCCCACACTAGGCTCCAAAACTATGTCTCATATAATCTAAAGGTAAAACGTAGCACAAGACCAAAACGAGAACTACACCACATGAGTTTTAACATCATAGCAAAAATCAAATAAACATATCACATAAGAGATCTCCACGTCTACTCCCAAGTCCTCTCCGACCTTTCCTCATAGAGAGGATCGTGTCCATTTGCGTGTCACATCATGCAACCCCAAAGCAAAAGCACAAGAAAGAGGGGTGAGTATGATAACTCAATAATGGTTTTTAATATAACTATAATCACAAGAAACACGACGGTATAGTAATATAACAATTCATATCAATGATTGACAAAATGTATCATTTTCTGATCACACATCACCAAAACCTGCATCATAGTGTCTAAATCGCATAGTACAATTCATCATCATATAACCCTGCATGAGATGTATCTCTAACATACATTTCAGATTATACATCAACATCATATAAACCTGCATGAGATGTATCTCTAACATGCATTTCAGATCGTGCATCAACATCATATAAACCTGCATGAGATGTATCTCTAACATATATTTCAGATCATGCAACCTTGCATATAGTGTCTCAATCACAATCTTCAAATTAGGCATTCATAACATATCTCATCCATTCTGCACGACAAACATGTCAAATTATATGTTACACAAACATGCATAGCATACATCATATACATGCATCAACATAAATAGAGAATGTCTCCATCAAGGAGTAAACACAATTAGTGTCACACAGACGGGAACACAGACAAAGCTATGAAGGCGTGTTAAGGTCCAAATTCTACACAAGAATATAAGAAGGTCGGGGTTGTTAGCCCCTAAAGTTGCTCGCCCTGGATGATCTTAACCAAGGATGTCCCATTCTCACATAGAGAACCTAAAGTAGGGGTGTTTGCCCAGGGACATCTCCTGCGGTGGGAGAGAGCCCGAGTTCCCACATAGGAAACCCTAGAACACGTGGTAGCTGGTGCACAAAGCGTACCACTCTGGATTCTCAGGGTCCAGAAGACAATCATAATAATCTCAATCTGTAAGACAAGTACATAACTCGTCCCCACCTAATTTCATTTAACTAGACTCAACCCGGGGAGTGCTCATGTTCCACAAATGAACTCAAATCAAAACATGTCCTTTCGGACCAATCAAGTTTCGATTAAGCCAACGACCGATTAATCCGGCAAGCAATTTCACCACATTGTATCCAATCGATTAAACTCGGTTAATCTCGATAAAGCCTTAATTGGAAATCCATTTTCATGATGCATGCAACATGGTACATACGTGGGCAAGACATACATGAATCCTAATTCATGATAAGTGCTCTCATCAGCCCCTTATGCATAATTCATAATCATAATATCAAGCCTCATCATAATCATTAACCCCACATGTGTGTATACATGATAGAAGCACCTCAGTCGATGTATATCAACATGTTTGTAATTAACTTACTATCACACTACACATGCGCATTAACATCTAATCATGGATTGTAGCGGAAAATCATAAGAGAAGAACCATTAAAATCATAACTCAAATAAAAACATAACCACATGCTAAACATATGTAAGCTCAAACACTTCATACTTGAGTCTAGGCATAACACTAACATTCACTCATCATTTAACCACATCCTATAATGACATATCAGTCCATTAGCATGCTGTAACTCTACTGAAAACATAGTTAAACCATAGGGAATCAACCACTCATATCGTCAAGATAGTAATTCCAACAAATATATACAACTACAAGCCATTTCACATAACTTTAAATATACACCACAACTTCTTAACATCAATAGTATGCTCTTCCAATAGCTTACCCTAGCCCAAAACACTCCACATAAACATAAAAATGATATTTTAGAGTAGAGACATCGAAATAAACATCATGTAAACAATGGTCAATTTTGCTGTGTAGCCATTCGAACGCCCTCCAGGGCCGTCCGATCGGCTAAACATGAAATTTTCCGAAAATGCAGTGTTGTCGTTTGAACGCCCTGGTAGGCTGTTCGAACGCCAACAAGGCAGATTCGACCTTCTTCTTCATTTCAAACTTTCAAACCGAAACTTCATTGATGAAACTTAAAATCTTCATCTAACAACTCAAATGCCATTAAAATTCAATTATACCTTCCAGAAAGCTAATCTACATCATATTAAGACAAAACCCTAAGAAATCGGGATAAGAAATTACCATTTATTAATCTCACCATTAAAGCACTAAATCAAGTAAATTCATTCTAAATAAACCATAAAATCAAGATTTTTTCCATAGGAAGACTGAGATTTCAAAGACCCATTACCTTATCACTTGATTAGGTTTGGATTTGACGGTCACCCATCTTGAAAACCTTCCAAAGACATAGAGTTTAAGTTAAACTCCATTAAAATCGATTTAACATTAAAAACCTGAATAAAATCTTAAATCTAGGGTTTGTTAAGCATAAAAAATAAATTTTTAGATGTAGGGTTTGAAATAAGGAAGCAAATCAATGATTTTTATGTTTGAAATCAAATCAAATCAAAGGGGAAATGATGGATTAAGAATAGATTAGAAGAAAATCTAGGATTTAGGTTTGATCAAAGAAAACATACATTAATCTCCTTCTAATTCGGGCCTAATTGGGGAACTAGGCCTTAATCACCCTCTCCTAGCCTATTCCCAAAATAGAAATGACTCAGCTCTTTTTATTTATAGTAGGGCTTGGGGTATACATAATTAACTAGTGGGGTATAAATAGAAATTTGGGCTAAAAATGGGTATTTTGATTATTTGAGCACTAATCAAACCTGGGAAAACTATAAATTTTTTTATAAAAGCTTGTGTTGACGTCTGGGTTAATTTTGTCCAAAAACCTCAATTTCGCCAGTAGGGCCCACAAAGGGGTCCCGCCAAACCCTAATTTTCAAAAAATTAGTGAAAAATTAGAAAAATCCCAAAAATTCAGGTTTGCCCCAAAATCACTTAAAACCAATAATTGTAAAGTTAATTTTGATTAAAACCATAAGAAACACTATTTATTTTTGAAACCACCAAATTAATTAGAAAACGCGTTAACCACACGACAACCGATAATTAAAATGAAACAAAAACCGGTTCAACAATGAGAGTCCTTACAACCATCACCTTGTTTCTCCTCCTCCACACCTCCCTACCTTCACTCACGCCCCTCTGGCTAATCTGCGTGGGTTTCGGCCTCTGGAACCACGACCGTCGACCTCTACCTAGGACAGTTTTGACTTCCGACGATCCGCCACGATGCCCAATGACTGACAGTGGAGCTAGACGTTACACGAGATATGGGTTTGCATAATAGTTCTTCAGGGAGTAGTGTCCACCATGACCGCCTCTTGGGCTACGACGATGGGAGGCATGGAGATCGATGGGCGTTGAATCAGGACTAGACCATTCATCACGTAAACCCCCAGTAAGCATACGACTTGTGCACCAGGGCAGCTTGTTTTATAGAAATCGACATTTGGGTTCGGTAAATTTGCTATTGACGCTGCCACAGTTGTGCACCCACCCCGACATCAGTCTTATGCTCGGAAAGCGAGGTAGGGGCTTTGAACTTATAATTCCATCATAGCGTGCTTTTTATATTAGAATGCATGCTAGGGCCAATGTAATTACATGCTTCGTGAATCATAATGTTATGGATATCGCGTGTACATGTATGATATTAGCTTATGCGAATGCTAATTAAATAACATGTTTATCGGCTCGACTATATTATGACAACAAATCAATGACGATTCTTTTAGGATGCAATTCAGTCATCCACTATATATACTACCACAACAAATCAATGACGATTCTTTTAGGCTGCCTTGGCTCTACACAGATTATTGGAATCTAAGCAGAGGTTCAAATAACTTATAGGTAATATAAATTATAGCGCCACTTTTCCAGACTCAATCCTTGGTGATGGTCATTTTCTCCTGATTTAAGTAAATTATTCCAAAGATACCTTTCAATCCCTTGAACAAAAAAATTATGGACAAGTTCTCTCATTTAAAGCCCTAGAAAACAGATCCAAGCTCCTAGCTCTTTACTCAACCTAAACTGCTGACTGTAAAATACCAACTGTTTTAATATTCTCTGTGATGACTAGCGTAACCCTCTACCACCATTATTTGGATAATAGTTTCACCCACATATAAAATATTCAGTTGGGATAAGGCTAAGATGAAACTGTGAAGAATAAACCTCATCAAAGACAACTTCAACATCCTCTAGTTTTGACATTTAGATTGAATGAGATTATCTAACAAGGACAGCAGTACAGCCACTAATCAGTAATGCATAAAGGTCATTTGAATCCAATCAAGTATTAAATGTCGTTGCTCATCCAAAAGAACTCAATAAAACAAAAGATATGTGCAAAGTGTACAAAAATCACTACTATTTTGATCTGATGCTCTCTAATTCCCTGTATCTTATACAATTTGTCTTTTGAGAGTAGGTGCAGTCCTGCAGAATCTATCTCCCACATGACTAAGTACTCCGCATGCAAGTTAAAAAAGTCCTATTTGCATGTACACATTTAGTTTTTCCCTCTATTAAGAGTTGAAATTATTTTAGACATGATAGATCACTTGAACGAACATAAAAACACAGAAAAAGAAAGTCAATAGCCCAGACCCAACAGGGGAAGAATAGCTTGTAACGACAGGTAATTTTGACCGTCGTACTTTATTTATCTAATTTATTATTTCACATAGTAAATTTAAGTGTAAAACTTATTTAGATAAAAAGTAAACGTCGAACCCGTTGGAGCGGTACTAATAGCATAAAAAATAGAAGTTCGATAAGGGAGATACTATTTTTTAAATATTTATCATGATTTTATTCCGTATTTTAATTGTGAGCCTGTATACACATATGGGACCCATTTATAATAAGAGCTTATTAATTAATTTAATTTTTTATTTAATTAGTTGACCCAATTTAATTAGAAAGTTTAGGTGGAGAGAGACTTCGATGAGGCTAAACTTCATCGAGTCCTAACTTAACTTAAGAGGGAATTACTCCATATATAAGAGAGGGGGAGAGGCGGGATCAATTAACCCTAGAGCAGAAGCATGTAGAGGAGAGCTGAACATGGGGAAAAAAATTGAGAAGAGGAGGTGAAGGCGAGGAAGCGACTATAGAGTGGGAGATGGGGGTAGAGAAGCAAGTCCTGACGGCCGGGATGGATCCCAAGCTAGTTCGGGGCCAAAATTATATGTGGTTTAAAAAGAATTTTATGGTTGTGGGGTAATGTATTTAAGTCTAGAACTGTGATTATAATATGATAAATGAATTCATATATGTGTTCTTCTATAAAATTTCAAGGACAGACTGTTTTGTCACAAAGCAGGGGATCGTAGTGGGGAAGACGACCCCTTGGACCGGATTTAATTAATCCGGTTAAAAAAAGGATCTAACTAATTATAACCCGGTTCACTCATGTAAAAATATTAATAAAATTCTAAAAAATTATGGAATTACTCTAGAGTTATAATGAACGTCACAACCAATTTTTAGAGCAAAATAAAATTTACAAGAAGGTGTACAATGATGGGTTTACCCTATTAAGTTTAACCACAACAAGCTTACTGAACTAGACACGGTTCAATGGGTAATAGTATAAATATAAATTTATAAATTTTACTATAGCGTTATAACGAATAATTTATATGTAGAATTTCAGATTTAATAGAGTTGTTAGTAAATTATGAAAATTTTAAGAGTGGCCTGAAGTTTGAACCAATTTAGTTATATATATGATTTTTGGTTCAATGCTTAAATAAGTAACTAGGGTGATTGACTACCTATGAACATGCTTAGAAATCATTGATTCTAATAGAAAAGTATTAAGAGGCTTTAAGGAATGTGAAGTGACTAAAATACCCTTAAAAAGAAACTAAGGTTAAAGTGTAAACTTTTTAATGAGCATAGAAGAAAAAAACTAAGGGTATGTTTAGATTGGTAGAAAGTGAGGGAAATTAAAGGAATATTCTTAAAATCCTCCAATTTTCACTGTTTGGTACAACGGAGAAAGAGAAACTAAAGTGAAAACTAAGATAAAATGAATAAAATCTTGCACCAAAAACTTTTCATCCATCAAACCTATGAATTTTGGGAGAAAATCAGCATAGTAAATTCTTATGTCTTACCACTACGACCACCACCACCACTGCTGTCGTCACCATCACCGCTATCACCGCAGCCACCACTGTTGCCACTGTCACCCCTGCCATCACCACCTTTACCACTGCTGCTACTACCACCACCACAGCCACCACCGCTACAACTATTGCCACTGCACCGCTGCCGCCGCAATTATTGCCGCCGCCGCCACCACCACTGCCAACACTACTACCGCCACCACCATCGCCGCTGCCACAACCACCACCACCACTGTTGCCGCTATCACCACCGTCACTACTACTACCACCGCTACCACCACCGTCACTGTCAATTTTCTCTAACATCGATCATTTGTGCAACCAAATAATGAATTTTTTTAGGAATCTTCTTAGTTTATCTTTCACCTGAATTCATTTTCTCTTTCTCTTTCCCTTTCCCTTTCTCCCGGTTTCCACCAATCCAAACATACCCTTAGCAAATGAAGATGATTTTTAAAATCTGTAAACAAGGGTTAAGGTATCAAGGACACTAGATCTTTGGGAACTAATGTTAGTCTTTGTTAATTGTTATGAAGAAGTTAATTGGGATCATATATAGGTGTTGAATTAAGAGGTTTAGCTATACATGTCTATTTGATGAATGCATGCATTTAGCCATACGTGTTGGATCATTTGATGAATGAATTGTGTATACATTATGCGTGTACCATGAATGGTTTAATATGTTATAAATTATGATTATTGTTAATCTTTACTTGGGGGCGGTGAGTTATTCATTTTTATCACTTTTTATGGACATGTGAGAAGAATGTCTTGCATAAAAGGTAGACTCAGGTTTTAAGAACCAACCTAAGAATGATAGGTTTACCAGAGTAGTTAAGGTCTCGAATCAGTACCTTAACTTTAGGATCAAAATAATAAGTTTACCCAGGTGCCAAGTAGGGATGAAGGTAAACCCTAGCCTTTGGTAGTTCCCTCCCAGTTTTTATGGGTCATACCGAGTGCACGTGGATGATCACCCACGGCACTTTCGCACTGGGGCAATTCACAAATCACATAGCTAATTCTCTGGGTGATATAGGGAATGAGCTATGTGAGTATTACGTTATATGATGATTATATAAATGTTATGTTAAGTTATGATACATATATGATGACCATGTTTGGATACGATGACCATGCTCTTTTGCATAATGTATGAATGTTATTTAAATAAATATGTTGAGTGATGCATTTCACGTAGTATCATGTTAGGGCATTCAGAACTACGTATGGATCCGATCTTCTTCTACCTTAAAGTGGTACATAGGCAGTTGACATCAGATGATATTGATCTAATCCAAATATTAGGTTAACAATATTTTCTTGTAAGATGCAAGTGTTTAGTTATCTCCATAATCTAGTTCGTGGGCATGGTAATTATCCTAGCTAAAGATCATGAGATATGAACGGCCAGATTTTCTAGAGGAATTCTATACGGTGAGAATATTTTAGTGTTAATTGTATTTTATGTCAAACTTGTATTGTTATTATATATAAAAAAAATTCCTCTAAAAAATCCTTTCCATATAATCTTGGGATAATTTTTTGAATGAAGTTAAAAGACTATTCAAGTTTAAAAATTAGCTCAGAGCCTCATATTCAACAAGAGAATCCATGTAAAAAAGATCGCCTTAATGAAGAAATCTTAACTCAGACAACGAAGAATCGAATAAGACTATTGGAACAAGTACTTGAAGCAAAGAGGGCTATCCTGACAGAGCCGATTAAACTACTCAACAAAAAACTAGATCCGTAATTTTTGGATCTACTAAGAAATAACAAATCTGGGAGAATAAATTCTTCACTATCTGCAGAAATCTATTACATCAATAAAAATTACATAAATATCGAGGAATTAAACTCAAACCTTGAGATTCAACAGAACAACAGCAGCAGCTGTTCTTCCAGTTATGTGTAGAGAACTTCAGACAGAGCAAACAACTTAAAGTACTTCAGACTGAGCAAACAACTCGTCAAGCTAAAGAAAAACAAACTTCAATCTACCCTCTTTAGAATTAATTGACCGATTTATACATCCTCTTACAACTGCTAATGTGGATGCCAGCTCAACTTCCGCTCTTTTCATTTACTGGTAATTTCAAGGTCCTCCTGAAGGTTGAAAATGATCAACCAGATTAACTGTCCGGAATAGAAAGGAAATATTTATTTTACCCCTCATCTTCAATCATCCATTTAATTCAATAGTCATTATTATCTCCTATGTTAGTGATAGACACTTTTACCCCTTTTAATGGAATTCGTCCAATTCAGACAACCGCTTCGATTAAACCTTCGTTGGTGAAAGATAATTATGCCCTTGAGATTAGTTTAACAGCAATCCGTTCCGATGAAATGTCCGCAAAAATGAGAAGCCCGAGACCCAACCAAGTAGAAAGGCCCCCTCGTTGGTACTGCGCTTCTCAGCTTCCGCATCCCTACTTGGGCTGAGAAGGGCCTGCTTGGCAATACGCGACCGTCTGATCACAGAGGCCCTCTCTCTGCTACTCTTCTTCTTACCGCCCTTCTCCTTCTCTCTCCGACCGGGCGCCTTAGAAGCAGACGACCTAAATCCAAGTCCCTTAGACTTCTCCGGAGACGACGACGAGGCCGGAGCAGCGGCCTCCTCTGTCCCTGCAACTCCCACTTTCTCTTCTGCTTCAGCTCGGACTGCCACCATTCTGGCCCTGCTACACCCAACTCCGTTGGGTCGATAGCAAAGAGCCGGAAACAGTCGTTTGGCAAAGCTGGGGGCTTGGACTGCCAGCACCATCTTCCTCCTGCAAAGAGTTGCAATTGCCCCGTTATCCAGCAGCTTTGTGTGGCTGTCATGAACGAGTCACCCCGCCCAACCCCCATCACATGACTCACTGAGTCAGTAGTTTTGGGCTTACTTCAATGGACCCATTCAGGAATAAGACAAGTAGCCGCTAGCCAACTGCCAACGTATTCATTTACAAAAGGAAAATTCAATATAAGAAATTTTCACGCACAAGAGTTTTGGGCAAATGGATCAAGATAACCGGCAGTAATTCATTCTCTGCTAATCCTTTTAGTACAATAACGAGTACGATCACTTAGTAACAAACTATAAACACAGCAGTAATGCGTAAAATTCAAGACAGAGATGCTAACATCTCTGTATTGCTGGGTTGTCTAAGGGATGGAATGGCAATTAAGGGAACAGCTTTCCTCAGAGCGATTCCAAACTTGTCTAAACGATCAAGCTCACTGCCGCCGGGGAGTTTCCAAACAAACGAGTGCAGAAAGGAAGCAAGCAGTATTTCAGCACCGTGTCAGCCACAGTGATGCCTGGGCAGATCCTCCTCCCAGACCCAAATGGAAGATAGATGAAATCGTTGCCACTATGGCCCCAGTCGCCGGAACCCGGCTTCAGGAACCGCTCTGGCCGGAACCCGGCCGGATCGTCCCACGACTCGGGGTCCCTCTGTATGGCCCAGACGTTAACCATGACCCGGGCGCCCATCGGAATCAAATAGCCGCCCACAGTGCATGGCCGGCTCCCGGCTCTAGGCAGCAAGAGAGGCACGGTCGGGTACAGCCTCATCACCTCCTTGAGAACCGCGTCCAGGTAGTGCAACTCGGGCAGGTGCGACTCCTGCAGTAGGTTGGCTCGCCCCACCACCCGGTCCAGCTCCTCATGCACCCTCTCCATGGCCTCCCCATGCTGCAGCAACTCCGTCATCGCCCACTCCGCCGTCATTGTGGTCGTGTCGACGCCGGCCAACACCAAGTCCTGCGGAGATGTAGATTCCACAAAAAGTTGTGTGGCAGCCATTACCAGCCATGCGAGAGAAATTGCTAAATTTAATTTCAAGCAAAGCACCATTGAAATTATTGGGACTTACAAAAAGCAATGATTTGATATTGGCCATGGTTAATGGCTGCTTTGAATCCACTGTTTCTTTGATACGTAGGAGACACTTCAAGAAGTCGTTGCTCTCTCTTTCAGCTTCGGCTTTGGTCCTCCTTGCTATGATGACGTTCAAGAGCCGTTCAAACTTGGCGCCCACCTCCTTGGACTCCTTTTCCACGCCCATTATTCCAAGCCCACGAAGTGCAGGAAAGAAGTCCCCAAGGTTAGGCTTCGCCAACAAATCGTTGAAGTGCTCCATGGCCTGCCGGAACTCTGCTTGCACAATTTCCCCTCCCTCCGCCATGAAATCTTCCCCACCCCACAACATTTGGGCCAGTATCTCGAAGGTGGTATCCAGGAATAGCTCGTATATCTCAACTGGAGTCCCAACACTGGCCGCCACCTGCCTTAGCATCTAGTGCACCTTGCGGCGCCGGAGGCCATGGAAGGAATCCTGCTTCTCACGGCTGAGGAACTCCCTGACAACCAGCTTTCGGAGCATGCGCCACTCCTCGCTGTTCGGAGCCCAGACCATGCCGTGGTTCGCGTTGGGCATGTGCAGGGCGGTGGCCGCCACGTCCCGGTTGGCCAGGATGGCGTCCTGGTCCTTGAAAACCTCCCTGGCTAGGGCCGGCGAGCTCACCACCACGAAGAGCTTACGGCCGAGTCTCAGGCTGAAGATGGGACCGTAAGCGGTGGCGAGGCTGAAGAAGTGGCGGTGGAGGTTGGGGTCGAGGAAAGGGAGGCTACCCACCAAGGGGAGGCCCCATGGCCCTGGCGGTAGCCGGAGATGACTTCTATTGCTCTGATTTTTCATGTACCATGAGATCACCAGAAATGGCAAAATAACACTCAACAGTGCTACGGTCATTAGCTCTAGCGAAGGCCATTGAGGCATGAGGCCCATGGCTGTGCTTGTTTGAATCAGTTGCTGCTGTGCGAGTATACCATCAAAGATTGCATCCCAGAATTATTTCACCGTCCCCATATTTTCGCTTAACCATACGAGATTCTATATTAACTTTCCTTTACTTTGTGATATCAAATTCGTTGTAAATCTACCGTTGTAAACATCTCTAACTACCATGAATACAAAGATGAATGCGCGGTGCATTTTCTGTACAGCTACTAGACTAGGATATTTATGGCTGCTTGTTGATTAGGGAGCGGGACAGTTTTTGTGGCGGCCATCTATGTCTTTTTCTTGTTTTTTGTACAAGGAAGTCACAGATACGTCCAGAATCAGCTAAAGAGGACAAGTACAATATCAACACTTGAAAATCCTTCAGATCCGACTGTCGCCTGTCAACATCCCAACGTGTCATGAAACTCGTGAGCGCTCATGCAGGGCCGGCTCAAAAGAATTGGAGGCCTAAGGTAAAAATTTTATTATTTTTAACAAAAACATTGTATTAATTAAAAAAAATTATACCCTAACTCTTAATTTTAGTAGATATTTTTACATAAAAAAGTAAATGTAAACCTCCTTTATCCCACATTAATAGCTTCATTTAATTTTGTAAAATAAATTATTATTTTTTTGGAAAACCAAATAGCTATTAATATGGAATGATGGACATTTTATTAAAAATATTTAAAAAAGCCAAAAACCTAAAAGTTATGCTAAATAAAATTAGTATATAAATTAAATTCTAAAAAGAATAATATGACCCATTTTTTGTTTTCCAAATTCAAAGAGACCCTAAGAGATTGAAAGTGTTGTCTTTAGAAAACGAGATGAGAGAGCATCTATTTTGTAGAATTGAGGAGAGATGAAAACTTTGTTGAGTTGTGGAATGGAATAGAATGGAAAAAACTTGGTGGAATCATAGTCGTGGGGTAGGGATAAAATGAGGAAGAAGGTTATCTTTAGTGGTTATTATGGGCTAAGGTATAAAATATTGTCAAGGCTAATTTAAACCTCATTTGGTAAGTACTAGATTTATTTTTTACCAAGGAAAATAACTTGGAAGAGTTTTGTCTACTCTCCACTAACAACCTTAGCTTAAGTTACTCATGGGGAGCCATTCAACCACAAAATTAACAGGACGTTAATGTGCTTTGACATTTGCATTGTCAATCTTAAATATCAAGGACGCTTCTATACATAGCTTATGCTATGCTCCTTGTCAGTGAAGAACATGAAAAATTCTTCTAAATAATTGTTATTTATCCTATGATTTTTCTTTTAAAAGTTACAACTTTTAAACTATATATTATAAGTTTAAAGGCTTAAAAATTTACACATAATAAGAGTTAAAATAATAGGACATGAAGTAGGTAAAATTTATAGTATAGCATTTATGTTTTTTTAATAGATTATGCAAGTTATTTGTCTCTCATATATTAGATATAATTTTATTTAATAAAATTACATATTATAGAGTATTAGTATATATGAGGCCTTATTGTGAGGTGGGGCCTTAGGCAAATGCCTAAGTGGCCTAAGGTTCCAGCCGGCCCTGCGCTCATGGCACGTTGGGTTGTGAGAGTACTTGTGTTAGTGCTCCTTTGAAGCCCAGACAGATCCAGTGCCATCCGTTGTCCAATACCTGTAGAAGCCGTATCAGACTTTCTGGGCTCTCACAAAAGCCCAGCGTGTTATGAACAACTTGCACGAGTTTTTAACGACACCTTGGTTGTTATGAGATCGACTTTTTTTATGGCATCGGCCCTGGCCTAATGAACGTTGTCGTTGCCATTTAAACCCCTATTTTATTCTTGTATCACGGTTACTTATACAGTCTGAATTTAAAACATAAAATTACTCATTTAAACCCCTCGTTACAAAATATACCAAACGGCAGTCTTTGATATTTTTTCCCTTCCTCCAGGCTTCACCCCTATCAAAGAGTTCTTCGGCTTAAACTCCGGTCTCCCCCTCAGAGTCACTGGCCAACGGCTCTACCTGATTCAGCATAAGTATTATGACCTGAGCTTTGAGAAGGGTCCAAAGATCGTTAACACAATCTAAGTGCACCTGAGCTCAAGCTGTGACAATATAATAACATATACTGCGATGGATAAAAAAATATATCTAAAACATGAATAACCTTCTCACTAAACTTTTATTGAATCAAACTAACTTGAGTTTAACCCAAGGGTGTACATCTGCAACTACAAATTAAATACTTGACCTACTCATAAGAATTAAAAACAAACTACTCCTAATTCCCTGATCATCCCTGTGAATGGAAACTCTACCCTTCCTTGACGTTCCTACGCATCTAAATCTGCAAACAAACATGCGCGCAAAAATACGCCTGGTGGAACAAACATTCAACACATGAGCCAAAGCTCTGTGATCATACCTCAAATAGAACATGTCTTGTAATTTAGCATTCACCGATCATACAATGACAATGATTCATATTCAAACTGAGCATGGTATATCTATACATAACTATCATATATGTATGACAATTTAATTCAATATTCACATAATCATTCATCGTAATATAAGTATGCATAATCACCATATGCCTTGTAAAACATAATACACACATAGCCTATTCCCTATATCACCTAGAGAATTTAGTTGTGATTCGTGAGTTGCGTTGGTGTGAAAACGCCGTGGGTGGTCATACGTGTGTACTCGTAATGACCCGTGAAAACCGGGAGGGAACTGCCAAAGGCTGGGGTCCACCCTCATCCCTATGTGGCACCTGGGTAAAATTATTATCTTGTTCTTGAAATTAAGGCACTACACACTGACCTTAATTCCCTTTGATCAACCTCTCACTCTTAGGTTGGTTCTTAATCCTTGATCTACTATTTATATAGTGTAACACTCTCACATGCCCATCGGAAGAGAAAATAGATTTTATGCAATTGAAATCAAAACAACAACTTTTATGATTCACCCATATTATCTATTTAACTCATCAACTTGTCATAACATAAATATGAACTATTTACCCATAGTTGGTATTTGACCCAATTCATCACAACTTGCAGAGAGTAACAAATATACATACACATATCTATATCAATACATCAACATTTTTCATCTCTCTTGAGTAGAACCTGTAGCATCTCATAGTTAAATCACAACCTTGTAATAGTCACACACTTTCCCAACATACACCCTTCAAACCTCATCATGTATAAATCATTCTATCAACATAAGAGAACATTCATCATTTCAGCCTAGACATGTACAAAACTGATTTGAGTGCATACAAAACCATTTAGAGCAGAACCAATATTGACATTTTAAGGTAAAGCTTGCTTCCATCAATTTAGACAACATATCCATCAACCCATTAATCAAACTTACTTTAAAACACATATTAATTCAGTGTTAGGGCAAAACTTGTTTTACCAAAATACATGCCCAACGTTGGAGTAAAATTACCTATTCAATCACAACCCATGCATATGACTACCTTTTGCACAGGATACATATTTAATTCAAGTCATATCTCATATATGAGCACAATTTCTATAAATGAATCAAGAAACACTAGAACAATGTATACATTCACCCATTTCATATGTAAATGTTAGGCAGTATATTTTCCATACATTGGACATGGGCTCGTACTCAACTCAACTTGTGTCTCAACCCTTAACAACGCTTGTGTTTACTACAGAACGTATCACATATATAAAAATAGTGCAGACATACATCACCCATATAGTTACGAATATTTCACAATAAATCTAGCATGAAGAATTTATCTCACACATGCATATATAACCATAATCAATCAACGACTCATGCTAGCAAACAAGCAATGTTATAGGTGAGGGCTTCACCTTGGCCTACTCCAAAGCCTATGCCCAAAAGCCACTCTTCTCCTCTAAAACCTAGCATAAAACCCAATTCAATCCTCTAATTAATGGCTGAAAATTATAAACTGTAATTGGATGAAATAGAGAAAGAAAAGACATGGTTTTGGGTATTCCCCTTGCCCAAAAAGTTGTTGTGAACAGTAATTTCGAAAATTTAGAGGAGGGGTTAACCCAATTTAGGGAGGAAACACCAAATTCCACCAAAAAATCTTACCTTTCTTGCTTTCCCTTTACAGCCCAGCCCTCTTGCTGCTAAAGCTTCACCCCCAACGCCTTCGTCGACCACCGGAAACCTCCTCAACCCAATGCCCACCAAAAAGTGAGGGAGAGGGAGGATGAGGTGAAATCTATGCAAGGAGGGGAATGGAGAGATGGGCTGTGAGAGAAAGGACTTGCTCGGAGAGAGAGAGAGAGAGAGAGAGAGAGAGAGAGAGAGAGAGAGAGAGAGAGAGAGAGAGAGAGAGAGAGAGAGAGAGAGAGAGAGAGAGAGAGAGAGAGAGAGAGAGAGAGAGAGGTGTTGAGATAGGTGCAGGGAGGAAGAGGGAGACGTGCTGGCTGGGAGAGAAGGAATTCTCTTCTCATGCAGCAGCTAGGGCTGGGGGATGAGAAAGTTTTCTCTCCCCAGACACTCCAGAAATTTAATCCCGTGGTCCTAAGTTTCTGGACCGGGTTCAAGCAGGTTATTATAAAAAAAAAACACGCCCGGTTATTAAAAACACAGGTTTACAATAAGCGCCTCCAACTCTCTCGATTTCGCCGTTAGTGCCTCTAGCTCGAGCTTTCCCTATTTAGTTTTCATTGGAACCCTACGTTTTTTTTTGCGCCACTACCAGCGCCTCCAGTGTTTGTGAATCAATCGATATCTCTGTGTTTCATTCTGTTCTTCTCAGCTGTCTCTGTTCTAAAATTTCGCTATGTTCTTATAGCTTTTGAATAAGTCTTCTTTTCCTTCTTCAAGCTCTCAATTTGACCTAAAATAGCTTCTTTCCTTTTCCTTTCTTCTTTGGTTCATTTCTTTCTCTGGTTCGACTTGGTCATCTCTGTTTTTTGCCCTTTGTTTTCTGCTACGATTTCTGGACAGTTATTTTCTTTCCTTCATGTCATCCTTTTCTTCTTTTTACTTGTTGTTCTATTGCCCTTACTTTGAACCAAATCTTTCATATATGAATCTGCTCTTTGATTTCTCTGGCTTGAATTTCCATATGAATGTCACTGGTTGCACTTTGTTTCTCTAGCTTAAAATCAGATATTCATAATTTTTAAATGAATATCTTAAGTTATTGTATATTAACATGTATATGAATCTGCTCTTTTACCATTGACTGTAATTCATGGAAGGTCTCTTATTTTTAAATGAAATTAAACTTATGAGGTGCCTGATGTAAAAGAAGACAGACATTGCTCCATATTTAGCTTAATGCCACATCAGGGGATGATTAAATTGGTGCATATCATGGCTTGTACGTTAAAATGAATATTGTAAATCATTTAGCTAGTCGCATAATTGGTGGGTCAGAGAGAAATGCGTAATTATTATGCATCTAGTATGGTTTTTCAAATTTAGTTGCTAGTATAAACATGACCAATAGTTGCACTTAGAGTGATTCTCAAATTAATTGAGGCATTGATGGTGGGGTGTAGTACTGTAACAGTAAAAGGCTACATGTGATGCCTAATAGGTACACACTTAGGTGGCAATTTCTGATTTAGGTTAGTAATAGGTTGGTTTCTTATGTAGGCTTCTTGTTAGCTTTCACTTTTGCAGCTGGTACTTGGTGGAGTCATGAATATTGAAGAGTGTTCTTACTAGGTTCTTTGAAATTTTTTGCTACCATAAGCATGTTTTGACGTTTCATAAACTTTTCACCTATGATATCTGACATGTGACGTTTGTATGCGAAGCAATACTTGGTGCAGGGTAATATAAGTTTTACTGTTAATGTGCACTTTAGCTTAATTGCTTGAATGATGGAGGATGTTCAGTGATAGAGCCTGTCTCGTATTATTAATTGCACAATGCACTTAAAAGCAAAATAAAAACAATGTTTCATGAAGTGCACAAAGGAAACATATGATGAAGAAACTATCTCGAGCATAGTTCATTTGTAGTTGTGACTAATCTTTTGCTCAATTCGTAATCTTTAGAGCTGGTGGTATTATGGGGTTTATGCATATATTTGCACTAATTAAAGAATTATTAAATAATATTGAGGCTAACTTTTGCTTTGATTCTCCATACACTAGATGCTGTGGACACACCTAACAACATCATATAGGAGGCGACGAGTTGAAGCAAAAGATGGAGTTGTTGATGATGAATTAGAAGGAAATCCAAATGCACAAGAACAAAGACAGAAAATTGATGAAAAAACTATTGTCATTGAGAGAGAACAAGAAGGCCATGCAGGGGAAGATGAGGAGGAAAAAGGGCAAACAGTGGAAGATGAAACTTATCCTTTCCCTAGAGGCCCTATAGAAATGACAGTTTTAAATAATTACCAGATACATTTAAATTTTATGCACTGAGACATTTTATACTTTATTGAGACTTTTCAGTGTTTGTATATTTTGAATGATAATCTTTGTGACTTTGGATAATTATTGTGCTTCTAGAAGAGTTTGTATAATTTCTGCTACCATAAACTTTATTGTAAAAAAGTAGACACCCTGTTGGAGTCTTGGACAAGAGAATTATGTTGAGCAGGAAGAGTTTGTGATCAGGTTCTTTGAACAAGTTTGTGACAGAATAGAACTCTTGCTACCTGCTTCACATAAGGAGCCTCATTAATCAAGGGAAGCAAAATAACAAAGAATCATATGATGGGTATGCAGAGAGGCTGATTGCACTCAATGATACAATATACACCATTTTACATAATAATAAGTGCTCCCTTATGTATTATATCCAGAGCCTTGAAAGCAAGAAAATGAATTGGCGGGGGTACCCCCGCTATTTTATAGACAATAACATTTTAGAGTTACTATCTTCAAGTTGGCGGCGGGTACCCCCACACAATTTAGCATGAAGTGGCGGGTGGTTCTCAGCCCCTTGAAGTTAATTCTTTGCAAAATAGCGAGGGGTGCCCCCCGCCATGAAACAAACAGTAACTCGAAGAAGTTATTGTCTTCGAGTTGGTGGGGGGTACCCCCTGCCCAATTTAGCATGAAGTAGCGGGTGGTTCTCAGCCCCGTCACGTTCTTCAAAATGGCAGGGGTACCCCCTGCCACGAAACATACAGTAACTTGAAGAAGTTATTGTCTTCAAGTTGGTGGCGGGTACCCCTTGCCAAATTGAGCATGAAGTGGCGGGTAGTTCTCGGTCCCATCAAGTTCTTTGAAAAATGGCAGGGGTGCCCCCCGCCACAAAACCGACAATAACTCTAAAAAGTTGTTGTCTTTAGCATGAAGTGATGGGTGGTTCTCGGCCCCGTCAAGTTCTTCGAAAAATGGTGGGGGTGCCCCCCGCCACGAAACAGATAGTAACTCGAAGAAGTTACTATCTTCGAGTTGGCAGGGGGTACCCATGAAGTGAAGAACAATGTGGCAGGGGCTAGCCCCCGCCAAAAAAATAACAAAAACTTTTTTGCCTCCGACAACGTTCTGACGGAAAATGTGATTAACATGTCTCTCAAAGTGTAAAGACGCCATTGTTGAACAAATACTATTGTAAGGAAGAAAACTTACAAAAAAGGTTCAACTTTTTGATTGCCAGAGCTTTTTTTGCCACCATCGGAGCTACTCGCCAGTGTCCGGCGGCTAAAGTGCTCGCCGGTGTCTACAGTGCTCACCGACGGCCCTTGAGGAAGAGAAGAAAGTCTAAAAAAAACTCTTTCTTTATGTTAACTCATGGGGGGAAATCGTGGGGGAAAAAGGAAAAGGTAAATGAGGGACAAAGAAGCAAGTCAGTGGGGTATGAAAGTAAAAAAAAATTAAACTTTTTACTTTTGTTTGGGGGATAATGAGAAAAAATAGGGGTTTAAATAGCCATCTTCTTTTAGAATATATGTAAAATATATATTTTTAAGATTGATAGTATACACGGTAATATATATTAGTACAAATAATATTTATATTAATATATATTATTAATTTTAAAAATAAATATTTTATATGTATTTTTACGTTTGGTTTATTGTTAGAGCGGGGCATAAAAAATGCTTTCAAATTCTTTATAATTAATCTAAATAGATAACAAATACATCTACTTTGACTCAGATTTAATTAGAGTCAAGGGCGGAGCCACATATATGACCATGGAGGCAATTGCCCCTCCTAACATTTTATAAATCTAATATATATAAGTATAGTGTAATATATAGTTATGCTCCCTCTAAAATAAAATATTTTGCCCCTCTCCCCTTTAACTTTTCTCTATTTATTATTTTTTATTCATATTTTCCCTCCTCATCGATATTCTGGCTCTACCCTTGTTATAGTCACTACCCCACATAACACAGAGCGTAGCTCATTATTTTTGAAAAATTGTTGAAGAAAATGTTGTTTGCTCTTACGAGTAGACTTTATCTGACGTTGGTCCTGAAAAAGTTGCCGCATGTCGTATGCTCTTATTAAAAGTCGCGTGATTTTTTTTTACAAATTTACCCTTCTTTTTTTTCATTCTGTTTTCCTTTCTTCTTCCTTCTTGTTCCATATCTTTTCTTTCTTCCTTCGACCTTCTTTTATATCTTTTCCTTTTTTTTATGGATCTCATCCTCTCCTCCCTCTTCCTCGCCATCCTCAGCTACTTCTCCTTTACCTTCAAGAGCTATTTCCTCGGTCACCGTTAGCCCAACGTCCCCTACCTTGGCTTTGCTCCTCCCCTCCACCAAGGCCCTCAATGACTTCCGCCACATCCAGAATGATGAGGTCGCCACCTTCATCCATCCCTCTCTCGTTGTACCGCCACTGACCAGGCTATCAACCTTGGTAATCTGCTCAATGTTTGCACCATCAACACCCTCAACAGGGTAATGCTGGGAGGAAGGTTTCGAGGAAAGAATAGGGAAGGAGGCGGGTGAGTTCAAGGAGATGGTGGTGGATCTGATGGTCTTGGGCATCTTCAACGTGGGCAACTTCATCTTGGCCCTCAACTGGCTCGACCTCCAGGGCATTGCCAGAAAGATTAAGTACCTTCACTACCACTTCGACTTCTTCCTCTCCCACATCCTCGACGACCACCATGGCTCCTCCAACCTCCGCACTACAACAAAATGTAGTATTAGTGTCGCTAATAGTCAATTTTGTTGTAGTGCCACCACGAGCGCAATGATAACATTCGAACAAAGACAATAAATATTTACTGTCTTTGTATATATACAAAAAGAATAAATTACTTTATTTGTATATAACAAAGTGAGTAAATATTTATTGTCTTCTTTCTCCGCATAGTTATTGCAGCGAAGACTACTGGAGGTGCTAGAGTCGGACATCTTCATGGCTCTCTAGGGAGAGGTGGACGGAGCTGGCAGAGTGATCCACGACAAAGCTGGAGCTTCTGGCTTTGAATCCTTAATGTTGATTTTGGTATGGGTTTCTGGCTCGGTCGCTGAACAACAACATTTGAGGGGGAGGAGCACAACCATTTGTAGTGGCGATAAGGACTAAGTGGGAGTGGTGAGAGGGAGAAGGGGTGGCGACTATAAGCGAGGGGCAGTGACTGGCGGCGCAAGGTGAGGTGAACGGAAAGGGAGAGGAGAGTGGGGGAGCGAGGTGTAAGCGGGGTAGTTTGGACATAGATGAGAAGAGGTGGGGCGATGTGATCATAAAGTGGAGGCGATTGACGATAAAAACTGCAGTATAGAGATTATCCGGTGGGCAATGGTGAGGAGGTGAGGTGAACAGATATGAAAATAAGGACGGCGGAATGGGAATGGAAGATGAGAAGAAGAGTGGCTAGGGGTATTTTTGTCTAAATATAAATTTTAGAATTAATGGCAGATTAACAAAAAAATTTGTAGTTAATGTTTAAAACCCCAAAATTATTTTCTACACCAACTTTCGTTAACAAGCTTTGTAACGGGTTGACATAAGATGCAACTACGCATTAAAATTAGTGCCCCTTTCTATTGGAGCGCCACATGCGTTGGTAAGGGGCGCTGGTCACGAAGACCGATTTGACTAGACGAGCCTTATTTATGTATAGCTGCCCTAGTTGGAGTTGGAGTTCAATGTAGGTTAATTACAATGCATTGGTTAGAAAATAATAATAATAATAATAATAATAATAATATATATATATATATATATATATATATATATATTAACTATGTTGGGTCGATCTTGTTGCATGCAGCCTCTCACAAGGCAACAAATTGATTGTAAGATTACAAGATAGATTGGGGAATAAATCTGTCCTTCTTGGTAATTTACTAATTAAGGGCTTCCATTACTCTCTCTAATCACAATCATGGGTATTATGTATCGAAGGTCGTATCATTTTCGATCATGATTATCACTAGTGCAAGTACATGCCTATAATATGGTGGTGTGCAATGTGACAGGTACAAAACCTTTTATACACTTAAAACATTATTGAAATTAATAAAAAATATAATAGTTCTCTTTAGGGCAATATAAAAAATAAGTAGTACTATAGTAGTGATTGAACATGGAGCCACAATCAAGGAATAAAATTCACACATTTTTAATAAACACAATAACCAAAGAATGTTGCTATTAATTTCCCTCAACAATGTCTCACTTCTCCTTAAATTTAAGTAGTCACCCATTTTTATTACTCTTCTCATGAGTCCCCCTAATTCTCTCTATATTACCCTATGTATAACCCATTGTTCTCTTGCTCTTCTTCATCTATCACCAATATATATCAAAGCCGGTCATGCTCTAATAATGGTGTTGGCGTTGAGATTGTCTTCAGCCACACTTCCAACCCCTAGTCATATTGCACTACCCCATGCAACCAGCTGCCAATAAAGAGGAGAAAAAAAAAGAGGAGAAATGGAAGAATTTGGAGAAAAGAACTAAGATGAAGGAGAATGAAGGAGCTCGGTCACAACCATGCAACCACACAATTTGTGCCACCTTAGCTCATTGATTGTTGAAAAGAGGAGTAAGTGAAAAAGAAGAAAGGAGGTGGAGGAGATGGTGTTTGCCATGCCATAAAAATTTTAATTTTAATTTATAAATAAAACAACAAAAAATAATTTTTTTAAATTTTTTTGTCAAATATTTGATAAATTATCTTGGGGTATGAGCCAATTATTTTTTAACATACGAATACTAAATTAGAGTACAATAATAATTTAAATTAAATCATAAGTCTTTCTCAAATAAGGAAACATTACTCGATATGTACAAATACAAAAAAATATTGACACTCACATGCTTAAAGTCATCTATTTTAAAATAAAAAAATATTAAATATGTCAAGCAGTTTAATAACATCATCCTTACTGCATATCCAAAGTTCTAAATTAACTTCAACCATGTAAAGAATCTATATTATATGGATTTTGAATATGCAAATATACCTAGTGAGATACCTAAATAAGTACTATATAAAAATAATACATATAATTATACTATATCATAACAAAATCAACAACTATCATATTTAATAATAAATATTATTATTACTACACATAAGTAAAATAAACAAAATATTCATAAATATTCTTTTATGATTTCAAACATCATAATGTAATTTTACTCGGGATTCTTATTCTAATAAGTGTAAGCTATAAAATTTCTTTTAACACAATAGCCATATCAAAATTTTGACTTTTATAATTATCTTTTATATTTTACACTATACAAGACTATTCATTCAAATACATCTCCTTCCATCCCCTGAGTCACTAGTGTTATGATAAATGGACCTATTCACCCATTCAGAAATAAGACAAATAGCCAACGTTTTCATTCTCAAAATAATATGACAAATTTTTATGAACAAGATAAATGAGCAATTGGATCAATGTAACCAATAGTAATTCATTCTCTGCTAATCATTTTAGACTTCTAGAGCAAGAACGAGTATGAATGTACGACCACTTACAAACTATACATACTGAAATAATGAGTAAAATTCAACACAGAGATGCTAGCATCTCTGTGCTACTAGGTATCCTATGGGCAGGAATGGCAATTAATGGAACGGCTTTCCTCAGAACGATTCCAAACTTGTCCGAACGATCAAGCTCACTGCCACCGGGGAGTTTCCAGTCAAACGAGTGCAGCAAGGAAGCAAGCGAGTATTTCAGCACCGTGTCAGCCACAGTGACGCCGGGGCAGATCCTCCTCCCAGACCCGAACGGAAGATAGATGAAATCGTTGCCACTATGGCCCCAGTCACCGGAACCCGGCTTCAGGAACCGCTCTGGCCGGAACTCGGCCGGGTCATCCCATGACTGGGGGTCTCTCTGTATGGCCCAGACGTTAACCATGACCCGGGCACCCATCGGAATCAAATAGCCGCCCACGGTGCATGGCCGGCTCCCGGCTCTCGGCAGCAAGAGAGGCGCGGCCGGGTACAGCCGCATCACCTCCTTGAGGACCGCGTCCAGGTAGTGCAACTCGGGCAGGTGCGACTCTTGCACTAGGTTGGCTCGCCCCACCACCCGGTCCAGCTCCTCATGCACCTTCTCCATGGCCTCCCCATGCTGCAGCAACTCCGTCATCGCCCACTCCACCGTTGTTGAGGTCGTGTCGATGCCGGCCGGCACCAAGTCCTGCAGAGATGTGTATTACACAAAAAGTTGAGTAGCAGCCATTAACAGCCATGCGAGAGAAAACACTAAATTCTAATTCAATTAGAATGTTGCCAATGGTAAAACCTCCGTCCCCTAAGCAAAGGAGAAAATGTTCCATTTTTATTTTAGAACGTGGCCATTCAAACTCTTTTCAAACACTCTATCACCCAAAGTAATTTTTTTTTTACTTCTTTTCCTCTCTCCCCATCCCTCTTCCCCTTCTCCTCCAACACTAACTCCAATGCCGGCAACTAAATTTAGTTACGGCCACACCAGGGCCCCAACCGAGGTGCCCAATGACTGTAACCCTTTCGGCCGTAACTAGGGGCCCCAACGGCGACCAACAGCAACAACCCTTCCGGCCGCAGCCGCACAGCTGCGACCCTTCATGCCCAATGGCCAATAGTGGGTCATGGCCGCTAGGTAGCTAGTAGCTGCCGTGACTCTATCGCGGTTGCTGGGCAACCAGCAGTGGCCACTGGTTGCCGCTGGGCCCTTGGTCACGGTCACAGCTAGAAGGGTCATGGCAGCTAATCGCTGGGCATCCCGGTTGGGGCCCCTGGTCGTGGCCAGATTTAGCTGCCAACACCGGTGTTGGTGTCGGAGAAGAATGGAAAGAGGGATAAGAGAAAAGAGCGAAAAATGTAAAAAAAAATTACTTTTTAGGGGGTACATAAAAAAAATAAGGTTTAAATAGCGACGTCCTTTATTTTATTTAAATAATCCATTCTTCTCAACGAGTTTCCCATGTTTCCCATTACCCCTTCAAAAAATTAGTAAATTATTTTTATGACCCATTATTATGACTAAATGTTTGACAATTAGCTACTGTTAGATCCAGTGTTTAGGTTTCTCTCACTATTGGCGATGTGATAGCCTCTGGGCACCTAGCCTTCCCATCAAAAGTGAGCATGTCCAAAAAAAAAAATAATAATAATTAATTTCTTTCTCCAGCTCTGTCCTCTTTAGCTAGATTTGACTAGTCTGGTCTGGCGGACCCTCTGTGGAAGAGTTTTTCGACTATCAATGCGCTCCGCGTTCCTTCGCGCTACTATGCGGTAAGGTATCTCCAGTTAACGCGCTACTATGCGGTAAGGTATCTCCAGTTAATCTTAATTACTTCCTCCGTCCTATATTAATAATTTTATTTATTTATTTATTTTATTATTTTTATCGTGGATTTTATGTAAACATTAACATAAAAAAATTCTCGTACGATCATATGCCCATGAAATACTATAAGACCCTTATCACTATGTCGGATGTGCCATCCTCATCCTTCAACCATACCCCCAGAGCTTTATGACCGGCCCTGCTTCTTCCACTTTTAGCTCGACTTTGGCCTTAATGACGACTACCCCAGACTTCGGGTTCGAAACTCTATAGTGACTGCTTAAAGATCTTCTTCCTTTGGTGCCTTCCTCCTCTGGCCTTGGAGGGAGATCTCCTCTGCTTCAGCTCTGTCGGCTCCCTCGACTAGTCTGTCACCCGCTTCAGCTCTGCTTAGGTGAAGTTGTAATTTCTCCTTTCTCCTGTCTTATACACCACGACTCACAAACCAGAAAGTCCCTCTCGCAGACATCCCAGAACTGGCGGTGAGCCTCTGGCTACCATTCTTGTAGCTCACCTAGCTCAAGGATAATCTCTCTATATAAAATAAACAATTGAAGTAGTTGAAAATGGGAACAAATTTATTGAAGGAAATAGCCGGAGAGGAAAAGAGCAAAGGCGAAGAGGAGACTATTGTAGATAAGGAATGTTGGGTTTGTGGGTATCGTACCCACACTCACAATCCAATTAATGATAGGACTAACGAGTACACCCCGACCCAGAAAACCAACCCGGACTAGGGCTTATTTTGAAAATTAAATCAGATTTTATATAAATAAACAGAAAAATTAAAACGAGATGATCAGGAGCTGCAGACTGATTGTGGGAGTCATAACGTTTGTCCATGCACTACATAGCTTTAACGTTCTGTTATGCGTAGATTAGAACAAACCTAATTTTATAACTAATTTTGATCGGGCCAACAATATTTTATTGTTGGTTGTTGTTAGCCCCTTAACTTGATGGATGCTAAAAGGGGGCGACTACCCCCTTACTTGGCAGCAGACAACCAAGTTTGCTAGGTGACAGACAGCCTAGCCAGCCCCTTGGGCACAGGCGGATGCTGGGACAACGCGAGAGATGTTCTGGACGAGCTACTCGCCTTGCGGAGCAGGTTGGGTAGGAGTCCTTGCCGAGCGGGACACTAGCAGCGAAGCTGGGCATTACTTGGACATAGGGGAGGACTCATAATGCGGACGAGATTCACTTATGTAGGATTGCTGCACTCCTAGCGTGAGTAGGAGTCGGGGTAGCAAGGTCCTAGGACAAATAGGACTCACACAGGCAGGCTGGCCACACTCCTAGGACAAATATGAGTTGGAGTGGCTGGTTTCCTTGAATGGGCGTACTCTTGGAAGTTTCCTAATTTATGCTAGGGGCGGACTGGTTATGGGTTGAGAGTTGGTCAGGGTGAGGACTCTCGTGTTGGGTGGGTTTTGTACTTCTAGTAGCACTAGGTCGGCCAGCTTCATGCTGAGTCTATAAAAGGGGGAGAGCAGGGCGGCCATGGCAGATCAGAGACGAATTTGTTCCTACACAGAGAACTAGGGAGCTGAGAGGAGAGTTCTCAGTCTGGTCGATCCGCCTTGCCCTCTCCCTACTTTGTATTTCAGCGGACATAAATATAGCTTTGCCAAAGACCCTTGCACCAGGTCAAGCTTGTGTTGTTTTGCTTGTGTTTTCCTTGCGCATATGAGTGGGAAGGGAAGAGAGTGGTGGCTGGTTGCGTGGCGTAGCCAGGCCATCACGAGAGCGGACGCTAGGTAAAGATTCGCGCCCGTGACAATTGCCTACGTACGTATTGGATACCATCTTTGATGTTATTCCAATACGATCAGATCCGAGCATAGTTCTGCCTATTGGCTATTACATACATCACACATTAGAAAATCATATACGTTAAAATAGATATATTCTTATATTCAAATAAATAATTCAAAATCAAACAAAGATCTCATAAAACATTAGTCGAACAGAAGCTCATAAATAAGCGAAAATACAGATCTCACTCTATCGTAGAAGTGAGCAGAATAATATTAAAATCACACATGTCTCTCTATCACATAGAGGTAGCAAAAATACAAAACAAAGTAGATCAAATCATATTAGATCACATCACACAATAACCGATTTCATCCGACCATAGCAGATCATATCAAATCAAATCAGAACATATCAGATTAAATAGAATATTCCATAACAAATTGGATCAGAGCATATCATATAAAATTGGATTAGAATGTATCAGAATCTACTAGATTATAACAAATTATATATCTTAATTAGTATATTAATATTACTAATTAAGATGTGCATGCATATAACTCATATTAAATAGACAGTCAGAAAAGCTCACTCCTCTGCAGTTTTGAAAGTAGCAACATTCAGAGTTGCTCGTTTTCTCAGGGCATACTTCCTTTCAGGTTTGGAGATGGCGGGCAGAACCTCTTCTAACTTCGGAACATTATTCTTATTACGTTTGAAGGCGGCAGGCAGAACCTCCCCTACTCGGAGACACTTTTCTCTTTTCGTGCATTTAGGTCACAGACAGAATTTCCCCTTAACCCGGGGCACTTCACACTTCCCGTGCATGTAGGCGGCAAACATAACATCTCCTAATCGGAGACACTTTTCTCTTTCCGTCCTCATAGGCTGCAAACAGAACCTCCCTTATACCTGTGGATGTTTCTTTCACTGCGTGGCCCTTCGGTGGAGGACAGAGCCTCCCCTACTCGGGGCCACTTCCCTCGTGGTGGCCCGATGATGGAACCTCCCCTTATTCCAGGCCACTTCTCTTTCCTCGGGGCTAGTGTGTGACGGGCTAAGTCTCCTCTTTCCCCGGGGCGTTCCCCCCTTATGGAGACGCTAACTCGAGGAACATACGCTTCAATTGTGTAGAACACTCTCAAATTAACTAAGAACGTCTTTTAAACGGAAAAAAAAAGGGTCTCAAAACGACTTCATAAATTCTTCTGGAAGTTTGAAAGAAAATGAGAATTTATAAGAGAAAGATGTGCAAGCGTACGACGTAAGAGAATAGATGCACGCACCTGCTCGTGCCACATGGTGCGTTCTGAGTGGACCGAGTGACGTGGTCGGTGTGTGCACGTCGCGTGGCCAGCCACACGATCGCGCGTGACCCATGGCACGCAAACTATCGCGATTCCTTGGCACCGTGCATCTTGCAGCTTGACTTGGCTTGGCTTGGCTAGCGGACATCATCTATTTTGTCTTTTTTTTAATATTTTATTATTATTTATTCAAATACAATTCCAATTTCAAAGCACGATAACTTCTTATCCCGATGTCAGAATTGTGCGTTCTTAGTACCGTTGGATTCGTATCGATGAGCCCTTCGAAACTAGACCCCACATAGGTAGGTTATATTACACTTTTAAAGTGGGTCCTGCCCATGTAGCATGCTCCCCGAGGTCGTAACTTTTGTTCTCGGCCTCCATTTTGCGTGTTATTCGATTCGTTGTACCCGTTACTTCGAGCTCTACCCATATAATAAGATTTCATCTCTTGAAACCTCTTAAATTTTAATTAAAATTATGTAATTACCCCTAACCCTCTTGGGTTAAGTGTAACCGGAACGCGGGGTGTCACACAGTTATAAATTGAAAACCGCTTGTTCATTACAAAAATGCACGGACATAAATTTTTTCCCAACTTTTTCATTCTCTCCTTGAAGACAAAAAATCAGTTAACGTCCTATCTTCTCTTCAGACCCACACCAACTAAAGCAAAGGCAGATTTTTTCCTCTTCTCTTTGATTCAGTGGCAAATAAAGAGGACTACACATTGGTGGGAAATTGAGGCAAGGCTATTGCTCTCATCTTCTCTTTGATAAGTGGTGATCAGCCTCATTCAAGCCAAATTATCCTAACAGTTTGGCTAAAGAATAAAAGGGTTTTCTCTTAGTTGGAAGAGAAGAGATTCATCAATTAAAGAAGTAATTCTAATTTCTCTATTTATACTTGAAATAACTAAGAGGCCGTGCTTGCTTTTGGGTGATTGGCCACGTCCTTGGGGCTCAGCCCCTAAAGGTGAGTAGTACTTAATTCTTGATTTAATTTATACAAATTTAAAATTGTTCTACTGCTTATATATATGTTTATGTGTAAATGCATATAAATTGTTTGAGAGGGACATAAAGGTAAAATTTTTTGCACATCCACAAGCCGAGCTCACCACCAAGCTTCTGCGGCGGCACCCAAGAAGGAAGGCCTTCTTGCTAGAAGTAACGGTGTTTCCGCTGAAGCCAAACTGCTGGTTTTGAGCAAAGCCCGCAATCTCGACGGTCTTGATGATGAAGAAGGACTGGGGGGCCCGCAGGTGGGGCAATGCCTATCGTACTTGTACCCACGTGGTACCTATACCCACAGGATCTACACTTGTGGATTCCCGTGTTGAGGACCACAAACTACTCGAGGCGACGCTTGTTGAATTTGTCATCCTCCATCACTGAACCCACCAGGGTAGAGTCGTAGACGTCAGGGCAGGGGAAGGTACTGGGTTTTGGCCGTTTTTTTATGGTAGTGCCTTCTTTGGAGACGTCAACAGAGTTTTAGGAAATGAGTCGATGGATGGGATGAAGGCAGGTATGGAAGAGATAGTGGGCGATCGGATAATCAAGACGAGGGAAATGTCAGTGAGGACCATGTCTAGACCCAGGAGATGAAGGGCCATCCCAGTCAGCATGCTGCCAAAACCTAGTTTGATGCCCCAATTGCTAATAAATCAGAGGAGATTGGAGTAGGTGCTGGGAGGGGAGGAGTGAGCCTAGCGGTTGACAAACTTGGCTCGAACGAGGGAGCAGGGCTAGACGGAGGTGCCCACATTAATGGAGCCACTGTCTTGCTCGATGGCTAGGTGTGACCCACTGTTAGACCCCTAACTTGTTGGATGGGAAAAGGGGGCAGCTACCCCTTTACATGGCAACGGACAACCAAATTTGTTTGGCGACAAATAGCCTAGGCAGCCCCTTGGGCACAGACGGATGCTGGAGCAGCGCGGGAGGTGTTTCGAATGAGCTACTCGCCTTGCGGAGCATGCTGAGTAGGAGTCCTTCGGGCGGGACTCTGGCAACTAAGCTGGGCACTACTTGGACTTAGGGAAGGACTCCTAAGGCGGGCATGATTCACTTATATAAGATTGTTGCGCTCCTAGCTCGAGTAGGAGTCAAGGCAGCGAGTTCCCTAGACGGATAGGGCTCTTGGAGGCAGTATGACACTGGACTTCTCACGGAAGACGGACTCCCTTGCAGGTTTAATGATTTGGGCTAGGGGGCGGACTGCTTGTTGGGCTGAGAGTTTGTCAGGGTGAAAACTCTTGTATGGGTGGGTTTTGTACTCCTAATAGCATAAGGACTGACCAATTTAGGCTGAGTCTATTTAAGGGGGAGAGAAAGGGCGGCCATGGCTGATTGGGGACGGATTTGTTCATGCATAGCGAACCAGAGAGCTAAGAGGGAGCTTTCAGCCTAGTGGATCAGCCTTTGCCCTCTCCCTGCCATTGTATTTCGACGGACAAAAATATAGCTTGGGACCAGGACGGACTTGTGCTGTGTTGTTGCTATTTGCTTGTATTTCTCTTACGCATACGAGTGGGAAGGGAAGAGAGTGGCTGTTGGTTGCGCAATGCAGCCAGGCTATCACGTGTGCGAACGCTAGGCAAAGCTTAAGAACGATGCTATTCATACCCCGTTTTTTCCCAGCGTCCCCCCAAAAAAGTGTAAAAGTGGTTTTTTTTTAGTTTATTCCCCCCTCATTTTGCTCATCCTTCTCCCACTACATTAAACTCCATCTTTTTTCTTCACTCCCCACATTTTTTTTGGCGACTTCGACTCCAGCGACACATCGGACTGGTCGCGTAGGCCAAATTGGCTTGCGCAGCCAGTCTGACTGAGTAAGCCAGCAGGCCAGTCCAGCGGCTTATGCGGCTGGCAGCCGAAGACTTGCAGCCAAAGTGGCCGCTTTGGTTGTCGATCACGGCTAGATTTGGCCATCGGCCGCTTTGGCTGCGCCTAGCTCTGACTACAGCCACGACTAGCCGTCGCGGCTGTTCGTCATGGAGGTCGCTGGCGTCAGTATCAATGCTGGAGAAGGAGCGTCGATGACGGAGAAGGAGAAAAAAATAAGGTAAAAATGAGAATATGAGAGATTTTAACGAAAGATTGTAGGGTAAAATAGAAGGGATAAAGGGGAAAAAAATAGGGTTTGAATAGCCAAATTCTAAAGTTAAAAACGCTTTCGAATCCGGGCGTGGATTAAGGAGAAGGAAATAAAGAAAAGAGAAGAAAATTAAAGGTGCAAAATAGAAGAAGAGGTGGACTGAGGCCGGTCGTTCTGTCCATGTAGACTGAAGTGACCGGCGACGCTTAGAGAAAAAGAAGTGGAGGACGAAAGATGTTTAAGTAAATAAATACTGTATTAAAAAGTTTGGGACGTACCATAAGCAATGATCTGATATTGGCAACAGTTAATGGCTCCTTTGGATCCAATCTTTCTTTGATGCGTAGCAGACACATTAAGAAGTCGTTGCCCTCTCCTTCAACTTTGTCTTTGGTCCTACCGGCTATGATGACGTTCAAGAGCCGTTCAAACTTGGCGGCCACTGCTTTGGCCTCCTTGTCGACCCCCAATATTCCAAGCCCACATAGTGCAGGAAAGAAGTCCGCAAGGTTAGGCTTCACCAACACAGCGTTGAAGTCCTCCATGGCCTGCCGGAACTCCGCTTGCACGCTGTCCCCTCCCTCCGCCATGAAATCCTCCCCACCCCACAACATGTGGGTCAGTATCTCGAAGCTGGTATCCAGCAATAGCTCGTATATCTCAACTGGAGTCCCAACACTGGCCGCCACCTGCCTCAGCATCTGGTGCACCTTGCGGCGACGGAGGCCATCGAAGGAGGCCTGCTTTGCACCGCTGAGGAGCTCCCTGACAGCCAGCTTTCGGAGCATGCGCCACTCCTCGCTGTTCGGAGCCCAGCCCATGCCATGGTTCACGTTGGGCATGTGCAGAACGGTGGCCGGCACGTCCCGGTTGGCCAGGATGGCGTCCTGGTCCTTGAAAACCTCCCTGGCGAGGGACGGCGAGCTCACCACCACGAGGAGCTTACGGCCAAGTCTCAGGCTGAAGATGGGACCGTAACCGGTTGCCAAGCTGAAGAAGTGGCGGTGGAGGCTGGGGTCAAGGAAGGGGAGGCTACCCACCAAGGGGAGGCCCCATGGCCCTGGTGGTAGCCGGAGATGGCTTCTATTACTCTGCCTTTTTATATACCATGAGATTACCAGAAGTGCCAGAATAACACTGGACAGTGCCATGGCCATTAGCTCTAGCGAAGGCCATTGAGGCATGAGACCCATGGCTGTGAATGTTTGGAGCGGTTGCTACTAGACTAGGATATTTATGGCTGCCCGTTGATTAGGTAGGGGGATTATTTTATTGCAGCCATAGTTACGTCTTATTCTTATTTTTAGGCAGTCATAGATACGTCCAGAATCGGCTAAGAGGACGGGGACAATATCAGCTTGAAAAATCCTCGAGATCCGCTTTGTGTCAACGGCCTTCCATGTTTGAAAAGAGCGTAGAAAGAAATAAGAACTCTAAAATGAAAATCGAAAAGAATGTAAGCTATTCAGCCTTTTTTTGTGTGTGTGTGTGTCTCTTATTTTTTATATATTAAAATCTCTTTTATCTCTCATATTTAAAATCTCTTTACCCCACATCTCTTTCTTCTCTTTCTCTGGCAATGGCTCCAGCGATGACTCTGGCGATAACTTTAGCCCCTCTCATAGGCCAATCGTAACTGTGCGTACAACTGGCCACAACTAGATTTGGCTATGGCCGTCCAGATATGGCTAGCCACTGGATGCGGCATTGGCCACAACCAGATTGCCACGATCGGCTAGATCTGGCCAGCCGCAGCCAACACCGCGGTCAGATCGCCACGGGCGGCTAGATCTGGCCAACTGTCGTTATTTCTGGTCGCAGCCAACAGCTAGCATCGTGGTCAAATTTGGTTGCGGGTGGCTGCGATAGGCCTATAAGAAGGGCAGGACCCGTCCCCGGAGTTGTAGCCGAAGTCGTCACCGGACCTACGGCTGGAACCATTGCCGGAGAAGAAGGGGGTGGGGTTCACTAGGGGAAGTATGAGCAAAAGGGATAGGGGAAATATGGGGGAATTAAGTAAAAAAACGTTGAGGGTCATAGGGAAAAAAACGGGGTCTGAATAGCCACATTCAATTGAAAATCAAGTGCTACTAAAAATCATGTGAGCGCTCATTGCATGTTGGGTTGTTGCGGGAGCTCCAAAGCTGATGTGAGGCCCATAAAATCCGTTGTGGGCTGTATACAAAGAAAATTTTAAATGTGCATTGTACACTATATTGGATGTGTAACACTAACACATTGGGCCGTGTTGGTGTTAACTGTTCACCGACAGTGAGATTGACCCGTTAGTGTGACATCGGTAAGGTGGGCTTCTACCACCAACCCACTGTCGATAAGAGTTTGACTTGTCGATGGGGTATCGATGGTCATTGATGCCTTAGCTAAAATGTTGATGAGGTTACCAATGGTATTTAGAGTATGAGATTTCAAACATGATTTATGTTAATGTTTATGCTATTTATAAGTAATCTAATATCATGCTTACATTTAGATGCATGATTGACTGATGTTAAACATATATTATGTAAGGGTAAGTAAACTCTAATGCATGTGCAAATCCCTGTGATAGAGGCATCCCTAACTGTTGCATTTGACACTTGAGGACAAAAGATCATAGTGTTTGGTTGGCTCCAAAAGTGAGTCATCTTAGCCACATAAATGGAAGGGTATGATATAAAAAATGATCATGGTCTCCTAACTCTCCAAAAGTGGGAGTCATATATAGAATCATTCCCCTTGGTATGGGAGTTTAGTTCAAACAGATCATAACATAAAAAATGAATAATCCCTAAATCATTTAATTCATAAGCCCTTGTGTGCAAAAGATGGAGGTTTCAATAATCAGGGAGGACGAGATCTCGACCACTTGGGTCTGTGAGCCCTTGTGGGTCTTTTCTTCATGGCGTAGGTAGAACAGGGCATAACTTCGGGTAAAGGATGAAGCTGAGTTTGCAATAGTCCAATATCTAGTAAGAGTTGTTGAACTTCTAGATGAAGCTATTATGTTTAGAAAACCTTTTGATGTTTGTTTAATTTTTCCTTTTAAGTATGATATCGACTTTGGAAGGTATGTTTGACATAACTTGATCTTTGTTGAATTACTTTATTGGATCTTTGTTTTGGTTTTGAAATCTCACTGAGTTTACCTGTATATTTAACATCTTTTGTAGTGTAGGTCTTTCAGAAGGAAGCATTCATTTTAAGGGTTTCGAGAAGGCCGTGGTGAAGAGTCTTCTCCTTGCAGCTTCAAAATTGTTTCATTTCTTTAAGTTGTTTCTAGGCACATGAAGTGTCATTTATTATTAATATTGATAAGAGTTTTATGTGACATACAAGTGCCTAACAATATATCTTATAGTTATTTTAAAGTGACAAAGATATTTTAGTTTTATATATATATATCATAATTCTTGATTTTTGAAAAAGAGAATGTCGTGTCCCCAAAGTGATTTTGTTTATTTCTACAATTAATGACAAAATGAATATTTCGCTACATCTCATTTAAAGTTTTATGACATATTTTCCAAAAAGAAAGACCTAGAAAATGCATATATAAAATTGGGGGCGTGATAGAGTATTTTAAAAAAATTGCCCCCATGACAACTTGCTATTATTAAAAAAATTTCCCCCAGGACAACCTGCTAGCCATGTCAACATGCGAACCACCATACCAATCTTAGTTTACATTTAGTTTGATTTGAGACGTTGGTAATTGCATTATTTGGGCTTCATGTGTGGAGCACTTTTTTCTTGTCAATTCAATATCCTCTTGCTATGGGTGATCAACAAGCGGAGCCTGCTCATCGAGCAGGCCAAGCTCAGCTTGAACTTAACTTGAGCTTGAATAGGCTTGAATTGAGTTTGAATATACCCCTTCTAAACTAGGATCGGCTCAAATGAAACTCAAATTCGAAAATGATTTAGAAATTGTATGTAAATAATAGATATTTATATATATTATATAGAGTTAATTATTCATTTAAATATTCACAAACACACACACACACACACACACACACACACATATATATATGCACAAATACCATGAATCATATATGTATAATATATGATATATATCCTCATTAAACTATATAGATATATAATTTTTACATATGATATTTTTTTAAAAGTAAAAAAATTGGAGACAGAAACACTAATATACTTCCTTTGTCCTACATTAATAGCTCCATTTGATTTTTTAAAATGAAATAATTTTAGTTCATATTGAAAAGAGTAATGCTAACATGATGTTATGTTTCATACGTCAAAATCCCACTTCATCATCTAAACACTATTGATGAGTAGGACCCAAAAAAATGTGCCTAACTCTTTAGTGGTATTTAGACAGAAAATAATGTTTGTACTCTATTTTTTTACACTGTAGACCTTAAACCACCTTTAATTAAATAAGGAAGGTGGGTCTCCCCGACAACATGAGATTTACTTTTCTCTATCCAAACACAGGTGGTGCAAGGCCAATGGTGTAAATAAAGTGGAGTAGGAATATCAACTTCCTATTTAGACTATGAAGTAGGCTTTGTCATATAAAACATAATGCCACTAGAGCATTTTTCTTTTCAAAAACCAAAGGGAACTATTAATTTGGGGCATAATGAGTATATTCATATATACCTTACACTACATATGTGATGTGTTTTGAACTTCACATATATTACAAAAATATATATAAACATATCTAAATATATTAATTTCACTATCATACTACACTAAGATACCCAAGAACTCATTAGAAGTTTGAAACAAAAACTGAGGACTTAAGAGATAACATAATATCATAACTCCTAAGTCTTTAACCCCAAAACAAAATTTATAAAAAAGAAATACACTTGACTATACAATCATTGCGTTACAATTGGCTATTCATTTATTCTTGGCTTTACTCATGGAACATTCATACTCAAGAAATTATCATTATCTTCATTCCACATACCTTAGTTTATTGTTTCTCTTTGTCCATGTACTTTGAAATTTTTTGGAGGCACATCAAGGGTTTTAATTGGGTATCTGTTTCTTTGTATATTTTTGTGATTCATACATATGCAAAGCGGGGAAAATGGTGATGTTATCATTTTAGAATATATGTAACTAAAACTTATTTATTATACTTTTCTTTTCTACTAGTAACTATACTTAGTTGTTCATGGTGCATTAGGATATTTATTATTATTTAATACCAAAAATATCTTATTATGTGGGATAATTTATATAATTTAGATATACCTTTTTTAATTTATTTTTATTCGAGCTCAAATCAAGTGTGGGCTTGTGATTCATACATTGAAGTTTGTGCTTGAGCTAAGCTTTTAATTTTTAGTTTAAGCTGAATTCAAGCTAGAACTTTTGAGCTTGATTAAGCACTGATCTCAAGCCTACTAAGCTTAGCATGACACAGTAACACCCCTACCTCTCGTTTTAGTTTCCTCTTGTTTCTATTGCATTGTCATCATTTTCTTTTTCTTTTATAAATTTTTTAACTGCACAACATAGAACAACTATTCAAGCTAAGCTCCAAAGGTTGGTCTCATTCATCTAGATACTTGTGTGTGGACCATACATTTATGGAGACAGTTGGCACCCTTGAGTACCTAGTGGTGGCCTGGGCAGCAAGACTTGGCAACATGAGGCTCCTCTATTATGTTGTTCCTTTCTACCACTTGATCTAACTCTTCCTATACCTACAGGCTATGGCATGATGTTGAGGTGCTACATTTGCCTGGGAAGAGTTTTTCATGCTCCACTCTCAAATATCAAGGGTTCTTATAAATTCCTTAAAATAGGCTCATTATCATAGTGAAACATTAAAAACACTTCTATCAGCTTGACCGTTTACTAATCCATTGTTGATGAAGTTGTAGGGAACACCCACCATTATGTCTACCATTTTTTAGAAATGGCCATGAACTCTTGCGTATTTTTAAAAATGTCTATAATTTTTAAATATTAACACAAATGAACCAACACACAATAAAATCCCAATGACCAAATTACCCATCTCTTTCAAAAGTATTATATATATATATATATATATATATATAGGCTTTGTGTGTGGAGGAGGTGGTGGAGGTGGAGGCAAAGGAGGAGGACAAAGAAGTAGTTGAGTGAGTTGGTGGAGGTGAAGTGGAAGAATAACAGTGATTAGGCAATTTCTTGCCACTTGTGTGGCTTTCATATGTGCTATGAGAATAGAGAAAACTTGTTGCATTTTTTAGATTAAGCTATACTTCATGTTTATTTTTGAAAAATGCTAAAAAATCACACCACATAAGGAGACAAGGTTGCATGGCGAATTATTTCCATCCTCATGACAATTAGTCTGGTCATGGAAGCTGTCAAGGTATGGTTTTCTAACACAAAGAAGAGATAAAAAAGGAAAAAAAGTTCTTTCTTCCATAAGAATAGAAAATATGTTGATAAATATTTGATAAACATTGTAAATGAATGGTTTTTCAATCACAAAGTAGAGATAAACAAGAAAAAGTTCTTTCTTCCAAAAGGATAGAAAATGGTTGGTCAAAATTTGATGGAACATTGTACAAAATGCATTTAAATGAAATTTTGTACAAAGTGTATAAACACATCTAACACTTTCAAATTGATTTCTTTCATTATAAATTATTTTTAATAAATAAATTAGACAAGACATGACTAGAGTTATAACTTGGTTAAAGAAAAGAACGGACGACATCAGACATCCTTTCCATAAGAAATGGTGTTGAGATGAGTCATGCATGTTGTACTGGTTTGCCTCTTAGTGGATCGAACATCAAAAATATTTTCATGACCGGTTCTATGTCCAAAGCTTGTGACCATGCTACATGGGGCTCTTAACATGATACATAAAGGCAAACACAGCTTCTATGTACTAAGTTAGGAGGCTCATGTAGTATGGTCATGGGCTCTCGTCATGAAGCATGGTCAAGCTTGACCCGCCCACAAAACTTGTAAGGTTGTACAGTGAATAGGAATCAACTTACCTCAGCTGCGATTATTGAGGAAGATGATCACATTTAGCCCATATAGCCAACCTCAATTTTGATCCAAGATTACTTTTTTTAAATCATTAGTTGGTAAATAAGAATCGGGATATCTGAGATAGCTGTTCTTTCTCCATTCTTTCGGAGATCTATCCAAATTAGAGATTGATCGAGTACAGATGTAGATACACAACGTAATAGCAGTGCCAATGGCGACAAGCTTTTTCTACTTGAAAATAGAAAAATTATTGATTACTATGGGATTATCCTACGAGAGTTACTCCCACTTTATATGAGTTATTGTTTCTCAAGATATGTTACTCACACGTTAACATATGTTAGCAGAAGTGGGAGTTACCTTATTTATGGTAACATGAGCCTGCACAATCGATTTTTTGTATGATGGAAGTAAATTTCATGCGGTACTCCTAAGACTTTCTCTTAAAAATGAAAGGAGATACACAATTCTAGATTTAGCACTATTTATCAAAACAAGAAGCTACCATTCTACAAGCAGTCAAGGCAAGATAATATATACAGAATCATAACTATCTTTTATGTCATATTCCATCTAATTGCATTGACAATAACTTCTCTTTTGCCATACAATTTTACTCTTATAAAATGATCATGGAATCCATGTGAAAAAAGGAATTATGACAAGTTGAACACCTGAACCTCTTCGGGACCAATCAGTAACATATAAACAATTTATTAAAAAAATGCTTCAAATAAGTGTTAATTAAATAATAGAGTACAAGGTTAACAATAGATGCAAGAGTCGCAAATCAAAGCATTCACCATTTTTTTTTATCATAGTCATTGACATTCATATGGTACTCGGTGTTAATATTTGTGCTCCCATAACCCTGCCAATTAAATTATAAAGAAAAAGTTAACCTGAGCCCGGCTTTTACATGCTTGACATTGTAAGCATCAAATTGAGATCCAATGACACATTAATAGAGATTACGGGCAAGAGTTTCAAATCTACCAGCCCCTGAGTAACATGCACCATCGAAGGATGATCCATATATAATGTCGGGGCTCATGCTGACATACCTATGCCCGAACTCACACTAATGGGACTCTAATTAAAAACACTAATAAAAAAAATACACTTTCACACATGATCTGCCTGGCCAATTTATCCTCTCTCGGGCTGTCAGGCCTTGAAGTAGTTTTGTTTTAAAAAAATATCATTGGAGGAAGTAGAACAGAGCTGCATGGGGAATGTTTTTTCCACCCTCATTAAAATTAGTCTGACCATGGAAGCTGGTAAGACATAGAATTCAGTCAGAGTCTTCTTGATCAGTCAATGGTCATAACTTTTAATTCATCACCACCTCAGGAAACCTTTCCATCCCCACGCTGCAAATCTATGGACTTCTGTCCCAAGTCTTCTTGATCAGTCAATGAACACAATTTAAAATCATCTCCACCCATTACATCTCTTCACCTCCATTTTAAGATCAGTAGTGAAGGCTCCGCCGCTTTGATAGGCAAAAATGGGCAGGCACACGCGGCTGACTCTTCCCTTTGCTACCTTCCTCATCCTCTTCTTCCTTCCTCTTTGTTTGTCTAAACTTTCTGAAAGTCAGAGAGGTGCCATGACGCATCTCGCCGGCCTCCTGAGTCGATCTGAGTGGAACACTACAAACCCAGACCCCTGCTCTTGGCCGAGAGTTCATTGCACCAGGAACTCTGTAACTAGTCTCTATCTCTCCGGCTTCTCTCTTTCAGATACCAAGTTCTTCTCCTATCTCTGCCAGCTTGATACTCTGCAGTCAGTTGATCTCTCCAGCAACTTTCTTCCCTCTCTCACTGGTGAGTTTTTACAGAATTGTGGTGGATTTCAAGAATTGAAATCGCTCAACTTCAGTAATAACAGGTTATCTGGCTTTCTGCCTTCTTTTGCTGGATTCTCTTCATTGGAGGAGCTGGACTTGTCCAATAACTTGTTCAGAGGAAATATCATGTCCCAACTTGCTGGGTTGGCTCAAATCAGAAGCCTGATTTTGGACCACAATTCTTTTAGTGGTTCAGTTCCTACCCAGCTTGGGAAAGGGAAGCGATTGGAGAAGTTGATGCTGTCAAATAACTTGTTGGCAGGCCCCATTCCCAATGATTTACTCAAGTATCGGAATCTCAGTGTTCTTGATCTTAGCTTCAACTCTCTTACTGGCCCTCTTCCTGAAAAGATTGGTGAACTGACCAAACTAAATACTTTAATCCTTTCTTCAAACCATTTAACTGGGGTGTTGCCACTCGGTCTTTTAGAGATCACGACCTTGTCTCATTTTTCTGCAAACAACAATAGATTTTCAGCCTCCATACCTCAGAGGCTATCAAACAATCTTCAGGTACTGGATCTCAGTACAAATCAGTTAAGTGGGGTGATTCCAGATGGCCTTCTATCGCTGCCTAAAATAGAGAGGGTGGACTTAACTCATAATTCTCTACAAGGACCAATCCCCATTAAACTTTCTCGCAATCTGTTTAGATTGAGATTGAGTGGCAATTTGCTCAATGGATCAATCCCAATCACTATAGGGCAGCTCTCAAAGTTGACTTACTTTGAGGTGGATGAGAACAACTTGACGGGAAAAATCCCACCAGCGCTGGGGAACTGCAAGAAGCTTCAACTCCTGAACCTGGGTCAGAACTCGTTGGAGGGTCCGGTGCCAAAAGAGTTGGGCAATCTTCCAATGCTAGTAATCATGAAGCTTGAGAGGAATCGGTTGGATGGACATATTCCAGTTGAGCTTTCACATTTAAGAAACCTGATGACGCTAAATCTGAGTGCTAATTTGCTTACTGGTACAATACCTTCTTCAATCTTTGGCACACCCAATCTTCAGTATGTTAATTTGAATGATAATGAACTTCGTGGCTCAATACCGTCTGAAGTAAGCAACTCCAGCCAACTGCTGGAACTGCAACTTGCTAACAACGAGCTCTCGGGGAATATTCCGGAGATACTGCCTGACAGCTTGAAGATATCTCTCAACCTCAGTGGAAACCACCTCGAAGGACAGATACCCATGACCATTAGTTTACTTTATAACTTAGAAGTTCTTGACATCTCAAACAACAATTTGACTGGTGAGTGGCCCTTTGATGTTTTTCAAAGGAGCCTGACCCAAGTGAACATATCCTGTAATCAGCTTTCCGGACATCTTCCCCATTTTGACTCTCGTGTCAATGTTATCTTTTTCGGAAACAAAAACTTGATGCTCCGATCGCCCTCTACTGGTCTTACTACAGAATCATCCATGGGATCTACTGGTCTTTCTACAAAATCATCCAAGGGAAAAATGTCGACTGCTGTGGTGGTGGTTGTTGTGATTGTCTCTGCTTCTGTCTTTGATGGATTAGTGGCATTTGGGTTCCTCTTCATTTACAGACGACTTCATCCGGTACAAGTTGAAATTCTACCAACTGAAGAGGAGCTCCCGGCGGCCACCCCTGATCAGGTGCCGATGGCAGATCGCATGAGTCTTGTATTGGAGGATGTGGAATCTGCTGCCAGCCCAAGTTTGAACGGGGTGTGTGTTGGCAGAGCTGATGCCGCAGAACTCATTTAAGTTTGAATTGGACATGACACTACAAAGTTTCCCTTAGCTCCAGGGAATCAGAGTGGGCTCAAGCTCCACTCAGCTTAGTTTACGCAAATTTGTCGATTTTTTTTTTCATCTTTCATATATTTATGCTTCCCATGAAAGCTCCCATGATTATCTGTTCCCATCCATACACATGCAACTGGAAACCAGAGTTCACAGTATGTGGAGAATTTGGGGGTTGTTTGACTACAGATTCATGGAGGTTCATGGAAACTTCAGGTTTTATTTTTAATCTTATTTGGCTGCACCAATTCACATGGAAATCAGATTTTCCAAAGCAGATTCATTGTTGAAATTTTGCTGTTGGTTGTCAAATGTTGAAAGATTCACAGGTGATATAAAAATTAACATATGAATGAGCAATATAAATCATTAGACTAGGAAAATCAGTAGACAAGGGAGAGAGGTGATTAAGAGGGTGAGAGAGTCGGCGGAGACAGAGATGTCGGTGGGGAGTCAGGGGAGGGGGAGAGGCAGACGAATAAAAGAAGAAGAAGAAGCTGAACAGAGTTACGTAAATAAGACCCGAACCGTATAAAGGCCGAGTGGGCATGGGTTGGATGAAAATCGGGTTCAATTTGGGTTCTACATAAACCCGAAACTGACAGGCGTCTAATGAAGTGCGTGGGTGCAAAGGAATCCGTATGCGCGTAAGAGCAGCGGATCTGGACTCCATGATTCACGACTCCCCCTAATCTTAATTTTCTATTCTTAAGCATCACAATTCACAAACATGATTAGTTATTAAAAAAACATCATTATCAAAAAAGAAAAACTTATATCTGGTTAAATTTATAGTGGGCTATTTCTCCACTTAAGATCTGGTTAAATTTATAGTGGGCCAGAGCTTTGAGTCAAGTGAAAAGGTCAAAGTGGATCTCCTGGAATAGGTCCCATCAAACGAGCTTTGTACCCCATCCGTCCCACTTTAATAGTCCCATTTGGAAAATTAAAATTAACTAGAAAAACTTAAATGCGCTAGTTTATTCTAATATTCCAAATGTTGCTTTTAAAAAATTGGACGGACAGTATGCTGGTGAGGCTGAGATTAAAATTGGACGGACGGTATGCTGGTGAGGCTGAGTCGCTGAGATAGGTGGCTGTGTAGCCTGTGTTTGCCGCTTGTGATGTATGTATATTAGGGATTTAGGGTAATGGGTATTAGAGTTGGCGGATGCGGATGCGGATGCAGATGTTCATGGACAAGGGCTACCCTTGTTCATGGACAAGGGCTAAAAAGATTGTTCACGTTGTCTGCATCCATCCATGGACACCCTGAACAAAAATATGTTTCCTTTATATTCCCTCTGTCCCATTGCCAAATGGAGCTATTACTGTAGGACAGGGAGGTTATTTATGAACATGGACATAGATACAAATGAGTACAGGGGAACAACAACAGCCATGGACAAACTACTTGATAAATATATTCAAGTGGCCATATTGATTACAGTTGTTCTATAAAGAATTTAATTTACAACTTGTGACGGAGAGAAAAGGAAAGCTAACCACTTTTTTCTTCAAGCAAAATGAACAAAACAAAGTTTTTGTTTTGTTTTTCTTTATTGCAAACAAAGTTTTCACCAAAGAAGAGATATTCATTTATCTTAAAAGAGAAGCAATGTACATCAAATTTTTATACAAGGCATTTTATTTATCATCTCCTACCATTTTTTTTAATGAAGAGTGTCCAAGTCCAACAAAACAAAGTTTTTTTTTGTTTTCCTTTATTGCAAACAAAGTTTTCACCAAAGAAGCAATATTCATTTATTTTAAACGAAAAGTAATGTACATAAAATTTTTATACAAGGCCTTTTATTTATCATCTCCTACCATTTTTTATACTGAAGTGTCCAAATCCTTCAGATTGACTGTACACCTCCAATCTCCTTTAGCAGATACAAAGCTTAAACAACACACACCACTTCCTAAGGTGTGGTCCCAGCCATCCCACCAACAATTCAGCCCCTAGCATATTTATCATCTAATCAATCATAATTATTAATTTTATGTATTTTGTTAAATGTTAATCAACATAAACATATTAACTAACTAACTAACAACGTTAACATTTATTGGCTCATAACCATTGGAAAACATTAGTATTTAAGTATGGCTCATAACCATTGGAAAACATTAGTATTTAAGTATGGCTCATAACCATTGGAAAACATTAGTATTTAAGTAATATCTTAAAGCAAATAATATTATTTAAAAAATCAATACATTTCTAGAAATACATCTTTCTCTTGTTTCATTGATTAACATTATTAAGCAATTGTTCAATGATAAATCGTAAGGAAATTTATTACTGCAAAAAATGCCAGCTTTATTACAATGATGGCCCTACAAATCAATGGTAGGATGGATGCAATGGGTTAGATTAACTTAAATGGAAAAATTGGAAAATAGGAAGGACTTTCAAATAAAGTATGGATGAGGGGTAATGTAGGGGAATAATTGATGGAAAGCACACTAGATGAATTTGGCTATAATCATGCACAAATTTCCTCTTTCGTGAATTCAACAAGTAATATCACAAAATCAAAGAAAAATATAGAGAAAAGAAGCTTTTTTCCTTTTCAATAGAATTTCAGATAAAATTAAATGCTAATGGCTAACAAGATGTCGTCAACTATTTATGTAGGCCGTAGTGGAATAAATTATAAATAAAAGAGTTAAATCTAAGACTAAATCACTACTAACCAATTAAAAATAAAGAAAATAAGTCAAATAAATCCTAAAAAAGGAAAAACCCATTAAAGTAGCACTCCAACCCAAGTAAAAGACCTTTAGATAAGAGATCCCTTTATAGAAATTACAAATCCAAACAATATTCCAACAAAACGTAGAACAAAACGATCATTTGCACATAGAGGAGCAATCAATTGCTAGGCTGAAGATCAATTGTAACACAATTAACTATTGATTACATAAGGTATTGGAACTCTACAATTAATTTCCTTGTGTCCAATGAATCCAAACATAAATCATAAGGTTAGGAACATGGAAGGTTATAACAATATGGAAGCTAGTATTGATGACCATGGATACGGGTGTGCATTGATGATTTGTATGGTAAGCACTAAACGAGCGCGAACCCTTTGATCCACATGAAAAAATGTTATAACTAGTAATATATCATTGAGTATAATACTTCTTTTAAAGCATAGTAAGTCAAAAAAAGATATGTTTAAATATAGAGCCACAATCAATGAGTAATAACATCATAAAAATATAAATTAGTTTAGAGCACGATATGCATAATAGTATAACATAATTTGTAACTAACAAGTAGATATTAATTACATAATAGAATATTATATCATCAATGTCTTATCAATTAAAAATACTATAATGTTAACACAACAACTACAAATATTATAACACTTAAAAGGTAGAATCCATAAATCATAGTACCCATACAAACTATTACTCCCTCCGTCCCATATTAAGTACTCTAAATTTAGTTTATTTTGGAACTAAATAAGATATAGGGGTGTAAACGGCGTCCGTTTGTTCGATGTCCATCAGTGTCTGTGTTCGTTTGCACTAAAATGGACAATATTATTTTTTGTCTGTCACTAATACGGATGGACATGGACAAGGGTTTGCCGTGTCCGCGGTCGTCCGTGTCTGCCAACTATATATTTTATTATTATTAATTTTATTTTATACTAAATTACTAACCTATTTCACATAGTTAATCTTCATAAAAAGATTATAAAAAAATACATATTATACTCTCACATGTCTTCTATAACATTATTATTTATTTATTTTTTAGATTAGACTATCTTACTATTATTATAACTTATTTTTAATTAATTTTTTACCAACCACTCTTAATTTGAGAACAAAGTAGTATATGTTAAACCTTCACCTTCATTCCGTCCGTTTTCGTTCGTGTCCATCATGGACAAATACAGATGAACAAACACATGGTCCGCATGAAAACGGACGATAGCAAACATGCCTTGTCTGCGCCCGCATCCGTCCGTTTGCACACCTAATAAGATACTTAATATGAGTGACAAGAATATTATGGAGTAACGCCTAAGTTAGATGTGTAAGTAAATACTTAATTATGGAGCACTATATTTAGAAAATAATTTCTGTAAATTGTATGGACCAACCCGTATTGTTCTCATATAATTTTAAAAAAAATTATATGTTAACACATGCATTCTTAGAAAATGAGATGAGAGGGCACATGCAACCATGAAATATGAGTCACCCAAAAAAAAAGGAGGCCAACTTGGTTATTTATACTAGTGAGTGGGTAAGTGAGCCTGCATAGGCCTAATTAATGAACAAATGAAACCATTTTTCCAGAATTTTCTTAAATGAATGTGACAAAGTCAAAACCCATTTAACAATTTAAGTAAAGGTCGGCAGCCCAAGAAAATAGCTTGACGATGAGAAGGGTTGTGGGTCCTAGAGTGGGATCCACTTCCTCAAAACAAGAAAATGTACATAAATTATACCAAATTTTGTGGTAACCTTGTGGTTTATGATAGACACTAATATATTCTATGAGTATTTCAAAGACTGAAGTTGAGTTTTTAGTAGTCTAATTTCTCATGTGAGTGTTGAACTCCTAGATGAGGTTATTGTGTCTAGAGTACGTACCTTCTGATATTTGTTTTTTTTTTCTTATAAGTTTGATTGTGACTCTGAAACATACGCATGACTTTAATTGATCTCCAAGAGATTATTTTCTTCGATGGATTCATTATTGGAGTATTTTGTTGGAATCTTCATTTTGGTTTTGTAATCCTACTAAGTATACCTATATACTTTGCATCATTTATGGTACACATTGTTACATCCCAATTTTTAACCTAATAAACTTTACTTATCAATATTAACTCTGTTTTAGCATCATTTTTTGTCAACCCTTTTATTTGATTTGTAGGGTTCTTAGAGTTTGTGGGTTTAAGCAAAAAACGCAAAATTTTCACACACCAAGATCGTAGACTACGACCTTGTTGTGCGTGTCTTTGGCGGGACCCACATTCTGGTTGTAAGAAACATGTACTTGTGTGGTCTTGTTTCGAAGGGCTTGTCACTACGAGTCCAACGGTACTAAGATCGTGAAATTCCGAGTTCGGGGAAAAAAGTTTTACCCGATTTAAATTTGTTTTTCATTTTATAAAAAAAATTGAAATAGTGACGTCAGCAGGCTGACGCCAGCGCTGACGCACTGGTGTCAGCCGGTGCTGACGTCAGCGCTGACGCACTGGTGTTAGCCGGCGCTGACGTCGACGTCGACGTCGGAGTCGGCAGGGGCTGACGCGGCCGCCTTTGTGGCAGGAAGACCTGTCGTAGCAGGGCTAGCCGTAGGCTAGCACTATGGCTAGCAGCGCTGCTAGCCGCGGCTATGGGCCATTTTGTCGGCCGTTGGATGCACACCATGTGACTTCTCCTATAAGTAGGGAAGGGAAGGGAAAGGGGAGGGCGGGGGAGGAGTGCCCAACTCGCTCCTACCCCTCTTCCCTTCTCTTTGCCTTCGCCACACCGTTTTTATACCTTAAAACATGTGTTTCTTAACTTTTCCATGTCCTTTCTTGTCCGTTTAAAAACCGATTTTACCTAAATCGATGGTGCCCGACGTCGTGAGAAGGTCTGTTCTTCGAGATAACCCCTCTAAATAGTAAAAATGACCCGAGGCTCGAAGAGACCCTGTCCGCCACTCTCAGGCCAAAAACGAGGACTGCCCGACGTTAAGGGAGGTTCTGCCCACCTCACCCGAGCCGCACAAGGAGACGGTCCCAGTGCTAGGGGAGGTTCTGCCCTCCTCACCCGAGCCGGACAAGGAAACGGTCCCAGCGCTAGGGGAGGTTCTGCCCGATTCACCTGAACCGGCAAAGGAAACCATTTCTGCATAGGGGAAGGTGCCGCCCACCGCTTTTAAGCCGACTGCAAACGTAGGCTTAACAAGGGTAGGTGGTTTTAAATTCTATTTTCATGTTAGGGCTATACTCCTTTCTTTTCTCTTATCGCTCCAAGTCGTATAATGGAGATTATTTTAAAGGGATTTAAGGGTCGGACAAAAGTCCGTCCTTACGAGATCATTTTAATATTATTTATTTGAACATTATTTGGTTATTCTGTTTATTTTACAAATTCGGAATTTGAAGGGTAGTTCTTCGGTATGTAACACCAAGGACTATCGGAGTTTATTACTCCTCGATACTGCCTAAAGAGGCTTTCTGGCGCGCATAGGAGTTGGGGAGTCATGGGAAAACGCCTCTTCTTCTGATCCCGTTGCTCCATGAGCATGGGTGTAAGTCGTTTTAGTATCGGCGACATTCTGTGTACGAAAAGAATTTGTTTTAAGTTATGTGATTGTTTGATTTTGGAATTATCATACGATCTATTTTGTCTCTACATGTTTATAGTATTTAATGCTATCTACTGGGTATAATATTTTATACTCGCCCACCCCTAGATAATGCAGGTATAAATACCAGTTTGGGACTGTAGCCGATCGGTCTGGGGAACAAGAGCTGATATGCTAGATTTTGTTTAATTAAATATTTTGTATACATTGTATATTTTTGCTGACATAAACTTATGGCGTGTATAGCTCTAATTTATTTTGAATTTTTGTACGTATGCACTTTATCATCATTATGAGTTTCTTGTTTATACACGGTCAATCCGGCCCCTCTACACTTACAAATTTTACGTAATGCCGACTTTTAAGTTAATGTAAAAAGTCGGGACGTAACAATTGGTATTGGAGCCCGAGGTATGACTATCTATAAACGAGTAACTAAATCAGTTAGCATAAATATAAGTGTTATACATATTTTATTTTTAGCTACTTAAATAACTTTATGTGTTTTGTTTAGAATAAAGCAGATGGGTAAGTCAAGGATGAGACACATCGCGGGTTCCTTGTTCCACTACCCCATGCGTAAATTGCCCTTACCAACAAGGGCAAAGGGTGAAGAGGATCCTTTGATTGTTGAGATTTTAGACTCCGAGGATTTCACGATCCCGTACTCTCCTACTACGTCCATAGATAGTAGCAAGGAAGAAAGTCGGGCCCCCAACACCCTTATTGTGATATCAACAGACACTGATGTGACTTATACCCCGGCATCACCGAGCGACGTGGTGGAGGTGTACCCTTCCCCTACACCTCGTAATGTAGTGGAAGAGTATATTTCTTACACCCCTGTCACGCCCCCTGGTGATAACGGAGTAGAAGTACACGTCATATCCGACTCATCCATGACTCCTTCGGAAGAAGAGCCCTGTGATGATGATGAGGCGGAAATTCGGGTGGATGGACCCAGGAGGGAATGGTCCTTCACCGTGGTGGAAGAACTCCAATCTTGGGACTTGCAGATGCCCATGATGGCAGTAGATGCGCTTGAAGAGGGTGAGTATGAGGCCCAACAACCCCTTAAGATTTTGGCACCTCCGCAAGATAGGTACCTCAGAGGTGACAGATGCCTACTCTGCGGACGCCCAAACCACTCTGTCTCCACTTGCCCAAAGCCCAAAATAGGTAGTGGCAGTCACTCGGTTATATGATTAACCTTGACAACTCTTGGAATAGAGTTGTGATCTTTTGCTATCTCTATCAGTTAGTTTAACCTACTACTGTTTTATGTTCATGTTTTTTTGGCTTGTCTACTTAACATCTTTTGTTAGATTTGTATCAAACTTTGAAGTAATTATGAAAAAGAAACTTTTGTGGTGGTCACTCAAATTTTGTTATTTTGAACTCGTGATTAGATGTCGCCTACTAGTGGCGAGGATGTGCTGCCATCAGATAGCTCCACCCCCATAGATACTACAAATCAGGGGATGGTAGCAACGGAGGATACAATGTCCAACCTCCTTGAGTTGATGATGCAAAGAATGACAGAACGTCTTCAGACTCAGGGCTATCAAATCATTCCAATTGACAAAATGGGAGAAAGTAGTCATGGTGAGAGGAATTTACCCGAGAGATTTAAGAAGCTTGCACCAACTTTCACCGGTGAGGATGGCCCCGAGGCCGCTGAAAAGTGGACCTTCGAATGCGAAAGAATCTTTAACGTATTGAAGGTCCCAGATGATCGGAAAGTGTCACTGGCAACCTTCGCCATGACAAGAGAAGTTGCTTTTTGGTGGCCAACTGCAGAGAGAAACTTCTTCTCCGACAGTCATAATATCAAGTGGGAGGATTTTCGTGATGTGTTGTATGACAAGTACTTTCCCCCACATATCCAAGAGAAAAAGGAGAAAGAGTTCCTAGACCTCCAACAAGGAGGAATGACAGTAGGGCAATATGAGAATAAGTTCATCCAGTTGCAGTGTTTTGCTTCGGATGATTGCACCACTGAAGTTAAAAAAGCAAGGAAGTTCATAAGAGGGCTGAACAGTGGCCTTAAAAACCGGGTCGTGGGGTTCCAACCTACCACATTCGCTAAGGCAGTGGAATTGGCCTCTATCATGGAGCAGGACCATAAGGAATTCCTTGAGGAGCTCAAGGAGCGTAATCAGAATGGCGGTTCAAAGCCTGACGACAAAACGAGGAAATTCCAATCTAATAATCATCCTGGAAATCGCAAGTTACAAAGGGCATTTACCCCTCAAGCTCAATCCTCGGGGGAAAAGAAGACGGAGAAATGTACCAAGTGCAATCGCTTCCACCCTCACGGCCCTTGCTACTTCGCGGAAGGAAGATGTTTTTCATGCGGCGATTTAGTGCACAAGGTACGAGACTACCCAAAAAAGAAGGAGCAAGAAGAGCCCAAGGCCGACCAAAAACCTAAGGCCCAAGGCCGAGTCTTTGCCATCACAGCCGCTGAAGCACAAACTTCTAACGTCGTCATCCAAGGTACTCTTCTAATCCTTGATAAGATTGCTAGAGTACTTATAGATGCAGGGTCAACTCACTCGTTCATATCACGGGATTTTGCTTTAAATACCTGTTATCCTATTATGGAATTAGGATTTTGCCTTGAAGTGTTGACCCCTATTGGAAAAACTCTAGTCACTCAAATTTTTTTGCAAGGAGTGCCGATTAGTATTGCAAATAAAAGCTTAAGTGCTGACTTAATTCTCTTAGGCATGACAGATCTTGATGTCATCTTAGGAATGAATTGGTTAGCAGTTAATGGAGCTTTGGTGGACTATCAAAAGAAGAGAGTCATTTTTAGTAAACCAGGAGAGAAAGATTTTATCTTCCAGGGGTTGAGGGATTCTTCAGGGTCGTACCTTATTTCGGCCATTAAAGCTCATCGACTGATGAATAAGGGATGTCAGGCCTACCTAGCTAGTATTGTTACTGAAGAGAAAATGGCTAAGATAGAAGAAATTGACATTGTCTGGGATTTCTCTGATGTTTTCCCTAACGATTTGGTCGGTCTTCCACCAAAAAGGGAAATAGACTTTACTATTGACCTTTTACCAGGGACAACACCCATTTCTAAGGCCCCATATCGAATGGCTCCCGCAGAATTGAAGGATCAACTGCAGGAGTTGTTAGATAAAGGGTTCATCCGACCCAGTGTCTCACCCTGGGGAGCACCAGTCCTCTTCGTGAAAAAGAAGGACGGGTCTCTAAGACTTTGTATAGACTATCGGATGTTGAATACCCTCACTATAAAAAACAAATACCCCTTACCCCAAATTGATGATCTATTTGACCAGCTTCAAGCCGCTAAAGTCTTTTCAAAGATAGATCTGAGGTCTAGTTACCATCAATTAAGAATTCGGGATGATGATATTTCTAAGACAGCTTTTCGCACCCGATACGGACACTACGAATTTCTAGTAATGCCATTCGGGTTGACGAATGCCCCTGCCGCTTTCATGGATCTCATGAATAGAGTATTCCGGGCCTACTTAGACAAGTTTGTGATCGTGTTTGTCGATGATATTTTAGTTTACTCATCTTCCCTCGACGAACATCGGAAACACTTACAAATGGTTTTACAAACCTTGCGAAACCATCAGTTATATGCTAAACTAAGTAAGTGTGAGTTTTGGTTGGAACAAGTTGTCTTTTTAGGTCATGTTATTTCAAAAGACGGAGTCTCTATCGACCCAGCCAAGATAGAAGCGGTTTTAAAATGGGAAAAACCTAAGACCGTCACGGAAATTCGAAGTTTTCTCGGTCTTGCAGGGTATTACCGAAGATTCATAAATGGATTTTCTAGTATTGCCCTACGCATGACTAAGTTAACTAGAAAAGGAGTAAAGTTCATATGAGATGAGGCTTGCAAGAAGAGTTTCCAAGTGCTGAAGGTAAAGCTAACAACTGCACCGGTTTTAGCCTTACCATCAGGAAGTGGGGGGTTTGTCGTTTATAGTGATGCTTCCGGTAAAGGTCTCGGTTGTGTTTTGATGCAACACGGGAAAGTGATAGCTTACGCTTCACGACAGCTGAAAAAGCATGAAGTTAACTACACCACTCATGATTTGGAATTGGCGGCTGTAGTCTTTGGCTTGAAATTTTGGACGCATTATCTGTACGGGGAGAAGTTAGAAGTCTTTACCGACCACCAAAGTTTAAAGTATATCTTTTCACATAGTGACCTCAATATGAGGCAAAGGACGTGGATTGAGTATATTAAGGACTATGATTTCTCTATCCTTTACCATTCGAGTAAGGCCAACGTGGTGGCCGATGCGTTGAGCAGTAAGGCTGAAGGAAGGATGGCGCATATACTTGTAAAGGAATGGAGATTATTTGGGAAATGATTAACTTCCAACCCGAGTTACAACGAGGGAATAAGGGATCGTTCATCGCTAACTTATCCATTAAGTCTGCAATGATTGAACACATCCTTAAGGCTCAACAAGAGAGCGAAGATGTACTAGCACTCTTGGAGAAACCGGACTTCACTAAAACCCCCAACAATGGTATCCGTTTCCGAGGAAGATTGGTGGTTCCTTCTATACCTAAGTTAAGGGAAGACCTCTTACATGAAGCACACCGATCTCGGTATACCATCCACCTTGGAGGGACAAAGATGTATCATGATTTGAAAAGAAGTTTTTGGTGGAATGGAATGAAAAGAGACATTGGAGATTATGTGTCTAGATGCTTAACGTGCCAGAAGGTTAAGACAGAATACCAGAAACCTTCAGGAACCCTTCAATCCATGGAAATCCCGGAGTGGAAATGGGAACATATTACCATGGATTTTGTCTCAGGTTTGCCAAGAACGACTCAGGGTCACGAGTCAATATGGGTCATAGTAGACCGACTCACAAAGTGTGCTCATTTCCTACCATTAAGAAAGAAGCACACCTTGGAGTCGTTGACGAAGTTGTATGTGAAGGAGATTGTGAGTCGGCATGGAGTACCTCTATCCATCATCTCAGACAGGGATGGCCGATTTACATCCAAATTTTGGCAAGGACTCCAACAAGAATTGGGCACTAGTCTCAAGTTTAGTACTGCCTTCCACCCCCAAACTGATGGCTAGTCAAAGAGGACTATTCAAACCCTGGAAGACATGTTGCGAGTATGCGCTGTCGAATGGAAGGGTAATTGGGATGACCATTTGCCTTTGGTCGAATTTCCTTACTACAAAAGCTTCCACTCGAGCATTGGCATGGCTCCCTACGAGGCTTTATATGGGATACCGTGTAGATCTCCAACGTGCTGGAGTGAGGTGGGAGAACGTCAACTTCTAAAATCAGAATTCTTGCAACAATGTGCGGAGAAGGTAAAACTCATTAAGGAACGGCTAGTAACGGCACAGAGTTGTCAAAAGAGTTATGCTGACAAAAGGCGGAAGGACCTCGAGTTCAGCGTAGGTGATCATGTACTTTTGAAGATTTCGCCAACTCGAGGAGTAATGCGTTTCGGCATTAAAGGCAAATTAAGCCCACGCTTTTCGGGTCCTTTCGAGATCCTTGAAAGGATAGGCCCGGTGGCTTACAGGTTAGCCTTACCCCCGTAGCTTGATAGTGTCCATAACGTCTTCCACGTATCCATGCTTCGGAAGTACGTTCAAGACCCCTCACATGTTCTTGATCAAACATCTGTTACTCTAAGGCCTGATTTGTCATTTGAGGAGAAGCCAATTAAGATTTTGGACCGAAAAGAACAAATCCTCAGGACAAAAAGGATTCCGTTAGTGAAAGTTCTATGGCAGCATCATTCCTCGAAAGAGACAACATGGGAGTCAGAGATTGAAATGTCAAAGAAGTATCCCGAGTTATTTTTTCATTAAACAGTGTTCAAATTTCGAGGTCGAAATTTTTGTAAGGGGAGTAGATTGTTATATCCCAATTTTTAACCTAATAAACTTTACTTATCAATATTAACGTTGTTTTAGCATCATTTTTCGTCAACCCTTTTATTTGATTTGTAGGGTTCTTAGAGTTTGTGGGTTTAAGCAAAAAACGCAAAATTTTTGCACACCAAGATCGTAGACTACAACCTTGTTGTGCGTGTCTTTGGCGGGACCCACATTCTGGTTGTAAGAAACATGTACTTGTGTGGTCTTGTTTCGAAGGACTTGTCACTATGAGTCCAACAGTACTAAGATCGTGAAATTCCGAGTTCGGGGTAAAAAGTTTTACCTGATTTAAATTTGTTTTTCGTTTTATAAAAAAAAATTTGAAATAGTGACGTCAACAGGCTGACGCCAACGCTGATGCATTGGCGTCAGCCGGCGCTGACGTCAGCGTCAGCAGGGGCTGACACAGTCAGCCCCAGCGGCCTTTGCGGTAGGAAGACCTGCCGCTTTTGCGGCAGGGCCAGCCGCAAGCTAGCCCTATGGCTAGCCTGCGCAACTAGCACTGCTAGCCAGTAGGGCTAGCTGCGGCTATGGGCCATTTTGTTGGCCGTTGGATGCGCGCCATGTGGCGCGCATCCAACGGCTGACTTCTCCTATAAGTAGGGAAGGGGGGGGGGGGGGAAGTGCCCAATTTGCCCCTACCCCTCTTTGCCTTCGCCACACCGTTTTTATACCTTAAAACGTGTGTTTCTTAACTTTCCCATGTCCTTTCTTATCCGTTTAAAAACCGATTTTACCTAAATCGATGGTGCCCGACGTCGTGAGAAGGTCTGTTCTTCGAGATAACCCCTCTAAATAGTAAAAACGACCCGAGGCTCGAAGAGACCCTATCTGCTACTCTCCGGCCAAAAACGAGGATTGCCCGACGTTAAGGGAGGTTCTGCCCGCCTCACTCGAGCCGCACAAGGAGACGGTCCCAGTGCTAGGGGAGGTTCTGCCCGCCTCACCTGAGCCGGACGAGGAGACGGTCCCAGCGCTAAGGGAGGTTCTGCCCGCTTCACCCGAACCGGCAAAGGAAACCATTTCTGCATAGGGGAAGGTGCCGCCCACCGCTTTTAAGCCGACTGCAAACGTAGGCTTAACAAGGGTAGGTGGTTTTAAATTCTATTTTCATGTTAGGGCTATACTCCTTTCTTTTCTCTTATCGCTCCAAGTCGTATAATGGAGATTATTTTAAAGGGTTTTAAGGGTCGGACAAAAGTCCGTCCTTACGAGATCATTTTAATATTATTTATTTGAACATTATTTGGTTATTCTGTTTATTTTAAAAATTCGGAATTTGAAGGGTAGTTCTTCAGTATGTAACACCAAGGACTATCGGAGTTTATTACTCCTCGATACTGCCTAAAGAGGCTTTCTAGTGCGCATAGGAGTTGGGGTGACATGGGAAAACGCCTCTTCTTCTGATCCGGTTGCCCCATGAGCATGAGTGTATGTCGTTTTAGTATCGGCAACATTCTGTGTACGAAAAGAATTTGTTTTAAGTTATGTGATTGTTTGATTTTGGAATTATCATACGATCCATTTTGTCTCTACATGTTTATAGTATTTAAAGCTATCTACTGGGTATAATGTTTTATACTCACCCACCCCCAGATAATGCAAGTATAAATACCAGTTTGGGACTGTAGCCGATCGGTCTGGGGAACAAGAGCTGATATGCCAAATTTTGTTTAATTAAATATTTTGTATACATTGTATATTTCTGCTGACATAAACTTATGGCGTGTATAGCTCTAATTTATTTTGAATTTTTGTACGTATGCACTTTATCATCATTATGAGTTTCTTGTTTATGCACGGTCGATCCGGGCCCTCAACACTTACAAATTTTACGTAATGCCGACTTTTAAGTTAATGTAAAAAGTCAGGATGTAACACACATCTTGTAGGAAAAAGAGTTTTCTTAAGAGGGTTTTTGGGCAAGTCATAGCCATAGTGAAGAGTTTCTCCTTTCTACTCCTGATTTGCTTTTTTTTCATAGGTTTATCTGTAGGCACGTGAGAGTACTATCATTTATTGTTAATATTGATCAGTGTGTCATGTGTCAGACAAAGTGCCCAATAGTAGATCCTATAGCTATTTTAAAATTATAGAGATATTTTAGTGATGTATTTATTATATTTATCATAAATTTTTCTTGTGAAAATGTGAATGCATTGTCCCCAGTGTGATTTGTTTATTTATGACAAATGTGTTTCCCACTACATCTCATTTAAAGTTTCATGACATTTTTTCATAACAAGAAAGATTTAGAAAATGCATGTTTAAAATTGGGGACATGAAAAATTGGTATCAGAGAAATTTATAGGTCAGTTGTTCGCTTGTCTATTATTAATGCTTTGATTAATAGTAAGAAAGATTGGTTGGGCCTAGGGTAGCGAGTAAACTATTATTTTGTTTGTCTTATTATGTGTCTATAGATCCAAATGGTGCAAACACAAAGCTAAGTGCATGAAACAGACAAACTCTTTGCCTCCAATGTAGCTAGAATTATGAAATAGTGAGAGAAGAATCTCCAAAGATAACAATCACCTCCTCCAGTTTTCATTTGACCTTGATTCAAATGTGCAGGAGGATTTAGAAGAAGAACCAGAGCAAGAAAAAGGAGAAAACCCTATAAAAGAAGAACCCAAAGAAGACCCATAAATGGATCCCAAGGAATACCAAATGGAGGAGGAAGTGATCCATCCAATAGAAGAGGATGTGTTACAATTGGACTGGGAAGTCCCAATAATTGATGGAGATGAGGATGATAGTTCATATAACTAGTGGTTAGGTGATTCTGGTGGGTCTAGTATTTGTACCCTTAGTCAATGTTTCATATAACAAAGAGTCCGAGTTTAGGTTGGACTTCAAGTCAGGACCACCTATGATTTTTGAGATTTCTAATGAGGATGACGAGGTTTCTTGTAGAAGCCATGGTTAGGTGAGTTCACCTTCCTCTCTTTTATTTATTTATTTATCATTTTTTATGTGTTCTGCTTTGAATAAAGAGTGTTTGCTAGACTTTTGGAAACCAAAAGTTTTTTATTAATCAAAATGATTTGAATACATAATTTGATTTCTAATTTTTGAATACATGATTTTCAAACAAAAATAAAGTATGGGTTCTAAGGGTGATGCGGAGAGCAAGGGATCGAATGCCATCCTATCTTGGAGACTGAGTGCATAGCTTTAGATTGTCCAAGTATTCCTGCATGTACTTGGTCGACTTCTTTCATCTTTGGTCAGCTCCTTTCATCTTTCCCTTCTCCTCATTCCCCCTTTCCTTTGCAATTGCACCAAAATCACTCTCAGTATCCTCACTAGCTCCCTTGTCTTCATCTTTGGCCACCCTTTCCCTAGCACCTTCATATGCCACAACCTCACTTTCTTCCTCGTCTATGCTATATGTAATATTTAGGGAATTTCATGTAATTTTCATGAATGTTTCCTAATTTTTCCCCAATTTTTTTGGACGTAGGGTATATGGAGTATTTTTTTGGTTGTGCAGATGGGGTGATTGCAATAGAGGGAAAGGGAAGATTTTCCCTCCTCTTTTCTCCCTCTTTTCCCCTTTGATTAACTCTAAGCTTCTTCCCCCTTTAATTAATTGTTGTAAGCCTAACCCTATCCTAATTGTGTCTTTGGAGAAGAATTAGAGGGCTTTGGGAGGAGGAAGGTGGCGGATGACAAAGCTTCGGTGGCGGTAGATTGACAATAACCTTGCATTCAAGGTAGGATTGTACATTAACACTAATTTATACAAATATTTAGGGTTAATTAACATGGTTTATGCTTAATTATGAGATCATGGTAGAAAATCCCCCTTTTTTTATTAATTTAGTGGAGCTTGAAGGTTGAGTCAATGTGACACCAGTGGTCGGCGGGATTTGGATGTTGTAGAAGCTAGCTACAAGTGAGCGAGTCGCAGGCCGTAGCCAGGTTGGCTAGCCAGCGAGCAGCGAGAGGAAGGGAAGGGCTTGTCGTAAACCTCTTGTTACCTTCTCCTATTCCTTCTTTTTCCTCTCCGGCAGCCGCACAGTGAGTTGTAGGGTAATGGCAAGGTGGAGGTCGTAGTGTTGCCCCTATCTTCCTCCCTTTGCTTTCTCTCTCGCTCATCTTGTGTAGCTATCACAAGGGAGTGGGCGGTGGCCGGTGGAATGGGCAACACGATGAGCTCCTTCCTCCCCTCCCTATGCCTCCTCCTTCCTCTGCTCCTCCTTTTTTCCTCTTTCTCTACAGTGCCCCCCGGCGCAAAGATGATGCAGGAGTAGGGCTAAAGCAGGAAAGCCTTTGATAACATGAACTTCTACATAGCTGGGTCTGAAGTAGGAAAGCCTTTGATAGCATGACAATACATATCTAGGTTTTCTACAAGTTGTTTTTAATACTCAAAATCCGTGTATTTGTGCTGATTGATATGTAAGGCACCTCATGCCACTTATGAACTTTTGTATCTCATTGCCTTGTTACTCAAGTTTACACGGTTGATCCTTTACAATCGATGTAGTTTGGACTTAAGAAATTTATCTTAAAAAGTTGTAACGTTGGACTCATTTTTAGGGGCATTATACAAAATATGAGTGCAATACAGAAAGTTCGGCAAAATTTCATCGTCACCCGATTTATATGGTAGAATGATTATTGAGCATCACTGATCGATAAACCATGAAGATGTTTATTACCACACAAAATGCTAACTTTATTGTACATAGTAGGCCCCAAAAATCAATTGTTTAGATACAATGCAAGCAATGGGTTATTCAGGGTAAAAGCTATTGTCGGAATAGCAATGCTCTTATTTCTATGAACGCAACTATTTCCCCCCCACAATTCACTCAGGGCCCCCCCAAATTTTACACACCTCAAATAAAATACAGAATTTACTTCCCTACACCCCATTCTCACCATAAAAATTATTTTTACTCAGAATATCTGTATCATGCCCCCCACCTCCCATTATTCTATTTCCCCCTCCCGTCGTTTCTCTAGCTTCTCGTCTTTTCTTCTTCATTTCTGTCCCCTCTCCTCCGGTGAAGTCCCCTCCCCTCCCCTCCCGTCTTTTCCTCTCCATTTACATCCCCTCTCCTATGGTGAAGTCCCCTCCCCTCCCGTATTGCACCTTTGACATGTTAACAACTTTGAGATCAGGAGATTAGCAAAAGTGTTGTTGTTTGTGGAAAATAATACAACTCTTTAATTGAATCATGAACCAGCAACAATTTTCTTCTTTTGATGCTTTTTTGTGGTGGTTTTTTTGGTCTATATGAAGGGAAGAAAGGGGGGGTATGAAGGGTAATGCGCTTCACGAGTTTGCAGGATGAAGTTCATGAATTGTTTTATGGTTTGAACCTTCTGGATGAGTTCTGGCAGGGATCAATCACTACCAAAGTAGTAAGAAGTTGACGGGGACATACGGTCCCCGTATGAATTTATTTGATGTGGTTGGGGGTACCCCTCGCTAGACAACTTCCAGAAGATTTTTAAGGGTGTTGAAACCTTCTGGATGAGTTCTGGCGGGGATCAATCACTGCCAAAGTATTAAGAAGTTGATGGGGACATACGGTCCCCGTATGAATTTATTTGATGTGGTGGGGGGTACCCCCCGCTAGACAACTTCTAGAAGATTTTCGCATCCATTGAAACCTTCTGGACGAGTTCTAGCGGGGATCAATCATTGCCAAAGTAGAAAATCAATAAAGATGACTTGCTAAGCAGCCAAATGAAGGATTTTTTTGAGTTGGATGGGAAGCAATGATTTTTAAGTTCATGCAGACAGTTCTTTAATTAGGGATGAGAGAGAGGAGAAACTCATGTAATTAGCCTTCTTTTCATGCATGGAAAAGCAATTGGGAGGGACGACTATTATAGGCAAGGAGGAAGATGGGAGGAACGCTCACAACCTTCTTGCCGTTGGCGAGAACTTCATGCACGTCGAGCACAATAAAGGGGATATGAAAAGGTTTTTTCCTTTTCTTTATAGACTGTGGTGCCTTGTAAGAATAGTGTGGGGGTGCTAAGTAATAAAAAAAATACCTACATATTTCTTATTTGGGGGGGCCTGAGTAAATATTCGGGGCGGGGGGGGGGGGGGTAGCCACGTTCAGAGATGGACTTAAAATGTGAAAATTGGTAAATATGAAAGACTTTCAAATAAGTTAAGGATTAGGGATTAATTCACAAGAAGCCAAACATTAAAGACTACTATGTAAACCCCATTTTTGCATCACATTCAGTAGAGAATACAGGGAAGCATTGCATGCCACTTAACACGGTAATTTATGATCATGTTCCCCCCTCATGGAGGTTTCTTAAAACTAATTGCATTTATTCATTTTTTAAGGAAGCAATACTCTCTAGCATTTTCAATCGTCGTAAAGAAGCTCTGGGTTTAATAGTTTAAAGGTAGGAACAGCAACAAGCGGGGTTGCCTTCTTCAATGCAATCCCAAACTGCTCAGACATATCAAGCTCCGTCCCCTCCGGCAACTTCCAGTTAAAAGTGTGCACCAGAGAAGCCAGAATGTGGGGCGCCATCCTGTCAACCATGGGAATCCCCGCACATATCCTCCTCCCTGACCCAAACGGAATGTAACGGAAGTCGTTACCATTGAACTCGCATTTGTTTCCCTCCATCAAGAACCTCTCTGGCTGGAACTCTGACGGGTTGTTCCATAACTTTGGATCCCTGTGTATAGCCCATGCATTCACCAAGATCCGAGTATTTTCGGGGACGGTGTACCCACTGACTCTACAGGTCTGGCTTGGACGGCGCGGGGTCAGCAGTGGGACGACCGGGTGCAGGCGGAGGGCTTCCTTCACGATGGCTTGCACATAGTGCAGCTGGGGCAGGTGGGTCTCTTGCACGAGGTTGTCCTTCCCAACCACCAGCTCTATCTCCTCTTGGGCCTTTCTCATCACTTGTGGATGCAGCATCAAGCTGGCCATGGCCCAGGATATTGTGTTGGCGGTGGTATCGGTGCCCGCCATCACGAGGTCCTGGTTGAACAAATTAAATACGTCAGAAAAGAAACCTGCAGAATGAACTGCTCATTAATCCACGACGACTACTCCAAGTGCCATTCTTGTTTTCTATCGGTGGAAGCAAGCATTGGCATGCAAATCCTTTTATTTTATCAGCTCGAAATGTTATGGTTCTTCCTTCTTTCCTCCATTAACTGTGTTCAATCAGGTTTCATCAATTGTTCTTATCTAGCATATAAGGTAGAACAAAAGGCAATTGACGTCAAATCACTAAGGTGACACATTGCATTTTTGTTTTTTCGAGGAATTAAATTTGTGAAGTAAGCGAGTTAAATAAAGATTCCTTAAAAAAAGTTAAAAAATAAAGTAAATAAACATGCCAATAACCCAAAACATTAAATGAGATTATCAACCCCTAAATTCACAATGTTTTCGTAACACATAGCGACAACTCGTTTTATATACTCCCTTGGTTTCATTTTTATAGTCTCATTTGTATATAAAAAATTGTAAATTTTATAAAAGGCAAGAAACTTTTTAAGTAAAATTTTGTTAAGCAGAAAGCGCACGAGAAACAAAAGGATACATCAGATACAACTTATAATCTCCAATCAACGGACTGACAGCAAGAAAAAAACCAAACCGAGGAGAGTATGAAAAGATCTCCCCGTTAACTCTCAAACAAAGAAAAGAAAACAAAATAGATTAAATCTAACACTAAGATTGCCCAAAATGCAGGAAAAACGAACAATGAGAAGCAGGCACTACTTAAGGTTGAATGCTGCAGAAACAAATTTAGTCAGTCTAATGACTAACATTAGCTAACCTTGCCTTAAAAAATGCAGGCATTCCTCTCCATCCAAATGAAAGTGATGATATATGTATAAAGCAGAATTTTAAAAAGAACACCAAGATGTTTATTAGTCTTCACCATATCTGTCACCCACAATAATTCAACATGAAAATCTAGGACGATAATGAATATATTGTACTTACTCATAATTAATTTTCAAACCCACACTTGGAAAATGAGCAAGAGTGTGTGGTTTAACACCAATGGTACACCACAAACTTTTACTTAACTTTGTAATTTTTTTTAGTAATTAGAGGTTCAATTCAAAAGAAACATTGTTGTATTCAATGAAATGCCAAAGGAATATTGGCTGATTTTTGTGTTTATGATTTGTGATAAAAAAATATGGGATTATTGAGTTTTTACCATGAAACAGACCAAACGATTAGTCACACAGCCGTGTTTTTCATGAAACATCAAGAGTCCAAGTTACTATTTCATGGGTTCTTGAACCTGATCGATCACTGGGTCTTGGCCATCGATCGATTCTCGTATCCCTTCTATTTTTTATAGTGATAAATTGATATTCTAGAAGTTTTTGGTGAGATATCTACCTACAGGGTGTCCTTCTATATGGTTTTACATAAATATAAAGTATGAGTATGTTTTGTATAATAGTTTTTATGGGATTTTAAAACTATTCACTAACTAACTCTTTCACAAAAGCCTCAAGTAGAGGGCAGAAGGATTCTTCACTTTCGTTGAGTGCATATCCTTTATAATACACCGGGTCCTCGGGCACCACAAACACAAGAGCAAAACATGACCCGAGGGTCAAAATACTATAATAAATTTTTTTTAGGATCATCACATATGTGCAAGAGTTGTAATAATCCTCCGACACTAATTTACAAAAGAATAAAAAATTAATTATTTTTATTTTTTGAATCAGGCCAATATCAATAAAATTTTGGTTGCTTACACACTTATTTGATAATATCTTTAATGTTACTTTAATAAGATCATATCTAGATGTATTTTTGCCTAAACACTAAGGTTATTTAACAAGCATAACATCATATATACAATATTTAAGTATTTTTAGCTAAATATACACTCAAATATCAAAGTTGGAGCAAAAAAACAATTACTAACAAATTAGACAATTCATTCATTCTTAGAATCCAATGAATCATTTACAAAATTGGATAAATCATTTATTTACATAATCTAATAAATCGGATAAATCATTAACTCAAAGAATCTGATAAATCATTCACAAAATCAGATAAATCATTCATTTAAAAAATGTCACGATATCAAATAACTTACACCTCTGCTTATCCGGCAATGAGAGACATAAGAAAATACAATTTTCCATGATATCCCAATTCTTGTGTGCGCTAGAGCCAAGTGTAGCGTGTATCCAGAATTGATAGTTCCTTATTTTGCAATAAGGTACCACCGAGAGAGTTCAAACACCCAAAACATAAAAAAATCCATTCAACGAATGGAAGGTATATTCAAAATAGAATACTTTTTCTTTATGAGGTACCCAAATACACTATTAATCCAACATCATTATCGCTCCTAAGTACACAATTTATAAAAAGAATTTTGCGCATAGCCCAAAAAAAAATCATTTGAAAATAGGTTATAGTTATAGCATAAATTTAGAAATTAAAATGGTTTACCCTACTCGCTTGGGTTCTTGGTCATGGCAGGCAGTCTCTCCTCTTCCTGGGTCGTAGTGAATAGAAACTCTCCCCTTCCTAGGATGTTTCCTCTGGAGTTTCTCTTCTCCTTGAGATTTTCGCCTTCTTGGAGTAGTTCATTTGCAAAACTAACTCATTATCATGTAAAGCACCCTCGAATAATCTAGGACACACTTTGAACAGGCTAAATTAGGTTTAAAACGGCCTCACAATGAGGAAAATAAGATTGAAAGATAGGTAATCGGGTCTAGGAGCGTCAAAAGCACGTTTTGGATGAGAAAACCCATCCTAATTTATAGTCGAAGAAGCTAGTGTGACACATGTGCATCACGTGTCATGTGTTGGCACATCAAGCACTACATAGTATGTGTGGCATGACATGAGTCAAGCTATGCACTGTGTTGCGTGCTATCATCCGCATGCTGACACAAATGCCAATGCTCGTTGAAGCATGTGTTGATTCTCACTGATACAATCAACATTTTTTATTTTATTTTTTTATTATTTTATTCAAATCTGATTTTCAAATTTTAAACAATCATAACTCCCTACCCCGAACTCTTATTCATGCATTCTTTGTACCGAGTCCTATGAAACAAAACCTCACATGTGTAGGTTATCTCACCTTTTAAGTGGGGCCAACTCATATGACACACTTCTAGAGGTTGTCACTCTTACTCCATAGTTCCATTTTTTGTGTTTTTTGGCTCGTTACATTCATTTTTTCGAGCTCTATCAACATAATAGAGTTTCACTCCTCCATTTCAACTAGTATCCTCCCAAAAATAAAAAATTACACCTTAAAAGGAATTGCTATTATGATTATTTTTCATACTTAATGTTAGAAAATCACATCCCATAAACTTTTTAAATAAAGTTTAAGATTACTACAAATTTGTAATCAAAATTAATGTATAATATATACATTTAGTTTGTGCCAAATTGTTACACTCATGTAGATAAATTCTTGCTCTGATATACCATTTGTAACACCTAGGTTCTCGGGCACCACAAACGCAAGGGCAAAACCCGACCCGGGGGTCAAGATACCATAATAAAAATTCTTTCAATCTACAAGATCCTCATTCGTGTACTGTAATATTCCTCAAGCACAAATTTTTTAAATAATAATAATAAAGCTTATTATTATTTTTCGGACCGGTTAACATCAATGGGATGTTTGTTGCATATGAACTTAGTGGATAGCATCTCCAATTTTAATTTAATAAGATCATATCCAAACGAGTTCTACATGAACACTAAGGTCATTTAACAAACATAGCTTCACACATGCAATGCATAAGTATTTTCAGCTAAATATACTCTTAAATATTAAAATCGATGTAGAAAGATAATGGCTAACAAATTAAACAATTCATTCATTCATGATATCCGATGAATCATTCACATAATTAGATAAATTATTCATTCACAGAATTCAATAAATTAAATAAATCGTTTACTCATAGAATATGATAGATCATTCACAAAATCAAATAAATTATTCATTCACAAAATGTCATGTTACCCAACGACTTACACCTACACTCATAAGGCAACGGGAGCTAGAAGGAAAGAGATTTTTTCATGATATCATGATTCATGTGTGCTTCAGAACTAAGTGTAACATATATCCAGAATTGATAGTTCCTTTGTCCTCACCAAAGAGCTACCCAGAGAGTATCAAGACCCAAAATATTAAAAAAATCCATTCAACACGTAGAAGGTATTTTCAAAATAGAATAATATTTCATTACGAGGTATCAAAAGGTTAATCCTGCAGCTTCATTTTCACTCCTAATGACACAACTTTCAAAACATAATTTTAGGCATAGCCCTAGAAGAATCCTTTGAAAATAGGTTATAGTTCTAGCATGAATTTGGAAAGTAAAATCATTTACCCTACTCTCTTAGGTTCTTGATTGTGGCAGGCGAAACCTTTCCTCTTTCTAGGTCGTAGCGAGCAGAGTCTCTCCTCTTCCTAAGACCTTTGCTTTGGAGCTCTCTCTCTCTTCCCTTAAGAGTTCTCTCTATCTAGGACCTTCCCTACGAAGCTCTCTTTCTCTCATACTTTTCTATGGAGTTTTCTTTCTCCCTAAGATTTTTCCCTTCTTAGAGTAGTTAACTCTCAAAATAGACCCACTAGTGCGTAGAGCGCCCTAAAATTAGTTAGGAATGCACATTGAGGCCATAACTCCTTTTTTATTTTTATTTTATTTAAATATAATTTTTAAATTTCAAACGGTCATAACTCCCTATCTCAAACTCGGATTCTCAAGTTATTGGTACCAACAAACTTGTATCAACAAGCTCTATAAAACAAAACTCCACATGGATAAATTATCTCCCACTTTTTAAGTAAGCCCTACTCATATGACATGCTTTTCAATGTCATAACTTTCACTCCGAACCTCTGTTTCTTACGTTTTAAAACTCATTACACTTGTTTCTACTAACTCTATTAACACAATGGAGTTCCATCCCTCTATTCTAGCTAATACCCTCCTAAAAATAAAAATAAAAAATACCTAGCCCCTCATGTTTAATGTTTTTGAAAAGCAACGTATTACATCCTCTTCCTATCCTTCGAAAAGAATTTGTTTAAGAACCCTATTGCAATTTGGTTTACCCAATGGTGAAAATATTTCCTTACAGAAAGTTATACTATACACAACTCATAGCCCCCTTTTGTGTGTTTTACTTGTAAATTCAGATTGTTTGAGTATGAAGCTTCTATCAAGAGTCCCAATGTACCACAGTCACAAACCTCAACTTAAAATGTTTCCAACTCCATGACCAACACCTATAACCAATCTACATGGAACTCCTAACATGGTACATATAAGCCAATAAGAACCTCTATGTATATTATAATAAATCTAATATAATACATAGAACTTGTGTATGCTTCTATGTACGATATTAGGCTGAACATGACAACTTTTTTTTCTCATCCTCATTGGAATATGGAAAATGTTTATATTGTTATTAATATATTTCCGTACCTTTGCCTTGTTTGTGATGAGAAATCTTACTGAAATAAGTATAACCGAATCAAGTAATCTACTATGTCCTTAAGACAGAATTCGCCCTCCCTTATAAGTGCTTAGGACCTCGCAGGCGTCTGTCTCCCAGGATAAGACGGTCAACCATACACCGTAGGAGCACTTCCAAGATGGTATATGCAGCGAACTACAGTGAGGATGCTAACACAGACACAGAGAATGAAAATGATGGTAAATCCCAAATCGGATTAATGCAGAAATCTGTTTCAATGATTTTATAGGAAAGCCCGTTGAAGAAAACAATCATTCCTGTCCAAACGGATGCATCCATCCGTGAAGGACACAATCGTAAGTGAAAACAAAACCGAACCTAAACTAAATGAATTTGTCCCAAAATAATAATATAATGTTGACTCAACCCGGCCCGGCCGGCCGCGCATGCGAACCAAACCAAACCAAACTGAGCCGAGCCGGACGGGCAGCAGTGGCGCGCACATGTGGGTTAGCCCACCTAGGTGCATTGGTCCAACATCTCTCTCCCCCACAAAAGTGGGTTGGCCCAAGGGCCTAACATGTAAGGCCAAACTAATACCTTATATATCAACACCATCAACTTCACCTAAGCGATGTGGGACTATTCACTCCTTCAACCAATTCCCATGTGTTATTTTCATTCAATTATGAAGTGGGTTTGGGCTCTCTCTACCAAATGGGCTTGACCCACTTAGGTAATATGGGCTTGACCCACATAACCAATATAATGCCCATTAAATTAATATGGGCTTAACCCATTTCACAATACCCACTTCTAACATATATGAGCCTAGGCTCACGCACAGTTGCATAGGCCAAGGCATTGAGAGTTGTCAGATTCATAATCTAACAATACACTTTATTTAAAAGTTGCCTATTCCCTAAATAACACACTTCCAAGGCATTGAGAGTTGTCAGATTCATAATATAACAATACACTTTATTTAAAAGTTGCCTATCCCCTAAATAACACACTTCGTTGAATCAAAATCGGATGGTGTGAGATGCCTCAGCTTATGCAATCACACATGAACCCGAGCTCATAATAAGGGGCCTCTTGGAAAAAGTAATGGAAAACTTCATGGTCTGCTAGAATATCCTCCATGAAGGGGAGTCATTAATCATGAGAATCGATAGCGTATGCATTAGTGCAAGTAATGTACTAGCACGCATGAGCTAATGTATCCTAGGGTATGCATCTAACCTAGTGGCAAATACTAAGTAGGAGGACCAAAAAAATTCCCACTAATTAGGTAGTGTCCACGTGCTAATTTTTTTAACATAAACAAAATGCAAAACTTTGTGAGTAATAATGTTTAAATTATTTTTGTGTGGACTCATCCAACGAAAAAATTGATTGAAAAATGTTTTCGGGACCACTTACCATGACGAGTGGACATTAGGATGGGGAACCTTAGGAATTGGTTAATCCAGTTTCTAGATTTCTCTCACTAATTCCTTGGTGATATGGTAACATGGCATTGTTGGCACCAAACCTTAAATCATAAAACTATTCATGCTATATAAGTCTAAACAGATTAGAGTATATTAGAGCAGGCAATTACCAGCAACAAGGCTTTGAGCTTTTTGACGCTGAAGTCAGAAGCCTCTCCTCCCTCTTCTACCAGCTTGAGCAGCAACTGTAGAAAATCCTCCGCCTGTCCTGATCTCTCTCGTCCCCAATCCCTCTTCAACCTCTGAGTAATTACACCATCAAGAATCCGGTCCAGCCACTCCCATTTCTTGCTTACCTCCTTCACCACTCCCTGCAGGTCGAATCGGGCCAACCTGGGGAAGAAGTCGGAGACGTTCGGCACACCCAAGAGGTCCACTGCCTCCTCCGTCACTCGCCAGAACTCTGCCCCGACCCTCGTCCTCTCCTCCCTCTCTAGCATCCCACCCCACAGCATCCCCGTGAGCACATTCAGCACCATGATGAAGCTCTGCTCTGCCACATCCACCGGCGACCCGGACCTTGCCAGCACGTCTTGGAGCCCCCGACGAACCTCTAGTGGGCGGAGCCAGTAGCATGCGTCCAGCCGGGGCTTACTCATCAACTCACTAACGCAGAGTTTCCGGAGACGGCGCCAGACCGGGCCGTAGGGGGCACAGAACAAGTCGTCGCCACCGTAGGTGAGGGCGATGGCAGAGACAGGCATGTCGCGGTTCGCAAAGGTGGCATCGTGATCGCGGAAGATCTCCCGGGCAACGTCGGGGGAGGTAACCACGATGCAGTCCTTGGCACCGAGGCGAAGGCTCATGATGGGGCCGTAGGTCTGGGCCAGTTCGGCTAGGTGGACTTGCAGATCGCGGCGGAGGAAGGGCATGTAGCCCACCAAGGGCAGGCCACGGGGGCCGGGCGGCAGCGTTCTTCGGCCTCTTCTCGACCATGAGAACCAGCATAGTGTAAGGAATAGTACTGTAACAAGAGTGGTGAGAGTTCTTACTGGTTCATCTGAATCATCTCTTGAAGCAAGCCAGTGGCACCAGAGGGTAAGCCTGGAGGCAAGAAGATTAGCCGTCATGGGAAGTGGGAAGAAATGGGAAGTGGCCGTCGAAGGCAAATATGTTGCCTTCAGGCGGTCGAAGGCAAATATGTAGCCTTCAAGTTTGACCGCTTGGTAGAGGACTGTTATAAGACTATGGGCGGCAGGGCAGCCAATACCCCTTACGGCTCCACCCTATAGTTCTAGGACGTGGCTATTTAAACATCTGTTTTCCCTGTATCACTCCAAATTTTTGAACAAACTGGCGTCTGGTCAACATCCTTTATTTGACGCAACGTGCGAAAAGTCTCTCACATTCATTTAATGTTCACTTGAATTTAATTTCGGGACAAATTTACCCCTTATTACCCATCTTACTTCCATTTCACAACTTCCTCTTCATATCCACCCTTCCCAGCGCACCTTCCTTCACAGACTAAAATGACAACGATGATCATGAAGAAATTGGTCGTCAAGGTCTGCAAAACCTGCAACCTCCTCCCCAAGTATAGCCACAACACCTCTAGCCTCTACGTCATCCTCAACTTCAACGGCCAGTGCCGTCTCACCTGCATCATCCCCTACAACCTTTACCCCATCTAGAACGAACCCCTCAAGTTCGTCCTCGACAATGAAGCCAATGTCGCACCCCAACCCACCCTCGACACTGGCCCCTCAAGGTGGAGGTCATCCACAATCGCCACCCGCCGAAACAACTTCCTTGGCCAAGTCTGCATCAAGTCCTCCAAGTTCGTGCGTTAGGGCAAGGAGGCCCTCGTCTACTTCCCGCTTGAGCGCCACAACTTCTTCAGCTAGGTCCGTGAGGAGATTGAGCCATGGATCTACTATGTCGACTAGGTTGCAGGCTCTACTAACTCAGCCTTGTTGACCGACACTCCCGATCCAACCAAAGCTCTGCCCAAAATGTCTGAACAACAACTAGCTGCGGCCGAGAATTAGGACCCTCCTAAAGATCCCCTGCCTCCACCGACTGCGGAGGAAACTCCACCAACGCCTTCATGACCATGTTTGGCCGCGGGTAAAGGGTACTCCTTTAATAGTAAATATTTACTCTCTTTGTATAAAACATAGAGAGTAATTTACTCTCTTTGTATATAACAAAGAGAGTAAATATTTACTCTTTTTCCTCGCTCAGTTGTTGGTCATGGAGATTGTGGTGAAGGAGGTGGAGAAGGCATTCCTGGCAGACAAGGTGGATGCGCTCAAGCGTCGGATGGTGGAGTCAGGCTGGAAGATAGATCTGCAACGGAGCCTGCTGGAGTCGGAGCGGCTAGTGCTATTGGTGGAGAACGCGCGATTGGGGTTCCGAGTGGAGGTGAGGAGGATGAAGGGCGGGAGCTGATAGAGGAGGCAGTGTTCATGCGGCAAAGGGTGACAGAGCTGACAAGGTGCATGGTGAAGATGAGGGACGACCACCAAGTGTACTTACTGGCCCAGAAGATTGCGAACTTGCAGATGCAAATCAGAGAAGCGGCCGATGGTGCGGAAGGTCTGCCACTAGGTGAAGCAGCTGAAGCTGGAGAACGATGAAGGATGGGCTCGATATTGGGAGTGAGAAGGAGGGCGGTTGGGGATATTTTTATCTTCATACAAATTTTGGAGTTATTGACATATTACTAAATTTTTTGTAGCTAACGTCTAAAACCCCTTTTTTTTACTTTTATACCCCACTTTTCCCCCACTAACTTGCTCTTTAGTCCCCCCCATTTACCTTTCTCTACCCCCCGCCCCACGAGTTAACCTAAAGGACGTGATTTTTTTTCACAGACTTTCTTCTTCTCCTCCAGGCTAAGTCAGAGCCGCCGGTGAGCACTATAGCTTTGGCATACACTGTAGATCTAGGAACGATTAAAAGCTCCGGTGGTGGCTAAAAAAGATCCAGCGACCAAAAAATTGAACCCTTTTTGTAAGTTTATCTTCCCTTTATAGTATTATTTGCTCATTAATGGCGTCTTTACACTTCTAGAGACATGTTGATCACATTTTCTGCCAGAATGTTATCGGAGGGAAGAAAGCTTCTGTTAATTTTTTAGCGGGGGGTAGCTCCTACCACATTGTTCTTCACTTCACGGGGATGATCCCCTGCCACGTATTAACTAGGTAAAAGCTTCTGTTAATATACTTGCAGGGGAGTAAACCCCACCACATGTTTGTATTTGCACGGGGACTACCCACTGCTGAGTACAAAAATGTATATACACAGGCTGAAATCTTTTGTTAGCTCTATAGCGGGGGGTATAACCTAATATAATATACTTAGGTTCATTAAATAGCCCAGGTGATATCTTAAATATTGATATATCTTTTGCATTCTCTGATGATAAGGTAAATTCATTAATTGTAAATGTTGTAAGGAATATGTCATATTAGTTGGAGAAATGTCAATATTAATATATTTTTATCAACTTGCAGGTATTCCCATCACGAGAGGCTTTAATAAAATGGGCCAAAGAAATTTGTATAAGGCATGGTACAGTGCTTATAATCCTAAAATTGGATGCCCAAAAGTGGAGATCACGTGTTACTCTAGCTTGTGAAAAGGCGGGTTACTACAAAAGATGTATTATTCAAAAGTCCAAATCGGGTATTCATAGTAGATGTTTGGGAGAAGTTATATAAGGATTGAGTTTTTGATATGCATCCATGTGGTAGCATTCCACCGTTGTTTGTGACAATTTCACTATGTGAGAGTTTTGGAGAGCCGACAGTGGAATCCCTACTTATAAGTACATTTTGGATATAAATTGAGGTGGGATGTATAGAAAGTGTTTTGTAAATTCAATTTTTGACAGAATAGAATTTTGGATTCAAATTAAAGATGCCTATAGATGTACTTGATGAGCTTATTCACTTTACATATATAGTTAAAAAGTTACTATCTGTAACATTGTGGGGGGCACACCCCCCCATCCCCCCACCCCCCTCTGTAACATTGTGGGGGGCACCCCCCCATTCCCCCACCCCCAATTCCCCCACCCCCCTCCCCACCATTTTCTTGCTTTCAAGGAACTATCTGACAAAATACTGAGAAACTAAAACAACAACATCCTATAGTACTTGTAAACATTCATTTTGTTGTAAAACAATGCAATAAGAAATTAACATAAAAACAACACAGAAGAGGTAGCTTATAGTACCACCTACTAAGCCCCCAACCCCTCAAAATTAGAGGTAACAACAAACCACTGAATGGTTCACCTGGCAATGGGCAGCCAAAGCCTCCTCAGCCTCTTCTCCTTTGCATTGCTCTCCCCAATGGCAATGCTAGAAGCTTCCCTTTTTTAAGCTGAATTCCCACGGGCATCGCCACCAAACCTTGAAAATTTTGTGATCTCAGACATGGATTGCTTCCCAGCAGAAGAACTCAAAGAACCCACATGAGCACTATTAGTCGAACTATCTCTTGACTTGGACGTGGAGGGCAGGCCCGACACAAAAAAGCTTCTGTTAATGCTACCTGCCTTTACTTCCAGAGCCCTCTTTCTCTCCATTTCTTGCTTGATCTTCATAATGTTGTTGCCCTCATTGGCAGAGGGCCCAACACTGGCTGCGACTGGCTTGGCAGTAAACCGCTAGCTAGACGAGTCCAGAGGAGACCAGAACTTCCTGCTGGAAGCGGTGCCAAGCATTTCCGAGTTGAGGAACATGAGGTTCGACGAGTTCACGTCGCTCCACCAGCTCTAGGACATAACGTTGTATACGATGATCCTATGCTTAAACTTGTGCAAGTATGGCTGGCCTTGCTGTTGTTTAGACTGCTGCTCCTCCTTCTTCCTGTGGGATTATCCTTCTTGCTCATGTTACCCTTCCAAAAGCTGGCCCCGAGGATGAAGTGGGCAGATGAGGAGTAGGAAGCGGTGGTGGTGGCGGCGACACTGGGGCCAAATTAGTTGTCATCCTCGAGCTCCCTCTCCACGAAGAGCTCCAGGGCTGAGTCCTCTAGAGCCTGCCTCATATCGGAGGGGCCGCGGCTTGGAAAGAAGAGGCTATTGGAGTATGAGAAGATGGTGAGGTCATGGGGGTTGACCTTGTACCGACAGAGCTAGCAGCTAGAGTGGCTCTCTAGCCACCAGTCCACACATTCGATGTAGAAGGCATGCTTGCACTTGGGCAGCAGTGACGAAGAGGAATTCTATCCGGTGGAGGGGCTAACTGGTGACGAAGAGGGAGTTCATCCGGTGGAGGCACTAACCCATGACAAAGAGGAGGCGCTAACCAATGACAGAGAGGGAGTCCGTCCCATGGAAGCACTAACCAGTGACAAAGAGGGAGTCCGTCCGGTGAAGCAGTGAGAAATTTTTGACAGAGGGGTGAAGCCGTGAGGGAGGAAGGGTGGGGTATACATAGAGTTAAAAAAAAATTTCAATAACAATGGGGTTTAAGTGAGCATTTTTGTGTTTCCTGTGCGGGGTGTATGAGTAACGGGGGATACAGTGAAAAATAGGGGTTTAAATAGCCATGCTCATAGTTTTAATCCCCACTTGGACTTGGGCCTATAAAGTGGCTAATTATTATTAATAAATAGCTAATTATGGGGAGAGAAAATAATTATACGAGATTTGGTTGTTTAAAATAAACTTATTACTTTAACAACTAAAGGAGTGCTGCTTTTTTTTTTTCTTTTCTTGGTGAGAGAAAAGAAAGAGGTTTATTTTGAAGAGGATTCTCTCAGTTGTTTTCTTGAGAAAATTATATAAATAATATTTTTTAAAATATTTATTGAAATAGTATTTGGTTAAAAATATTTACCGAAATATTATTTTTATTATTATTTTGTAATTTAAAAGGACAAAATCAAATTACAAAATTAATGACAAACCAGATTTCGTGTTGGCAAAGATTTCGTCATTTGCAAGGACGAAATCATTAATTGATTTGTCCTCTCACTCTTCTCATCTTTCTTCTCTCTCTTCTCTTTCCTCTCTTTCTCTCTCATCTCTCTTCACACTCTCTCTTTCTCTCTTTATTTACTCTCTCCTCTCTCTTCTCTTTCTCACCTCTCTCCCTCCTTTTTCTCTCTCTACCTAGCCTATGATGAGAGATAGCCAGAAGAGAGAGGAGAGAGAGTGAATAGAGAGAGAAAGAGGAGAGAGTGATGAGAGACAGAAAGAGGAGAGGGGGAGAAGACATATCAATTAAGTGATTTCGTCCTTTGCAAGGGCGAAATCTAGTTTTGGTATTAATTTTGCATTTGAAATGACGAAATCAAATTTCGTCATTTTAATGACGAAATCATTAGAAAAAAAAAAAAGTCATACAGGTGCTAGCGCCCAGTTAATACTTGTGTGGCAAAAATCAACACTATTTCGAAAAATATTTTTAATCGAATATCATTTGAGTAATTTTTTTTTAAAATATTATTTATATAATTATCCCTTTTTTCTTTATCTTTTCTTGGTGAGAGAGAAGAAAGAGGTTTATTTTGAAGGGGATTTTCTTATAATATTAAGATATGTAACTCGGTTATATCTCAAATATAATTGAAGGATACTCTCTGGTCATAAAAGGCGGAACTATGTAAATTCTTATGTTACTTATATTTTTAATTCAACAAAATAAAAAGGTCTACAACGACCGATCAAGCCGTCGTCGTTAACCACCTCAGCCATTGCTAAAATTAATAGCAACAGTCGATAGGCCATCACAATTAATTCAGTTGTCGCTATTCAGTGACAACTCAGTGGACATTCAATGCCGAACAAAAACGTCATAAAAAATTGACTCATCGTGTTATTTGAGTTATCAGCGTCAGCATCATGCAGATAGACCATCAGAAATGTTATCCATATAACGATCTAACAAGTAACAACTACCATTTATCATCACTGAAATATAAAGTATCAATAATGGTTTCACTATAAGAAAAAAATTATTAAATACGCTTATAAATATTACTAATAATAATATAAGTATAGCTAATAGTTATACAAATATTGCTAAATGTGTTTGATAAAAGTCTAGTCGCTAAAGCTAATTAGCGACACATAAGCATTGCTAATACTCTTTTATATATTAGCAACATATTTTTTGTTACTAATATTATATTATTAACAATATTTTATATTAAGTGTGACTATTAATATAATATTAATGATATTTATTAAAGTGTCTCTACTATAAAAAAATTTAACAAAAAAATAAAAAAATTAATATTTTAAAAAATATATATATATAAAATTATTAGCAACGCTTTTAAAAGCGTCGCTACTATAGAAATAATTTTTTTTTAAATTACACTATTAGTTATGCTCTTAAAGAGCACCACTAAAAAAACATTAAAAACACAAAACCGCCCGGGGGGGGGGGGGGGGGGGTTGTTTACTCGTGCAAGGAAAAATAAAACGGCATGCGAGCAAATTTTTGCGCGCGTGCCATTTTTAGGGATGCTATATAAGCATCATAAATAACACTTTTGCGATACTTAAGCTAAGCTTCTCTAAAAACACAAATTTTGTGATGCTTTTAAGAAATCGTCGCAATATTTATATATTGCGATGCTTATGCAAAGAGTTTCTATTTTCGACGCTTGTATAAGTGTCGCAAATATCCATTTTTAGTGACACTTAAAAGTAAGTGTCGCAAATAGTATTATTTGAATAAAAAAACCTCTCTCTTCTCTTCTCTTTCACTTGCTTATTTCTCACTCACTCTTTCTACCCTTTCTCTCCTCTTTCACTCTCTCTCTCCTCCCTCCTCTCCTTAATTGGGAGAGGAGAGAGAGAGAGTGAGACGAGAGAGAAAAGAGGATGAGAGAGAAATGAGAGAAGGGGGAAGAATTTAATTTAGATTTTTAAATTTTTTTTAATATATTATATTTTAAAATTAATAAAAACTTAAAATAAAATATATTAGTGGTGCAGAAGAAAATGCGTTAGAAATCCACCTTTAGCCATCGCGATTAGAACTCTACCCACCACCATTAGAGCTTTGCCTCTAACTCTGAGTTGACCATGGGACACCATGATTTGATCAATGTCTTCAATACATATCTCTACGATAAGTGCAAAACTGATTGGCTTGTATCAAGAAAATATGCGCGGGGGGCGGGGGGGGGGTTGTGCCAGCCCTATTTATTTTGTAGTCTCTGCCGATACGGTTACATAATATTAAAAAAATTTAACAAAATTTTATCACCACCATTAGTCCTTTGTATAATAATATTATTATGGACCTATTTTTCAATGGTAAACCATCAAAATGTTTATTATTACACTAAATGCTAACATTATTGCGAATTGTGGGTCGCACAAATCATTAGTATAGATGCGTGTAATGGGTTATGCAGGTAAAAGTTATAGTCGATCGGAATAGCAATGTCCTTTTTAGTACTGGACCTTATTAATATCGGTAAGACCTTAAGAGGTGGAGTAAAATGTGAAAATTAATAAATAAGTAGGACTTTCAAATAAGGAAAAGATGAGGGATTAATTCACAAGAAGCCGAACGTTAAAGCCGACTATGTAAACCGCATTTTTGCATCACATTCAGCAGAGAATACAAGGGAGCATTGCATTCAATTTAACAAGGTAAGTTATGAATTATGATCATGTTCCCCCCTCATGTAGGTTTCTTAAAACTAATTACGTTTATTCATTTTTTTTTCCAGGAAGCAAGACTCTCTAGCATTTTCATTCTTCGTAAAGAAGCTCTGGGTTTAATAATTTAAGGATAGAAACAGCAACAAGCCGAGTTGCCTTCTTCAATACAATCCCAAAGCGCTCAGACATGTCAAGCTCCGTCCCCTCCGGCAACTTCCAGTTGAAAGTGTGCAACAGCGAAGCCAGAATCTGGGTCACCATCAGCCATGGGAATCCCCCCACATATACTCCTCCCTGTTCCAAACGGGATGTAACGGAAGTCGTTACCACCGAACTCCCATTTGTTGCCCTCCTTCATGAACCTCTCCGGCTGACCCCCTTCCTAATTTATATTTTACTTAAGTATATTTTAATTATTAGCCTTAATATTCTAATATATAAAAAAATTAAAGTATTGTTATCTCATGACCCCCTTCACCAAAAATCCTGAGTCCGCCCCTGCCGACGCGTTGTTCCATAGCTTGGGATCCATGTGGATAGCCTATGCATTCACCAAGATCTGGGTATCCTTAGGAACAGTGTACTCATTGACTCTACAGGTCTTCCTTGGGAGAAAATTTTTCGTGTGTGTCGGACACCCTGTTAGTCGTGTATTTCACCATTTAAGGCATCACTCATGAGCCTAGTTGTGGGACATCATGGCATCAAGCGGTTATAAATACTGATGGGTCGTGCCTTAAATGGTAAAATATGCGGCCAACAGGATGTGCGACGCACACTGAAAAATTTCTCCTCGTAGAGACGGTGCAGGAGGAGTAGTGAGGCTACCGGGTGCAGGCGGAGGTCTTCCTTCACAATGGCTTTCACGTAATGCAACTGGGGCAGGTGAGTCTCTTCCACTAGGTTGTCCTTCCCAACTAATAGCTCTATCTCTTCTTCAGCCTTTCTCATCTCCTCTGGATGCTGCAACATTTCGGCCATGGCCCAGGCTATTGTGGTTGAGGTGGTATTGGTGCCACCCACAACGAGGTCCTGGTGAAACAAATTAAATATGTCTAAAAAGAAACTTGAATAAATTACCCATTAATCTAAGATCGACTAATCTAAGTGTCGTTCTTTCCTTTTATTCTATCGCTGGAAGTAAAAATTGTCACACAAATTATCCTTTTATTTTAGAATGTGTTTATTTTCACCTTAAAATTCTCTTCAGTACCCCCAATTACCCATAAACCTTGAGATAATTTTTTTAATAAAGTGGGGTACTAAGGGATTATTGTGATGCAACATATTCTATATGGTTCTTTATTTCTTCCCTCTATTGTAGTTGACATTCCATTATAGTTGACATTAAATATGGTTAAGATAATGATGGCCCATTATGTGAATAGTTCTATTGAAACCCTAATTTTTTCCTTATGTCCCCCAACAAAGTAAAAAAGATAATGATGGCCCATTATGTGAATAGTTTTATTAAAACCCTAATTTTTTCCTTATGTCCCCCAACAAAGTAAAAAGATGACTCTATTTTTTATTTCATTCCCCCATGTTTCACCATCACTTTGCTTCTATTTTCCCCACTTCCCCTCGTACATAAACCTCACCCCCTTCTTCTCCAATGATAAAGACAACTTCTTCTCCCTTCCTTATTATTTTTTTAGACATGGCCTTACTTTAGCCGCGCAAGCCTACCGCAGCCAGATTTGGCTGCAACTAGATCTGGCCACAGTTGTGTCCACATGCCAGCCACGGCTGCGTGCATAGGCCCACCACTTCTAGCTACAATGGCACGCTAGTTTCGCTTAAAGGCAAGTTGCATCCAAATCTAATTGTGGTCAACCCGGCTCTAGCTACTGGCGAGTTCCACTATATCAATTGAATGAGTTTTAACTACACTGGTCAATGCCTCTGTGCCCATTGGGCAGGCTTTAGCTATCGATGGCTGTAGAGGCATCAGTTGGAGATAAAGAAGAAAGGGAGGAAAAAGATGGGAAAAGATTGAAAAATGAGGAACAAGTGAGATATTTGAATAAAAAAATATTTAAATATAAAAAACGAGGGGCACATGAAAAAAGTGGGGTATAAAAAAAGACTAATAATGCAATTGGTATGACTCTATTTCCTTCCTCTCTCTTAAACACAAAATAATATATTAATTCTCTTCTCATGTTACAACACTCATTTTAGGATATACCAACCTAGCATGCCTAGCACAAATTAGGACGTAATATATCACCGTTATTATCTATCATCTTGACTATTTTTAAAAATTAGGTGGAAAAGAGTATAAATGAGTCACTCTATGATTGGTGATAGGCATGACATAAGTATGTTAGGTATATTTTGCAGAGATGACAAGTAAATAGTCCTATTTTAATACTAAAAAAAGAGATTAGAGCATGTATTTACCATAAACAAGGCTTTGAACTTGATGACAGTCACGCCGGCGGCCTCTTCTCCCTCCTCCGCCCTAGAGGAGGGCCATAAAAGCTACTACCCTAGAGGCCGAAGGCGGGGTTTACGAGGATAGAGGTGGAGTACGGATGGTAGCTGGCCAGCAAAAAAGTGGTCTCTGTTCTGTGTTACTGGTTGTTTGTTACTTCACTACAACACATCGAAGACGCATTACACCCAAACACATCGCAAAGAGAGAGGAGCAGTCCATCCAAGAGTAAAGGCACGACGAAGCACAACTGCCACTAGTCTTGAAGGTAAGCAAGGATCTCCGTGAACTAGTTGGTCAAATGTCGACTAATTATGAAAGAGAGTGACATCTATAGTAGTGAACGACTATGTTAGCAAATGAACCTTGAAGAGTTTACACTATAGTAGTGAACTCTTAAGGTAGTGATAGAATTTTGAGAAACTGAGTGTAACGAGCCCAATAATACGTAAATTGAACATTGGGAATATCAATTATATCCTCAAGAAGAGTATCATATATAATAGGTAGGCCCTACTTAAAAAATTTAATATAACATACACATGTAAGTTCTCTTTAATTAATAGGGCTATTAGGAGTGTTAAAGCAAACTCAAAAAGCTCGACTCGGATTGAATCATTCAAACTTGAAATTGTTCAAGCCAAATGCAACCATGTATAACAATTTAGACTTATTTTTAAGGGTATTATAAAAAATATATATGAGAGTAATATAGAAAGTTTGGCAAAATTTTATCGGCATCATTAGCGCTTTATATAATAGTATAATTATTGAGCAATTGTTTAATGATAAACCATCAAAATGTTTATTATTACACAAAATACTTACATTATTGCAAATGGTGGGTCCGACATATCATTGGTAAATATGCATGTAATGGGTAATGCAAGAATTGTAATCCCCTGGTGAAGCTATCACAGCCAACCCACGTATGTTTCACGTGATAAATTCGTATGTTTCACGTGACAAATTGGAATGGTTAGCTGTGATAGTTTCACCAGAAACAGAGGATTACAATTCGTTATGCAGGGTAAAAGTTGTAGGAATAGCAATCTCCTTATTACTATTAGTAAGACCTTAAGAGGTGGACTAAAATGTGAAAATTGGTAAACAGGAAGGACTTTCAAAGAAGGTAAAAGTGAGGGATTAATTAACAAGAAGCCAAACATTAAAGCCTACTATGTAAACACCATTTTTGCATCACATTCAGCAGAGAATACAAGGGAGCATTGCATGCCACTTAACAAGGTAAGTTATGATCATGTTCCTCCCTCATGTAGGTTTCTTAAAACTAATTGCATTTATTTGTTTTTTCAGGAAGCAAGACTCTCTAGCATCTTTATTCTTCGTAAAGAAGCTCTGGGTTTGATAGTTTAAGGGTAGGAACAGCAACAAGCGGAGTTGCCATCTTCATTACAATCCCAAAGTGCTCAGACATGTCAAGCTCCGTCCCCTCCGGCAACTTCCAGTTGAAAGTGTGCAACAGTGAAACCAGAATCTGAGTCACCATCCTTTCAGCCAACGGAATCCCCACACATATCCTCCTCCCTGATCCAAACGGGATGTAACGGAAGTCGTTACCACTGAACTCCCATTTGTTGCCCTCCATAAACCTCTCTGGTTGGAACTCCGACGGGTTGTTCCATAGTTTTGGATCCCTGTGTATAGCCCATGCATTCACCAAGATCTGGGTATCCTTGGGAACAGGGTATCCACTGACTCTGCAGGTCTGGCTGGGACGGCGCGGGCTCAGTAGTGGGACTACCGGGTGCAGGCGGAGGACTTCCTTCACTATGGCTTTCACGTAATGCAACTGGGGAAGGTGAGTCTCTTCCACTAGGTTGTCCTTCCCAACTAACAGCTCTATCTCTTCTTCAGCCTTTCTCATCTCCTCTGGATGCTGCAACATTTCGGCCATGGCCCAGGCTATTGTGGTTGAGGTAATGAGGTGGTATTGGTGCCACCCACAACGAGGTCTGGTGAAACAAATTAAATATATAAAAAAAGAAACCTCAATAAATTGCCCATTAATCTAGAGATTACTCCGGGAGAAAGAAAGAGAATGTGAATGAAGGCAAAAAAAAAAATAGATTCCTAATTTTTTTTTACTATTTGGTTATATATATAAATGATGTTAGAGAAAATTGGCGGTGACGGTAGTGGTAGTGATGGTGGTGGTAGTAGCAGTGGTGGTAGCGGTGACGGCGACAGCTGTGGCGGTAGTGGTGGCAATAGCAGCAGCGGTGGTGGCAGTGATAACTGCTGTGGTGGTGATGGTAGCAGCGGTGGTAGCAATTGTGATGGCAGCGGTGGTGGTTATGGCAGTAGCAGTGGCAGCAATGGTGATGGCAGCGGTGACGGTGGCAGCAGTGGTGATGACAGCGGTGACAATGGCAGCAGTAGTGGTGGAGGCAACAGTGGTGGTGGCAGCGGCAGCGATAGTAGTAGAGGCAATAATAGTGATGGTGGTAGTAGTAGCGACAAGATATAAGTTTTTAGTATGCTGATTTTCTCCGAAAAATCATGGGTTGATGGGTAGAAAGTTTTTGAGCTAATTTTTTATCTATTTTCTCTTAATATTTACTCTTGTTTCTCTTTCCCCGTTGCACGAAACAGTGAAAATTGAGGGATTTTAAGAATATTCTTTTCATTTCCCCCACTCTCCACCAATCCAAACAGATCATAAATGTCGTTCTTTCCTTTTATTCCATTGCTGAACGTAAAAATTGTCATACAAATTATCCTTTTACTATATGCACCTCAAAAATCTCCTACCCGAATAACCTGTAAACCTTGAGATTAATTTTTTAAGAGTAGTGTTATTCTCATGTTAACTTTTACCCGTTAAAATTTAACTTTATTTAAAAACTGTTGATGTGTAGGGCCACATACTTTATTGAAAATAGTTGATGTAGGCCCCACACATTAATGGTTTTTAAGGTAAGCCCTACATATTAATAGTTTTTAAATAATAAAATAAAGTTTTAACGTGTAAAAGTTAACGTCACTCTAAATAAGTGAGGCCTAAAGCGAAATGTTCAAGTGAAGTATTTTGTATTTTTATATTAAAAAATATATAATTAATTACTGATTAATATAAAACTAATAAGTTTATTTAAAATAAATTTAAGTCTAAAATTACTTTTTAAAATTTTAGTCTAAAATTACTTTTTAAAATTTTAGTCTAAAATTACTTTTTAAAATTTTATTAATAAGATAAAAAAGAGAAGAAATAAAGAATGAATTGAGATATAATTGTTTAGTGCACCAAATATGGAGGTTAGAGAGATTTTAGGTTCAACATCTAACTCTAGGTATATATTTCTTTATTTGGGTAAGTGGTGTAAATATTTTATATGAGATGATTGATTTAAAGAATATATGAATGAAGAATAGTAAAGTGAGACCTTTACATGAATGAAGAATAGTAAGGTGAGGCTTTTTTTTTATACTTACAAAGTGAGGCCTTAAATATAGAAAATATGTAATAAAGGGAGGGCCTAAAGGTATATTATATTCATTTCTATATAACTAGTCTTTTTTTTGTGGGCCTTAGGCAGCTGCCTATGCATTGAGCTTGCCCTGGGCCCCACATATATCTCAAACAACGAAGTGTATGAAAATTAATATCACTTAAGTGTTTTTTTATTTTTTAGTGAAGTAGGGTACTAAAGGATTATTGTGGTGCGACATATTCTTTATGGTTCTTCGTTTCTTTTCTCTATTATAATTGACATTAAATATGGTTAAGATAAATGATGGCTTATCAAATATATGAATAGTTTTATTTAGACTCTTGTCCCCCAACAAAAATAAAAAAATAACTTTTTTTACTTCATTCTTCGTGTTTATCTTATCTCTTTGCTCCTACCTCTCACAATGGAAGCATTTTTTATGCTCCGTGAAGAGCGTGAGCCGAGCGTAAGGAATGCCTGGGAGACGCTAATTTTTAAAATCGATGGCGCACACGGTAGTGGAAGTAATACATGCGCTAACGTATGCTATCATATGCGCCATCGATTTTAAAAATCAACGCCTCCCAGGCATTTCTTACGCTCAGCTCACGCCGAGCGTGGAGCATAAAAAATACTTCCTCTTACAATCATGGAAGGCCGTATCGGTGGAGACCGATACGGCGTATGGGGGTGGTACGCCCCCCCCACACCAAAAGCCGATACGTATCAATATGGCTGATACACTATTAAAAAATAATTTTAAAATTTTTAAAAAAATTTGAAAAAAAATTTTAATTTTTTTCTTAAAAACAAAAACATAATTCAAACCCAACTTATTTGAAAGTTTTAGTTTTTGTTATATTAAAATTAATATTTTTAAAGTTATATGAGATCAATACGGGTAGGTCCATACAATTTACATAATTATTTTTTTACATATAGTGCTTCACAAATATGTATTTATTCAAATATATAACTATGACTCATATTAAGCATATTATTTGTTTTTTAAAATAAATTAATTTTAAAGCACTTGGGAAAGAAGGAGTAATAATTTATATGAGATAGAGAGCATAATAGTGTATGGTTCCAAATGAACTAATTTTAGAATACCCGTATCGGTTGATATAGTATTCTACAGTCTTATTATGCTCTAAAATAAGTATTATAATGATATATTATTAGTTATAATATTTTTTTATGTTTATAAAAGGGTTTATGCCCGTTTCGGCGCGTACTAAATGTATCATCGGCGTGTACCCGTATCCATAATAATTAATACTGTTATCCGTATTGATATTGTCTTCTATGCCTATACCTCGGTTGCCGCTAGCACATATACGTAGCAGTCACCATTGTTCGTTTGGTCCCCACTAGCATGGAAGGCCGTATCGACCAATACGTGTCGATACTGATATGATACGGGGTGCGATATGCCCCCCACATAAGTTTTCGATACTGATCGATCGTATCGGCTGTATCATATCGATACGGCCGATACGTATCGATATAGTAATATTTTATTATTTTTAAATTTTTTAAAAAATAAAATTTTTTTTCTTAAAAACAAAAAAACACTATTCAAACTTAACCTCTTTAAATTTTAAAGATGATAATGTTCTTATTATATTAAAAATATTTTTTAAAAATATATATAAAATCAATACAAGTAGGTCCATACAATTTACATAATTATTTTTTTAAATATAGTGTTCTACAATTATGCACTTAGTTAAACATCTAATGTATAAATTTCTCCACAATATTTATGCAACTCATATTAAATATCTTATTTAGTTTCAAAATAAACTAATTTTATAGAACTAAGTATGAGACATAGGGAATAATAATTTATATATACATGACGGAGGAAGTAATAGTGCACGGTTCTAAAAAAGACTAATTTTAGAGCACTCGTATCAATAATATGGCCTTTTATGATCATATTATGCTTTAAATAAAGTATTATAATGATATATTATTAGATGATATTTTTTTATGTGTATTAAAGAGTTTACGATTATTTCGGTGTGTACAAAGCATATCATCGATATATATCCATATCCATAATTATTGATACTATCATCTGTATCGATACTACCTTCTATACTCACAATACATGAACCTTACCTCTTTTGCCTCCCGCTGCGAAGGCTCTAGCCTGCTCTAAGCTGTGCAAGCATGTCGCGACCAGATCAGATTTGGTCACGGCCTTGCACGTAGGCTAACCACTAGATCTAGTTGCAATTGTGTGTATAGGCTTACCACAACTAGACATGGACGCTGCGGCACATAGGCCCTTGCATAGCCAAATCTGGCCGCAGTGGTGAGTTGGCCACTAATCACAAGCCCAGGCCAAATCTAGCGGCGTTAGAGCTTTAGATGCAGACACAGGCTTCCTGTCTTTGGCTATTGTGGTTGTATGCATATATATAGGCAGTGGCGGATGGAGGATTTTCTGTTAGGGGGGTCAAAAAACCAACTTAGGTCAGAAGTAGTTTTTAAACTAATATAAATTATCCAAATTTATAATTAAGATCTAATAAAGTAAATATATCGTATTAATAAAAAATGTAAGTAATTAGGGACACTATTTAGGAACAAATTATTAAATAATTAATATATAACTACATACTAATATGAATACCTATTTCTCATTGGATATGTGGCATTTTGTTAAGAGTAGCCCAATGGTTTCAAGTTTCATTTCCCCGATCTTTGACATATTAAGGTTAACTGTATTTTCATATTGGATATCACCTACCAAAACAAAAAAAGGTGTTTCCAGTCTCAATCTTATAGGCCACGGAGAATATATATATATCAAGACAATGATCTTCATTCTAAAAGGTAAAAACTACAGTTGTATGGTCCATAAACTCATTCTCATATTTAATCAAACTTGTCAAAGTTTTAAGAACCCATATTTCATATTTCAATTGCTTCAATATGCTTAATTAAGAACGAGGGCCATGAAACATTGAACTAGGAGATTTGCCACATCAGAGTACAACATAGACATTCCCAAAATATGCAAATCTTTATGTTCACCTATTTTTCATAGCCCCAAATTTAATATCTATCCCAAACCATGATTATATTAAGGGCATATTAAGAAGCATTTCTAAAGTAAGTTGTGTAAATTTTTATGCCACAAAGTGGTCAAGCCTTTTTATGAGAGGATCAATAAATGGTATGAATATTTTTTCCCATCCCAAATCAAATAGGCTTCTCAAGAGTGGGTCTAAATTATTTCAAAAGGTAGGGCGGTCATTTGACCACCCTACCTACAATGTAAATCCGCCACTGTATGTAGGCTTATCGCGGTCAAATCTGGCCATATCTGGGCTCTAATGCTTCTTTGTTAGCTAGTTAGGCTCTAAGCCGTTGGTAGCCAAACAGTGCCAGGTGAAATTATTGAAGAAAAAAAAGATATACGAAAATTATGAGAAAATAAAAGATAAATATGATATTTTAATTAAAAGTGATACGGTAAAGAAGGCTGGGGACACGGATAAAAACAAAAGTACAGTCTTGATAGCGACATTCAAAATATACAAGTAGGAGCCATCGAGGTAAATAATGCGGTATGGCTCTATTTCCTTCCTCTCGCTCAAAAATATAATAAGATAAATAATTTTTTATATTAATTTAAGGTTTAAAGGTTAAGGTTTAAGGTTTAACTACAATACAAAATGGCAGGTAAATAACTATATTTTAATACTAAAAAAAGAGATTAAAGCAGGTAATTACCATAAACAAGGCTTTGAGCTTGATGACAGTCATGCCGGCAGCCTCTTCTCCCTCCTCCGCCAGCCGCATCAGCAACTGTAAAAAGTCCTCAGCCTTCCCTGATCTCTCCTTTTCCTGTCCCTCATCCCTCTTCAAACTCTGAGTAATTACATCATCAAGAATCCGGTCCGGCCACTCTCCTTTCTTGTTCATCTCCTTAACCACCCCCTGCAGGTCGAGCCAAGCCAACCTGGGGAAGAAGTCGGAGACGTTCGGTGCGGCCAAGAGGTCCACTGCCTCCTCCGTCACCCGCCGGAACTCTGCCCCGACCCTCGTCCTCTCCTCCCCCTCTAGCGTCCCACCCCACAGCATCCCCGTAATCACGTTCAGCGCAGTGATGAAGGTATGCTCCACCACGTCCACAGGCGACCCGGCCCCGGCCAGAATGTCTCGAAGCCCCCGACGGACCTCCCGGCTGCGGAGTTTGTAGAAGGCATCGAGCCTGGGAGCGCTCATCATTTCCCTGACGCAGAGCTTCCGGAGAAGGCGCCAGTCCTGGCCGTAGGGGGCCCAGACCATGTCGATGCCACCGTATGTGAGGGCGAAGGCAGAGGCAGTCATGTCGCGGTTAGCAAAGATGGCGTCGTGATCGCGGAAGATCTCGCGGGCGACGTCAGGGGAGGTGACGACAACACATAGCTTGGCGCCGAGGCGGAGGCTCATGATGGGGCCGTAGGATTTGGCCAGCTGGGCTAGCTGGACGTGGAGGTCGCGGCGGAGGAAGGGGATGTAGCCCACCAGTGGCAGGCCCCAGGGGCCGGGCGGAAGTAGGGTCCGGCCTCTTATCGTCCATGAAAACCAGCATAGTGAAAGGAATAATAGTGCAGCAAGCGCAGTGACAGTTCTAACAGGTTCATCGCTTGAAGCAAGCCAGTTGAAACAGAAGGAGAGCCTGGAGGCAAGAACATGGGCTGTGTTGGTCACGGGTGTTTGCATTCGGGTTGTTTCCATTGACCGTAGAAATGAAAATTGGTCGTCCAACGCAAATCACGTAGGCTTCAAAAATAGGTGGTTTGATGAATCCTAATCCCTGGTGAAGCTTCACCAGGGGCGTCTCTCGTGAAGACCATAAGTGTTAACCACGTGATTTACATGGCCTTATATGCGTCCAACACTAGTCATACATATTTTAACTTCGAACAATAATTAATTAGGAATTGACCAAATTAGACTCCTACTTTGGTTAAATAATCAAAATGTGAGCAAAATTTTGCTTTCTATCAAAGTAGACTTACTCACATGGGAACTTGTAATCGTGTGAAGAAATTTTACTTAATTACCCCCTCTTTCATTATATGACAAGCCGACGGAAAAAATATGCTAGATCGGTTGCTCAGCCCAGAAAAAAATGTCTTCTTCTTCTTCTTCTCCTATAAGACTTCATCTCACAGTGATTTTTCCTCTTCCTGGGTAGGTTCTTCTTCCTTATATTTTCGTTTTTTCGGTTTCTTTCATCTTCTATGCTTCTTTTCTCCGAGTCTTCACATCTTCGAGTTGCTTCATTTTCTCTGCTTCTTTTCTCCGGGTCTTCACATCTTTGAGCTGCTTTATCTTCTCTGATTCTTTTCTCCGAGTCTTCACATCTTTGAGTTACTTCCTCTTCTCTGCTTCTTTTCTCCAGGTCTTCATATCTTTGAGCTCCGAAGACCTAGTAATTTATTTCCCTTCCACCAAGTAGATTGGTTTAGGTTATTTTAGACGATGAAAAAGGTGTTATTCGATGAAAATGTTATTTTGGGTTGGTTATATATTGGACATTACGTAGTGTTTGCTAGTAAGATTTTTTGGGTAGCTGAAAAACTGGAAACTGAAAAATTGGAACACAGGATCATTGAAATACTGGAAAAGTAGAAAACTGGATTACTAATATGATATGAGAAGAATATGGAAATGGACACAAAATGTTTATTATGTGTTTAGGACGTATATTGGGATGCAAGTGGTAGGAAATATAATTTTGACAATGCGAAAACAAAACTAATTTAATCACATTTCAAGTTTTTCATTTCAGTTTTTCAGGATTTACGTTTTCTAGTTGTCCAATTTTTTAGTTTTTTAGTTTCCAATTTTCCGGTTTTTCAGTACGTTAGTTTTCCCTTTAACACATGAATTATTCTAGTTGATGCAGGCATATATATATATAGGGTTCCTCCAATTTTTCTTCCTATGTTGTGAAGCTAATTTAGGCTTTTTTAGGATTTTTGTTCATATGTTGTTTCCAAAATTATCTAGTTTTCAATTATCCAGTTTTTTAGTTTTATAGTTATTCAGTTATAGATATCTAGTTTTATAGTTTTTCAGTTTTCTAATTTTTTAGTTCTCTAGTTTTTTAGAAATGTTGCATCTGTAGGAGATGAAACAAGAGTCATATGCTATCACACAAAATAACCAATCTAATCATTGACCCTAATTCAAAAAAACATCCACCCAGCCCAATGTAAGTACCCCACTAATAACAAGCGAATATAAGATTCAATTCTCACATAGTTTTTAATACAACTTAATCCAAAGACAATATCCATCTGAACATAATTCAAAAACATTAAATCGAGTTTTATGACAAAGATTAATTCAAAAAATTAAGTTCTATTTATGTTCCAGTTCTTGTTCTTTTCTATTTTCTATCACACAAATGAGCAATTTAGAGAAAACCATACTAACATAATGGGATGCAACTTGGACCTAGTATACATCCGACTTGGAAAATTGAAAGCTGGGAACTAGAAAACTAAAAACGGGCAACTGGAAAATGGCAAGCTGGGAAAATTTAGAGAAAACCATACTAACATAATGGGATGCAACCTGGACCTACTATACATCTGAACGGGAAAACTGACAACTAGAAAATTGAAAGCTAGGAAATGAAAAACGGAAAATGAGCAACTAAAAAACGGCAAGCTGGGAAATTGACAAAATGGAAACTAGAAAAGTCTACTGGAAACCTGAACAAAAACATGATAACCTCATGCAAAAATGTAATATCAACAAAAAATTGTCCTTGTACACCTTTCATATCCACAAAAATACATTTTTCTCTAAACATGTATCATATTTCAAGGAGTTCTTGTCTTTTTCTTCTTTGTTGAAGGGACTTGTCTCTTTCTCAATGTACGTCCCAAACACACAACAAACTTTGTGTCTCCCTTTCTATGCTCTTCTTGTATCATATCAGCAATTCAGTTTTCTACTTTTCCAAAATTTCAGTCATCCTGTCTTCCAAATTTCCAGTTTCCCGTTTTCAATTTTTCAGTTACCCAGAAATCTTACTAATAGAAACTACGTAATGACCAATATATAACCAACCCAAAAATACTATTTTTCATCTTGAAACACATTTCTCATCATCCCAAATAACATGAATCAATCTTCTTCGTCGAAGGAATATACGGAGCTGGACGTTGAGACGTGCCAGAGAAAAGTTGTGAAGAAGAAAACAACTGGGTAAACAAAAGTAGCTTTAAGAAAATGAACCAACTCAAGTTAGAAGCCTTACTGGTTATAAAACCACCGCGGGATGAAGTCATACCGGAGAAGAAGACACTTTCCTGGACTGGGCGACAGATGTAGATGATTTTTCCAGTCGGGTTGTCATTTGATGAAGGAGAGGGTATTTCAGTCAAAAGTGCTCCCACATGTACAAGTTTTCACGTGAGCAAGTCTACTTTGGTAAAAAGTAAAAATTTGCTCACATTTCGGTGATTTGACCAAAGTAGGAGTCTACTTTGGTCAATTCCTCATAATTAATCATGGAGTCATGGTCCCTTTAACACGTGATTTGCATGGCCTTATCTGCGTCCAACACTAGCCATACATACTTCAACTTCGAACAATAATTAATCATGGAGTCATGGTCCCTGACAATCACAGTCCACAGACTTCAACTTCCTTCTCCCTCTCAATGCAAGAAAGTATCCACGGGAACCGCTATACCACGTGGCTAGACATATATCCATTAATATTTAAACACTTTAATTAAAATTTATACCTCATTTTATGCACTTGTAAATATGTATAAATTGATTAAATTTGTCACCCATCAAAAAGATATAACTACTACATGACCCGTATAACGGTTCTATTTAATAATTTTTCGTGCAAGGTGATAGATCTTCATCGCACTACTCACATGTTGATTTTTGGCATAACCACTGCGTATCTGAAGAGGGAAAACATGGGAAGATTGAATTATGTGGCAGCCTTCTCTAGCTTGGTCATTATAAATCGGTAATGAGGCAGCCTCTTGTTGGCCACCTAGCTTAGTCGTTAAAATGATTAGGTTAGACAAGTCCACAAAATACATATATAAAAGGATCATATCTTAACTTACATTTAAACACAAAATATTATAGAGCTTCTTGAATGTATTTTTAGTAGAGAAATAAAAGCCTATTTTAAGGACTGTTTATAAAAAATAAATATATTTTTTGTTGATGGGAATTTTGTGATCTTCAAACTTGAATCTCGAACCGTGGCTAAATGGAGGAGCAAATCTTTTGCTAAAATGACCACTATAAAACTTTGGAATTGTTGTAAGAAATGTACTACAAGAGACTTTGTTTAAAGGTATGAATGACTCCCTAAAAATGGTATTTGCCCTCACCAAGTCCTTGATTTTGATGTGTAATTAAGAACTTTACTAATCTATGTATTCTTGAGATACAATAAAGTTTTCTTCCTTTTTTGCAAATTATACCTTTGAAAAAAAGTCTCACATCACTTTTATGGGACCACGTGGCCAAGCCATAGAGAGAATGAGGAATTTTTTATGTCATGACCCGGATTTTTAAAACTTATTTTAAATAAAGGATACACGATAAATTATTTTTTCTTCTTTAAATCAAATCAATCAACTAAAATATTCAAGTCGTGATAACTGGGGTTCACAAATACGAATATCAAAACATATGATATTATTACTCGTGTCAAAATTCGATAAAGAGCAGGTTAACCTTCTAAGTACAAGCCTGTCATCTGTCTAAAAATAAACAACCAAGTTAAGTTGGCTCTCACACTAGTAATTATAATTACTTACAAGATTGCATAAGCTAGATCCCATTAGTGCAATGTTGTCCTCAAATGCCCACCAATGTCCTAATCTTGCAAAATCCCCATCTAAAGAACCTGCAAGCAAATTAAACCAAACAATAACCAAACATCTCCTCCCCTTAGAAGAGCGTTTCAGAAGAACAAAAGTAAAATTTAATATTTTTTGGATCAGGCTAACATCACCCGATGTTAGTTGTCTACGTACTCATCAGACAACATCTCTAATGTTTCCAACAAGTTCGGATTCAGACATAGTTCTGCCTAAAATTATACTATACGAAGAAGCATAATATAACACATGTAATGCTTAAGTATTTTAAAGCAACCAACATTTTATGCAAATCCTTTAATCGTTCTACTTGTTCTAATTAAATAAGTAATATCAAATAATGTTATTAATTATCTCTCAAACCATTGTTCGATAATTAATATCCTCGTCTAATCCTATTAGTGCAAATATGACAGACAGACTCATCATATGTCACCATAAGTGACAAATGATAAATTCACCATAGACCACCCTCAAAGGTAAATCCATGATGAAACACCTTGGAATCCACAAGGCCCCTAGAATCCACTAGAAAGTACTGTCACCCCTCCTAGCCTACAAAGGACCTGACCGGAGTGGAAGGGTATGACCCACAACTGCACCTAAACAGAAGTAGTGGGAAAAGTCAACCAAGTAGGATGTCAGCTAATCCAAATGCGTGTACACTAAAAGATCTTCAATAGATCTGTGGTGAGCCCAGCTCACGCAAAGCTCCCTCTAATGAAGAGATGCAACTATACGTTTAAATCAGTAGCTCCTCAATAGAGCTAAAACTCAAAAACTACCCTATCTTGCTCATCAATAAGCCAAGATTTCGAATGACTATCTTAAACCCTATTAGTCCCTTCTAAACTATGATTTAAAACACGAAACTACCATCAGTTCATCAATCAAGGCAAATCGTCAGGTCAAAGGCTTTGTTCACTCTATGAATTAGTCCCAAACTCCTCTGAGGTATTTTAGTCTTTATCTTGATTATGTGTTCTCGCCCAATCTAAAACTATCTACCCCATCAATTAATCTTTCAATAATCTTAAGCTAGTGATAAGTTACTATCACAACATCAATATCAAATATTGAAATAATGAATGACATAAATAATCAGAACCACACAAGTCCAAGCATATCATAATATCAATAATTAAATTCAATAATGATATGAGAATTATTCAAACTCACGCGCCCTAACCCTCTATGTGTTAACTTATTAAATCTTTATGAAAATTGATCATAATGCACCTAAGGGCATTAAGGTAATTATTTAACATTGAATATAATCATCTCTACTTTCGGGTAACTCTTTAACTTCTCAAAAAGTTTCAGTATCACATTGGCCCATTAATAACATCAACGCGAATGAGGGCCGATTCGCTCATAGGGGTATTTTTATCTTTTTGTTCAGGGCTTCCCTAAACCCTACAAGGTCTAAAACTAATCACATGGGTACCCCTTGATGTTATGAACCCGAGGTAATTTTCTTACTGTTTAACGGGGTCGTAAACCCCTTGAAAAAACCCCGGTTCACTTAACCATCTTACCTTAACCCTATGGGTAAAACAATCAATTATCTACTTACTGGGATTTTCCCCTAGATTATGGCTTAGTTTAAATTTAGGATACATATTAAAATATTATTGATATTTTTATCAATTTTTAAATCAACTCATAGTCCTATGAACTGGAGCCCCAAAATCTGGTCACTACCATCGTTCTACGATTCAACTCATAAGGGTAAATTAGTTATTTTATATACATTGGAATTTTTTCCCGTTTTGAAACTTGGGCACAACACTCGGCATACACTCGTGGAAATTTATAATTTTTTTCAAATTTATTCAACATCTACAACCTACTGAACAGGACCCGGTTCAGTGGAGTTTTGTTTTTTTATTTTTAACTGGACCGGACCGAGAAAATCTTAAACCAATCATCTTCTACCTCTATTAAGTTCAGAACATAACATCAATGCTCTGTTTTGGACTAAGAAGGTGAGAATGGGGCGGACCTCTTTATTTCAAAGTTTGAGCTATGAGATTTTACTGCCATCAATTAGAAGAAGTAGATCCTTTATTATCCCCATGAAAATTAGTATTAGCCCAAACCTAAGGTCCAAAACCCTTCCCAGTCTTTAATCAAACACAACACCAACCCATCACAATTCCTGGCACTCATAGTTGAAACCAGCTAGTTGTGTTTTCACATAACAATAATCACAAGCATGACTTTCAAGTGAATTTTAAATTATTACGTTGTTAATCTCTCTCCCACTTTTACGTTTCGTAAGATTCAAAACAGAGACAACTATACTTATATCATAATATGAAATTCATGCACAACAAGTCCACCATGATATAATTAAACAATTTTAATTTATCTAGAGGCATGTAGACAAAGAGGGCCTTCTTACCTCTCCGATCAGGCACATATTCTAATCACAAATCATTCGTACTGCATCCAGAATATCACTACTTAAGCTCCTGGTACCATATCCAATAGAAACGCCTATTGCTTCCTTGTTGTCAAGTTCATTTGGCAGCCAGTTTGCATCTGTGAGAGCTTCCTCAGTAGCACACAATGCATAAGTGATAAATCTAGCAATGGACCTATGGTCCTTGGACTTCAGCCAAATGACCTAGATGGAACTATAATTAATCGGGCTTATAAAACGACTTAAATGGCCCAACTATACGTTTAAATCAGGTAAACGGACCCTATACGATATGTTCAACTTCGAATAGTCGTATCTCCCTTATCTAAACTCCGAATTGCGCATTCTTGGTGGCATTTTGAAGCTCTTTCTGTCTACGACATACATTTTAGCAACAAATTCTATTTAGGGAGGAAGTTATTCTACTAAGAATATGAATGGATCAAACACCCTATTTTCCACATATTTAATTTTTAAAACTTAGGAAAATTCGGGATATTACATTCTTCCCTCCTTAAAAGAATTGCGTCCTCGCAATTCGCCATGGCCAACCCTTGATGATCTCGGCCTTTAACTCAAAAGTCATTCAATCCCTTTCAAACCACATCAACTGCAACTTATAATTTAAGTAGCACACATACTTAATATCCCATAAAATTCAGGTCGTTACATTTTATGACACATATCTTTGATCAAGAGGGAGGTGCAAAACTCTACTTTTCTAAGTAAAATCTACTTGATTTAAGATTGGGACAAAAATCCCCTTTCAAAGGTCGCAATCCTTCAAGAAAAAATAAAAAGAGACCATCAAATTTTAGTCATAACTGATTGGCGATCGTTTGCCCCCAAGGCTGATTGATTGCTCAAGTCTTCTGGAGTCAGCAATAAAGCAACCTGATCAATCACATCCAATGATGATTGATTGGAAAATCTATTGGAATCAACAAAACACAACCTAGTTGATTGCCACCAGTGTTGATCAATTAGCAAATGAAAATTTTCAAACAATCTCCCCACCATTTTCAAAATTTTTAAAAGTCAAGAAAATAAAAATATTGCCAAGACTGTTGTATAAATGAATGTGTTTTGTAACTTGAGCCTCCACTAAGTGAACACTTACTAAAGTTAATCAGAGAGCATAGTAGAGCAATGCCTTTGAATTAGTTATCCTTGTTGATTAAACAGGTTTGTATCACATTGCCACGCCCAAGATTTTTTTACATATTTTTTTTTAAATTCACAAAAAAAATTTTGCAATATAATTGTTGTAAATTGGGGAAATTGACGAAATATGAAGTCTGTCAAAAGAATTTTTACATCTTGGGTTTTTTTTAAACAATTGTCATTGCAACATTTTTTTTCCTTTCCTTTCAAAATTCTTTTTTAAAAAAGTACTTGGCTAGGATTTATTTTTCTTTCAAAAGCATTTTGGATATTTTTATCATATCATTAATATAACAATATTTACAAAATATAAACATTGTCTTGACCCCTTAACCATGTACAAATAAAACAACAATTTAATATAATAAACCTGGTAAAAAATAAATCTCTCAAACTTATGTTTTCCAAGTTATCCCTGCATCATAAAGATGCATGACTACGATAATATTCGGTAAGATGGCAAAACCACTTATATTCATATAATATTATAAATTGAAAAGGAACCATAAAAAGTGATATTGTTGAATGAAAGATGTCACAAGACAACATAACCACATTGTTCTTAATATCTATAGGATGTCACAAGACTAAATATCATGTTTAGCTAAAGGACGCAAACTCAACCTCCAACTCTGACACCATGAGTAACTAACTTCGCTGCTAGGAAACTAATTCCATGACTTGAAGTACAAGTCCATAAAATATACATTTTTAACTCTCATCTTAACCAATACATGAGTTATCCAAAAATAAATACATAGTTATAGTGAAATAATAAAGATTTATAATGAGTCAAGGTATACCTGAGTCAACAAAGATAGGTCTATCAACAAAAACAAAAGTCCATTCAAAGGAGATCTTAATGAAAAACATGCAAAAGCCTTCAGAACATATGAGGCTAAAAAGAGGGGAAATGAGTATTTTTATACTCAGTATGAGAGTTCAAATCAACGAACTCTGTAAGTCCATACATAGTTGCATTCATGAAACACTAACATAAAGCAAAAGTATATAATAAAATATAGTCATGCTCATGCACACTATCTTATCAAACATTCTTACACATGCTCAAACACTTATTGTCTTACTCATACCATCATACTCAAATCCGTACGCTTACAGTCTTGGTCAAAGTCTTACTCAAACTCTTTTGTGTACATTCTTACTCAAAAACTTACACTTACAGTTCTAAAAAATTTACACTTACAGTCTTACACTTATAGTCTTACTCATAGTCTGACAGTTCAATCTTACTCGAAATCTTACACTTACTATCAATAACTAGAGCTTTTTATAATTTAAGCATCTTGAGCGTGATGGAAATGAATGCCACTAGTGCGTCACCTTAACTTCAAAGGAGCAACTGAGGGCATAGACTTTTTCGGAGACAGGGCTCACCTATGCTCAATGGGCACATGATCAAATAGGTAAAAACATATCCATAATATTATTTACTTAAGCATGCAAATGCCCACTCTCTAGGGTCATACAATGCCAACTAAGGGTAGAAATCATACAGTGTCACTTTTTGTATCACATATGGGCATAATCATATAGTATCAACTATCAACAAAATATAAAATATTCTTAACAGAGCATCAAAAGTCTGAGTTTATTTACAACACTAAGTTATTAATGACAAAACATAAAATGCTCTCAACAATCAAACATCTGGGCTTAAATACAACTCTAAGACAACATGAAACTTAATTCGTCGAACCCCTAAGGTCTTATATCTACAAAGTTATCATATTAGCGTTTCTTACAATTCAAGTTTGATTTAAATAATTTATATAGGTACAATGATGCCCTCAGATTCTCCTATCAAACATGGAACAAATGAGAAGCTGGACCCATTCCAACTCTAGTCCATTAGGGCAAAGTATTTTGCTTAACCCATTCCTTTCAAATTGTTCTTCAACATACATTCCAATATACTAATTTCACATACTCATACATTCCATACCATTCACCTTATGGCTAATTAATCTTACTCAAAAATCATCAAACTAAGCCTCTATGATCTTACTCTAGTAATCAAACTCTTAATAATACCTTAATTATCATTTTTACATTCCAATTCATAATACATACATTATGTTTGTACAATTATGTTATAAAATCCTACTATCTTACAGTTCCCCATAAAGGCTCCAAACCCTAATTCTACTTACTAAACTCCTAAGTTTTTTTGCCTTTTCCAACATTCGATCCAATCTAAACCAAGCCTCGATAGTCAAGCATACACCCACCGACATCAAATATTTGATTACAAATCTATATCAAAACCCCGCATAACCACTCGGACACAACTTACAATCCATTGCACTTATGTCTATACATCATACATATATATGTCCATCACACATATGAATCACATACCCATAATTTATCATATAGCTTACAAGCATATTCCTTAGTCACCATACTAGCATACACATCTAATCCACATACATAAAACATACTCATAGCTTACATGTACGCCCTATGCATAATTAAACATACCATGTTTCATCATTTTCCACTCTTACAGTATACAAATGGACCATTATCTAACATCCAAAGCATTAAATCACCATAATCCTAACATGATGCTAATTATTAAATGCATGCTATCAAGAACTTACGAGTTCAAGGTCCCTCCCTCATAGTCCACATGAGTTTGATGGCGAGAATATGACAGTGGTGGCTTCGGCCGCCAAAGATGCTACTTTTGATGAGGGAGGGTTGTTTTGGGGAGAAGGAGGTTGAAAGTAACCAGCTAGAGCCCATAGGGGTGAATTTAGCTCCCGAACAGCAAGATCACCGGTTTAACGTGCCCAACAGAAGCTCAAGGGTTGTTGAAGCCAAAGATGCCCCTAATGGGGCTTCTAACCATAAAATTGGAGATGAAAAATGTCGATTAACGATCAACAATAGCACGATTGCGAACAGGGATGGCTAGTTGCACTGGATTAGCAGAATTGAGGCCCAACATGGCTAGAAGTGGTGTGGGTGAGGGTTCTAATGATCAAATCTGGTCGGTGGACGTGCTGGTCAACAATCAGTGGACATGCCAGTCGATAGTCAGACAAAGCAAAGATGGCACCCTTACCCTTAGATACATTTGCGGTAGTACACACACACACGAAAAAAAGGGTAACCAAAGGGGAAAAGGGTTGCCGGTGGGTTCGGACGTGGCCAAGGTCAGTGGTGATCGAATCCTACCCCTGGTGTGGCAGATCGGCTTTTGAACTGCACACCCACGTGTTGTCCGAGCCAAACCTAACTACATGGGAGAATTTTCATGCAATAAGAAAGCCAGAAAAGGGAGAAGGTGGGCTATACAGTAGTGGCCCAAAGCTCGAGAGAGGGCAACAAAACGAGGTCTAAGCAAGGGTGAAATGCTCCGGGTCTGCAGGCCCATCAAATGTAAGGGTGAAACCTGACCAGGGTGCCATAAATACAAAAAATAAAACTCTTCTTGTCAATCACCAGGATCCTCATCTGTGTGTAAGAGCTGTTATGATCCTCATGCTCCAGTTTCGAAAAGAATAAAAAGATTAATTATTACTTTTTTCTCATATGACTAACATTATTGGATGTTAGTTGCATATGTACTTATTGGATAATATCTTCAATGTTATTTCAATTGGATCCAAACATAGTTTTATCTAAGAACTAGAGTCATTTAACAAGCATCACATCACACATGCAATACTTAAGTAGTTTTCAATTAAAGACGCATTTATATGTCAAAGTCAACTTAGAATAATAAAAATGTTGACAAATCATTCATTCACGAAATCTGATGAGTCATTCACATAATCGAATAAGTCATTATTTTACAAAGTTCGACAAATTGGATAAACCATTCATTCATAGAATTAGATGATTAATCATTCACAAAATTAGATAAATCATTTATTTACAAAATCTGATAAATTAGATAAATCATTTATTGACAAAATCTAATAAATCAGATAAATAATTCATTCACATAATCCAATAAATTATTCAAAAAATTGGATAAATCATTTGTTCACAGAATGCCGCCAATACTGAAGCTACATACACTTGTGCTTGTAGTGCAACAAGATCAAAATGTAAAAGATCTTTCCACGATATCCCAATTTATACAAAAAAACTAAAGACCCAAAACCAATGAAGAACTCATTAAATAATCATAAGTTATTCAACATCATTTAAAACATTCATAAAATGTATCATGCATAATTTTAAAACTATACGAGTCAACTACTTAAGGAAAATACGCATTCATTAAATAAGCGTGCATCAAAGGTATAAACACAATAAATACTTACTCCCATGAGATTTTAGAGGTAGTGGCAGTTGAAGCTTCTCCTTCTTTAGGAACGCTCTTCTTTTGAGGCCTATATGCGGTGGGCAGAATCTCCCCTTACCCCGAGACTTTTCTCTCTTTACGGCTTGAAAACGGCGGATAGAACCTCCCCTTACTTCAAGATTTTCTCTCTTTGTGGCCCAAAGGAAGTAGACAAAATCTAAAATTATGAGATTTTAAAGATTGTTAGATAGGGTAAGTTAGAAATGGGGTACTTAGGGGATTAATGGGGTGTATATAGACACACTCTAGTATAAATTTTATGTAAGGTGAAAAACATGTTAGACTATAAAAGGAAAAAAAATAGTTCACTCTCTTTTTAGCTCATAAAAATACCAAAATGACATAAACTTTGATTCTCGTTATCCTCTTACTTATAGGATGAAGCATATAATAAGCTTTATTAAGAGAATGAGAAATAATAATTTAATATTGTACATGTATTTTTTAAATGAGATAATATCATTAATATGGGACTAAGGGAGTATAATTTCCTAATACTACATGTTATAATTTTTTTCTAATTTAAAATGGATGACACAAGTTTTTTTTGGAAGTTGGTATTATTACTCCACTTTTTCTACACTAAAACCATACTTTAGCATTTGATTGGGCTAGGGGTGGCAGCGACCCCCTTTGAGGGGGCTTTGGGTCGGGCTAGCCTGCCAAGCCTGCTCCACCTTTTAAAAAAAAAATATAATTTTTTTTTAAAATTATTGTAATTTTTGTAACTTACAAAGTGGAGACTAGAATTACATTAATATAGAATTTGTATATCCCAACTAGTTTGTCACTTACTCACCTATCTAACATTTGCAATTATAATCTAAAACCTTAAATGAAAAAATAAATAATTTTTTTATTATTGACTAATTGATTCTCAAGTCTTCTAAGTTTTCTTCCATTTCCTCTTCTAACTTGGGAGCTTGTGTCATTTCTTCAGCATTCAATCAATCATTTAAGCATATGCATGCCTCCACTTCATCAGTAGTTGGTCGACTTCGCCTATCGTCCAACATCCTACCTGCACTAAAAACAATTCCAATGTAAGACATGGGGGGGGGGGGGGTTAGAATATCATGAGCTAAGGTAGACAACACATGATAGTTCTTTTATGTGTTTGCCACCACCTTTAAAACATTCAAATTACTATTTTTTTCCTTGGTAAGAAAAGAAATAAAATCAGTTTGGAAATGTATAGCTAATTCATGAGTATTAGAAACTTTTTTTTTTTGAAGTAACATCTAAGTTGCAGTTTTATGTGAAGTAAGAGGTAGTACAAGAAGAAGAGGTTTATTCATTTCCTCTTGACCCATAGGATAGTTCATATGCATTATATAAAGAACGCAATGTACTTTCTATAGTCTTATATAGATTATTGTTATTATCAACATGGGGACTCATGTTATTACGTATACCATTTATTAAAATTTGTATACCTTCTAATTTAACCCTAGGATCCATTACAACCTTTAAATAATAAATTATAGGAATAGAAGACCAATATTTATTGAATTTTGTCTCCATTTCCTTTACAAGATGTGCAAAAGTTCAATTACTTTTATAAATCTCAAATGTACAAGTTATTTTATATGAGTGGCTCAAAATTAAACATGAAGTAGCATAGTAAACTACATATAATTCTTTAGTAGCATTATAAAAAAGAGATAGAAAATGCATCAAACAAATAAAAATGGTAAAATGACCTTCATTAAGTCCTAGATCATGTAACTTTTCTCTTGCCCAATTTGCAATCAAATTTTCTAATCCTTCACATGATTTCAACATTAAATAAGTGTTATTCCACCTATGACAAACATCTAATTGAAACTTCTTATATTTCTTATCATGCAATCTACATAACTCTTTAAATTATTGTATTATATAAGGTGAAGAAGTGATACATAATAAAGTATTTTTAATTAATTGAATATGGGGTTTAACTAAATTTAGACCAGCTTAAACAAATACATTAATTATGTGACATACACATCTATTATGAAACATAAGGGACAATAGTGTACCAATGTGATCACAATGAGATTGTAAAAGTTATACAATAGAATTATTATTTAAAGTATTATCTAAAGTAATAAACATAATTTTATATTGATTCAAAATATAAATTCATGATTTTTTACTAATTGATGTAGAATGAGGATATTCTATCATGTTAAAATAAAATATCATCTTATTTAATCTCTGTTCTTCGTCTATAAAATGAGCTAGAACACATGCATATCCGATATCTTAGTCACTTGTCTGAATATTGGAAGTGAAAGGAATCTTACCCAAAATTTTAAATAAAGTATTTATAAGTTGTACCTTATACTCCTTATTTAGTTTGAAAATGTCTTTCTTTATAGTGTTGCACAAAATTTTGTAGAATGCTGGGTTGAGAACTTGCCTCACATAGGTCTTGAACAATTCGTCATCGACAAAGGAAAATGGTTGTTTGGCTCTCACAACATACTTCATGAGCTCCTTTCGATTTATATCTTGATTGAAATGAAAGTGCTAAGAGAGGTGAGGAGGAGCTCAAGGCAACTAGCTAGGATTATTTGGGTTCCTTCGGGCCATGCTTGGTGGAACATGATCTAATTTGTCAGATAAGATATTTGGTAGCCCCACCTCCATTGCTTAGGATTACTTTACAATAGTTGCATTCGGCTCTTACGATCTTCATTCTATGTTTGTTAGGGTCATCTACTTCAATTTTCTTCATGTAGCTCCACATGATAGAGGCTTGCCATTTTTTTTTCCACCGGTCATCGAAGGAATTGGTGGAATACCTGCTTCAAAATCAACTTCATCCATCATTTTGGGAATACCTCATTTGAGAAAATTGGAGAATACTTCATTGTTAGTTGGGGTGAAGGAGGGGGAAGAAGCATTGTAGTTGGAGTGAGATGTTATTTTTTTAAAAAAATAGCAAATTAATAAGAGAAAGAGGAGGCAAATTAAAGTGCAAATTAAAATTATTTAGCATAAACTTTAAATTTTAAAATCAAAATTACTTACATTGTGTTTGATGCTTGAGTTGAACTTACCCATTTAATGCTTCAATAAAAATAGAAATGAGGAAACTTGGGAGTTGAGATCTTGTTCTTGAGAGTTGAGAGTTTGAGATCTTAAACTTAAATTTTAATTAGAAACAAAAATTAGAGAGATTGAAAGTTTGAGCATATGAAAGAGAGGAAAGTTAGAGTCTTAGAGATTAGATGAAAGGGTGAAGAGAAGGTTAATTCTCCCCCTATTTATAAATTTTCAAATTGATAATTACCCCTCCTCTTGAAAATTACCCTTTTTTTAATGTTAAGAGGGTTAAAATTGTCTTTTTGAGGGGGAATGGCATTTGATAATTACCCCCTCCAAATCAAACTTTTTATTTATAAAAGTACTGAAATAATCATTGGAGCATAGCCCCAACTACTAAGTAGTACATAGGAGCCTTCTATACACAAGGAATAGACCTATGGGAAGCCAAACGAACAAGTACACAAGGAAACAAAAACCACACAAACAAAGACCAAAGAGTACAACATGAAATAATGAACAAAAAAATACCTATACAAATCACTGTTGCCATGCTCTAGCATTTTACAAGTGTTAGCAAACAAATCTACCCAAAAAAAACTCTCATCTGGGTTATAGTTAGATGAGGGTCTTACACAAAATTCACTTATGCATGCATCATCATATTATACTATTATATAAAACAAATTGAGTGGGCTTTCATTTTTAGAATATTTTACCTATGTTTCTTTACCCTTTCTATTTTACCCATGTTTTATAATTTTATGTAGTTTAATATAAGTTTGAATTGATATTTGATTTAAGGATATTTTAATAAAATAAGTTACTTAGAATTTTTTTAGACACCTACCATATGTCAACCTAATCATGATTATTGATACAACATGGACCTATTTTTTAGGTTACATTAATTTTAACTTTGTAATATATAACTTGCACTTTCGAATTAGGATTCATACGTTTTTAGGGTCTATTTGGGTGTAGAATTATCTAAAAACGGAATGAAATTATTGTTGAAATAAATTTAATTAATTCAACATAGAATTAATAAAGGATGGTAATGAAATTTTTTAGAATAAAATCAGATGGAACTTACAACCCATTTTTAAAACTTTTCATGCCCATAACTTTCTCTCCCAAACTCATATAGGCACGTTCTAGGTACCGTTGTGCTAATTATATTGACAAGCCTAATCAAATAAGACTCACATGGGTAGTTTATCTTGGATTTTTTAAATAGACCCACTCATATAACACACTTCTCAAGATTCAAATCTATATGAGGGGTGATAGTTAAAATATGATGGAATCCAAAATTCTGAAATGGGAGGCCGAGGCCAGAATCGGCCAAATCACCTTAAGAGTTGATTAAGTGATTCTGTCGAAATTGAGTTCGAATCTTCCTTTCAACAAAAATTAAATTTTGTACTACTTCCGTATCTAACCACAAATCCATTGAATCGGGAAATTTTTTTGGTAGAATCCTAAGAATATGAGAGGAAGTCCACGCCCAAACAACCCCTTAATATCATTAGAAAGCTCTTGATGAACTCCATCAAATGAGATCCCATATTACCATATTTTCACAAACTTTTAGTGGCCCGACATATACAACACACTTTTCGATAATAATTTTTTATATTTTTTCCCATATTGTACATATTCAAACTCTCACATTTTGTACGCCTTGAAAAACTTCCAAAAAATTCTATCAAATGAGGTTTGCCCTAAACTGGTCCTAAATATAAATAGCGTGCTTTACTTACAAAGTCCTTTGACACTATTATCTTGGGCAACCAATGACATAATATTTAACTTATAAGATTTGATTCTTAATTGCCTACTATAAGTGTATTTAGGTTAATACAAAGCTTGTATGTATAATTTATTGTAACTAAGGAAATTTTTGTTCAATACTTTCTTTAATTTTAATTTAATTTATTTTTTATTTATTTAATTTGTATTTACATGCATAATACATCTATACTTGAAAATATTCTATCAAACTAAAATTGATTTAGCGAATTTTTGTTGGGTAGATCAATTGGGTGAATATTATTATCTATTTTTTAATAGAAAATTATTGCCTAAACTAAGATTAAGCAGTGAGGCAATCACAACTAGGTCTGAAATTGGGCCGGATCCTAGCCCTACACAAACCTTATAAAGTTCAGCCTTAACCCAGTCCTAAGTGGGTTTAAGCCATACTCGAATTTTTTGCTTTTTATTATTATATATATATATTTATTAAAAAATAAATTTTATTATTTCTAGGTTATGTCCCACTAGTTGACCCATGAGATACAAAATCACATCACTTTAAGTGAGCCTTCACAACTAACTATAATTATTTAAGTTTAGAATCTCTTAAATTTTTATAAAATATATTATATTTTTATTTTTTTCTTACCTTTTCACCTATGTAACACTATTGAAAAAAAATTATATATTTATAAACGGGCAAAAAGGGGCTTTTTACCCTGGCCCGAAGGAAAAATTATCCAATAAAACTATTGTATGAGACAAGTGGTAAATATGTGTTTTTAAAAGGTGACACGTTTACTAAATTGATATGTGTTTACAAATGAGTAAAATTTGGCACAAATTTTAGATTATATGTTTAAAAATAAAAAGACATGTGCACGGACACGTGGTAAAACGGTTCTACGGAGTACTTTCTCGGCACGAAGCCCAACCCTAAGGTGGCCTAAATTTTGTAGGCCCAATAATTTCGGCCGGCACAAGCATTTTTATACGTTTGCTCTTAAAATTTTTACCCCTAACCAATTGCGGTGGAGTGCGGTCACACTACCCTCCGTCGCTGCTATGCAAGCTAGTCGTGGCGCCATCTTCTCCACCCCAACAAATCCCCCATTTGCCCCCTTTTCCCCATCCCCGAAACAACTCCATTTTTTCTCCTCCACAACTTCGCCTCCGGCCACCATGTGACTCCAAAGTCCAAACTCCACCACTGGCCCACCTCCCCCCATTTTCATGGACGCCGCCTCCACCGCGCCAGCCCACCCCCTCCCCCCGACCCCACGCAATGGCGCTTGCAGCGGGGCCCCGGGTCCAATTCCCTCTCCCGCCGCGCCCCTCCCCTCGCCGGCGGCGCTTCTGCTCCCCCTCGGCCGGCGCCGCGGCTGTAGCCGCAAAGAAGGGCCGGGTGCGGGTGGAGGAGGGCAACGCGGCGCTGGTCTGGTTCAAGCACGACCTCAGGGTCGACGACCACCCCGGCCTCGTCGCCGCGTCGAGGTGCCCGACGGTCGTCCCCTTGTACGTCTTCGACCACCGCATCCTCTCCCGTAAGTGTCACTCCCTCGCTCTGGTGTGCTATTCTCCATGTCTGGTGCCTGATGGTGTGGCATATCGGGCTTTCGAGAGTCCGAAACCGTTCATTTCGGAGGGGACGCATCGGCGTTACTGTTCTCTACTCAAAGCTGTATGCTTCAGAGACTTGAGCGTGAATGAATGTATTATAGTGTAGCGGTTGGGTGTTCTATATGTACGTGTTCAGGCGGGAGTGTTACCTAGGAATGTGGTTACAGATTTTGAAAAACTTATTAACATTTGTCTGTTCTTGGTGTTCTACTACATCTATCGGCTGGGACATTTCCTTCTATTTTTGGCCATTGCATATTAGCGATCAAAAGAGGATTCAAGTGAGGAAAGATGGTAACTGGTACTTAAAATTGCTTGCAAGAACTTAAATTGGGATAACTTCTCTTGCAGTACTTAAAATCGAGAAACTGTGTGCAATACATAAAAATTTAAGTTTATGTTCTATCAATATATGTCCACAACTTGCTAGGAGTTCACTTTGATAACAAAGTGTGGTTAAAAGCTAGATTCCAAGTTTCTGCATATTGATTGTTAAGAGTGGCAAAACAAGTGACGCACTTCTTTGTATACAATTACCCAATTAGCTAAACCGGAAATCCTTGTTTAGTTGTCGAGTATCTAAATTGGTGCCTATGTAAGTCTTCTTAATTTTCTTCAACATATAAAATTTTTTGCAGGTTTTTCCGATGATATGCTCAAACATGTTCTATATGCCCTGAAAGATTTAAAGAAATCTCTGAAGGACCAAGGATCGGATTTGCTGATTGATTTTGGACCTGCAGAAAATGCAATACTAAAACTTGTGACTGAGGTTGTTGTCTAAGAATCTGGGCTGTTTTATGTATTAACATGAAACTGTGGAATGGTGCAAACAAAATAGCTTATTCATAGGAAAAATGCTGAATCTAATATTACGGATTGATACAGGTGAAGGCTACCCATATATTTGCTGAGCAAGAGGTTGAGTATAATATGTGTAACATGGTCGGTGTTGTTGAGGAGTCTGTTGCAAATCTGCCATGGGGAAGCCCGCAGTTTGTTTCATGGCGAACTCCATTTTATGACATAGAGGTAGCTTCTGACACTTATCTATGTTATGTCTACATTTGGCTGACTAGATATTTCAACTTGCAAAAATGGATGTCCTGACTCCCAAGTGTATGTATAGAGTCTTACCATGTGATTGGTTTATTTCCTTGTATCATATGCTCATTTTATTAAACTTGAAAACGAGATAATAATTATGTTATATGTTCTTTCATATTTAGGACCTGGAAGGGGTGCCCATATCGTACAAAGATTTTCAAAAGCTAAAGTTGCCTTTGACTCTGCCATTTACATCTCCAAGCTTACCGGAGCTAGATATTTCTGTAGACAGAGGTAAATGTTTATTAGAAACTCTTCAAGTTTATTTGTTCCCCCTTTATAGGGTGTGTTGTGATTCACTGAACCTTATTTTACATTTATGTTCTTCAGTATCTTATAGTTCTTTGAACTTGAGCTTAATCTGCATGTAGTAATTGGATTAGCATCAGAAATTTGAGGGGTCAAGACACATTGTTACTCACAAGAGTGGGCCGGTTGGTCATGATTAATTGGATAATTAAGATGAGCTTCAGATTTGGGCATGTGCTTATGCATTTGCTGTTGAACTAGCATTTATTTTAATATTTTTCCCTTCTTAATTAGTGGTTAGAATTTGGCTTTGGTTAGTACAATATGTCATGATTCTACATAATATCCAGTCTATGCATCAGGTGTGTTACCAACATATGATGATTTGAAGCGTTATGTCAGTGCTAACCCAAGCAAGTTGGATGAGGGTTGGGTTTCTAAAAAAGCAATTTCAGCTAAAACCATTTTGAGGTTGAAGACTACCAAGCATGTTGGGCTGTCCAGTTTAGATGAAAGTGAGAAAACATTCTTGGATTCTGACAAAAAATTGGAAAAAAGAAAAGGGATGTCTCTTTTTTTGTCAGCAAAGGGAAATGAGGTTACTGGTGGAACAGATGTTGTCCTAAATGCGCTAGCTGCTTATTTAAAATATCTTGAGGGGACTTCTAGAGATGACTGGCAAGAGTAAGCAGAATGTTGCCTTTTGTTATACTCTCTCCATCCTATATTAATAGATACATTTGGAAAAATAGTGGTTTTTATTGAATGGTGAAACCCACATCTAAGAGAAGGGAAAATAAGCTTATGTTACTCTTTTTAAGTACCCAACCACTTAAATTGAACAAAATGGAGCTATTAATATGGAACAAACTTTTTTTGCCAAATGGAACTATTAATATAGGACGGAGGGAGTATTTTATTTTGCTTCACATGTTTTTTCATGTCTTTTTTAGTAATTCTGTTTTCATTGAGGAATCAATTCTTTTCAAATGATGACTTTCTGTTGTAAGTTTCCTAACCTTTTTCTTTTTCGTTTTTTAATGATGCATTGACAGGTTGCACGAGAAATTACGGAATGCTGAAAGCAGGAAAGGAGCTTCATTTAGTGTTTTGTTTGGACCTTCCCTTCAACTTGGAACTGTGTCTAGGAGGAAAGTGCATTATGAAGCTATTAATTATGAGAAAGAACGAAATGCAGGGTTCATAAATCCATTTGGATATTCCGCACCTACTGTGGCTGCTGCAGTGGAAGGTGTGATTTCGATTGAGGTATCTTATTAAGAAATGCCCTGCTTTTGAATTAAGGAATGAAAGTAATTATTTAAATGTAATAAAAATGCAAAACTTATAAAGTGTACAATAAAAGCGCAAGAAACATAAAGTGTACTTGCATCTAAATTTGACATATTTACATTTTTTTTTCAAATTCTGTCTTTGATTAGATTGAGTTAAGTTTAATGTTGGAATATCTTGGTAAAATTCATTCAGCTGAGGAATATTTCATCTGTTGCAGTGGTACTGGCTACTGGCCTTGAAAAGCCAAATGCAGAAAGAAGGGAAATTTCCTATTAGAATATGGAGATGGAATGGACATTTGATTCAGGTTTGCAGTATCCAGTTATTGATTTCAGCTGACCTCAAGATTTTTTGAAAGTATTGTTCCATTTTAATATTAGGCATAAGACAAATGGGCAAACTATGATTCAATTCTGCATCATTTAAATAGAGATTTTTTCATGTTAAAGTTTTGTTGCTGCCTGCTTTCGCAAACAATTCTCTGAACTCTATGCTAATATCTATCTGTTGTTCTAGTTATTGACTTCAACAATCTTTTATGTTTGTAGTACACGATGACTGGCGACAGAGGTCCTGCACTCCTGCTAGTTCACGGTTTTGGTGCTTTTTTGGAGCATTATCGGGACAATATATCAAGCATAGCTAGTGGTGGAAGCCGGATTTGGGCAATTTCGCTTTTGGGATTTGGAAAATCAGAAAAGCCAAACATCGTATACACAGAGCTGATGTGGGCAGAAGTTTTGAGAGATTTTATTGTTGATGTTATAGGTGAACCTACCCATCTTGTTGGGAACTCACTTGGTGGTAATGCAAAGCCTCTTCTGTCTATATCCCACTCCCATTCTTTGATATAGTAATTTCTTTCATTAATAGCTTAAAGTTCTCTCTGGTACTCCTCAGGTTATGTTGTATCCATTGTTGCTGGTTTTTGGCCTTCTTTAGTCAAGAGTATTGTTCTTATCAACTCAGCTGGTTCGGTCATTCCAGGAAATTCATCAATTCGATTCATGGAGGTAAGTTGACCTTATTCCTGTAAGTACTAAGCTTCTCAAGCTTTTTATTTTTGGCAAATTTCTTATGTGCATTTCTGCTCCACTTGATTTAGGTAGGAGAGACATCAGGTGCTGTGTGGCTGGGAGCTCGACTCCTTTTGCTTTATCTAAGAATACGGGCCAAAAACATACTGAGGAACTGCTACCCAACTGTACGTCGGGCTACACGATTTGATGTTAGGGTAATTTGCTGATTTGGCATAGCATTTTACTTGATTGGAATCTAAACTTCCCTGGATGGATTTCGTTTCAGAATACTAGCCGAGTCAATGATTGGCTTACCAATGAGATCCTAAGAGCAGTATCCATATCAGTTAACATATTATTTTCTTAAAATATGAGTCTCAAATTTCATTCCCAAAGAGTCTGATTCTGAAGTTAATATTTGTGTCTATTAATTCATTCGTTTAAAAAAGCAAAGCATCTTTGTTTAAGCTGAGATTGCCTGCTTTCTGGATGTGATAACCTAGGCGTTTGACCAATTCTTAAAAGACACCCCTTAGCTGGAAAAAAAAGACATCCATACAGGAGAGTCTAATACTGTTGTAAACCTGAATCTTTAATGCCATTATCGTGTTTATTCTCCTTGACACATGGTGCAGTCCTGTGATCCTGGAGCCTTGTTAGTTCTTGAGAGTGTATTTAGCTTTAATCTATCAATTCCTCTAAATTATCTCTTTGACGCATATGGTGGGAAGGTATTGGTTATACAGGTAAGCTGCCATTGATAAATATCTGTTGTGAAGTTTTTGTTTACCTATTTTGCCTCAATATTTGTTTTTATTTTTATTAAGAAACACATAATGACATAGGGCATGAAGGACCCACTTTCAAAGTCCAAATTGAAACTGTCAATGCTGCAGGAGCATTGTGGGGGTGTTAGTATCAGAGAACTGGATGCAGGTAAAGGTTATTGATCTGTTTCTAGTACTTGGATTTGCCATTTGCCTACATGGATCTAATGAGTTTATTGTCAGGCCACTGCCCTCACGATGAGAAACCAGATGAAGTCAACTTGATGATACGTGAATGGATTGTGGCTGCCTGTCTAAGTTCCTGCTAACCCTTTTGTAAAATGAGTAATTTTCTAATCGTTATTTGTATCAGCTTTTGGAAATCCGTAAGCCCGAGCTCTTTACACCTGCCTGACTTGAGGCTAAGAACAAAAGGAAATTTTCTGGGCATAGTAAGGTTGATGCTGGTCATGGCATTTGTCCATTAATTGATTTTTTTGTAATAAAATTGTGGTAACATCATTTAGATTTTCAGTGCCAAAATTTTTCGTTTAGATTACAAGAGAGTCTATCTTATGACTAGGGTTGTTAAGAGTCCATGCATTAAAGTATTAGTCTCCCACGTTTAGGAGTCTTCACGTCCAACAGGATAGCAGGTAGCAATCCTTTGGGAAACATACGACATGAGATAGGAGGCAGCGATTGGGGGAGGGGGGGAGGGATGGGAGACCTATCTCTCACTATGCAGGAGGAGCTGATGCACAAGATACTTAGGTGGGGGCCAGTGATAGAACTGCACACAGAGAGAGGTAGGGCGGGCCGCCTTTGGAGAGGAGGTGGTGACAAGAGAGGAGGCACCAACATGAGAGGGGGCAGTGCAGAGAAGGGTCGTCCTCAGGGTGGGAGTGCCAGAGAGAGGGCACCACGGAGGAGGGTAGTTCTCAAGGTGAGAGGGATGAGGGGTGGGAGGAAGAGATTGTTGTCCTTGAGCCCGACGAATGTGATGCCCGGAGCCAATGTATTTTAGGAGAAAAAAGCCATCCCAGGGTTTTGTCTCCAAAGATGTTTTACAAAGAGAGTGGGGCCTATCTTTAATTCCGCGAATGTAGCGCCAAACACGTTTTGTGCCTACCCTTGTCCTCAAACTCAAAATTTGGGGAAGAAAATGTCCAAAAGAATGGTTTAAAAGCCTTTGGGAATACCTCTGAGTTTTATACTCTTGTTCTTTCATTAATAGTTTTATTTAATTTTTTTAAATAAATTATAATTATTTTATTTTAAAAATTTAAATAGAGCTATTAATGTGGGATAGAGGGAATATGAAGCTTCTCCTCACCTTGACCATGGAGGTGATTAGATATATCAAAATTCAACTAAGTGTTACAAGGACAACGCTTTGCTTTTGATAGCGGGAATAGTTGTGAGTGTGGTATATCTAATGTGTGGTCTGTGTTTTAAATGCACTTTAAGAGGAGAGAAATGAAACAAGTAATTTTTTATGGCTTAACACTTCTAAATCTTTGAATGAATTTAAATGAGTCATATGGTACTAATTTATGTATGAAAAAAAAATATAAGCATGTTGGTTTAATGTTTTGAAAGAAATCTTTTCTAACAAATTTTAGCAAATAGAAATTTAATACTCCCACATTTCCATATTGATAGCTCTATTTGAAACAAAAAATATCCTATATTAAAAGGAGTCATGTTAATATGCGTTGAACACATACCAAGGGGCATCTGTTAAACGCATACAAGCCAAACAATTTGGATTGTGAAGCCCATAAAACTCAGGGGCGGGATGGGTAATTAAAACACACCCACCCCTTATCTAACACGAGTCATCAAATTTGATAGCTCACAAGACACCAAGCACATTTTTTAATATGTTTTTAATATGTGACCCAACGCATATTAACATTTTCCTATAAATAGTTATATTTGGCTTAATTTAAGTGTTTGGATACTTGAAAAAGACTCTCATAACCTATTTCACATTCTTTTAATTGTGAATCCCATTTTGATAAAAAATATTAATTTTAAAATAAAACTATTAATATAGGATAGAGGGCAATAAATATTATAAGACTAGAAGCATAATCACCAAGACTCTATATACACTGATCAACTGGGCTCTAGGACCACTTGAGGGAGGCCTAAGGGACAAACTCTAGAGAAGTGACCAATATTAGTAATAACTTGATTCTTGGACACCCCATGGTGAAGACAGTCGTTACATGGAAGAGTTTTTAATACTTCCAACTTACCATAAGCCCTAAGTAAAGAATGCCCGATAGCCATTTAACCATGAAATCTATGGCACACACGTTAGTGCATATTGATGTCAGTATCACTAATGCTAACAAGCGTTAGCATGTGCATTGTCGATTTTAAAAATAAATAATCCACAAACATTCCTTACATTGGGCTCATGATAGGTAGACAGCCATAGTAGAAAACAATGACCTCAAAACCCTTAAACCTCTACACATCCACTTGTGGAGCAAATAGGGCACACCATGGTCGAGGTAGACCACCACAAAATTGCCATTGGCCAAAGAACAATATGTCACATATGGAGGGGGCCACATAGAGCACACTACACCTAAAGAAAAACCACAAAAAAAAAAAAGAATAATAAACATAACTGATTTAATCTACCAGCTGCCAATAAAAAGAGAGAGGCTTGGGGGGCTCATGGAGACATGGATGTGGTTTAGGGAGGGCTGGGAATGGTTGGCGGGATGAAAGGGATCTGAAGGTAAGAAAGGAGTGAGGCTTTTTTGAATGGGGAGGGGAAAAGATGTAGAAGGGGAGGAGGAGATGGGAGGGTCGCATGCAAGAGGACGGGCAGGCCGTGCCGTTGGAAGGTAGGAATGAACGAGATTGACCTTTGGGAGAATGCTTATACTTGGCCAAGCGGCGGCACATAAAAACACTACCCATGTGTAGTGTTATGCTAGAGCAAAATGATCGCCGACTGGCCAGAAACCTCGTGTTTTATAAAATGAAATCTTGTTTAAACCCTAAGGCAAAAGCGATAATTGATGGTTAAAAGTGAAATTCAATATAATATTTTTTTTGTCTCACATTAATAATTATATGGTAAAATTATATAAATAATATTTTAAAATAAAATATTTATCAAAATATGAGATAGATAAAAATAATTACCAAAATAGTTTTTTTTTGCCATGCAGGTGCTAGTTAGGTGCTTGCACTTGTATGACTTTTTTAAAAATAATTAGTGATTTCGTCATTTTAAATGATGAAATCACCATTAAATGGTGATTTGTCCTTTAATTTTACAAAAAAAATCTTTTAAAATAAAAAACCATGCAGGCACCGATGCGTGGCCGGCACTTGCATGGCAAAAATAATAACATCATTTTGGTAAATATTGTTATCTCTATGTTATTTTGGTAAATATTTCAAATTTTAATATTATTTATTTATATATATATATATATTTAAAAATAAAATAAATTTAATTAAATTTGAAAAACTAAATGTAGCTATTAAATGTGGGACAAATGGCGTAATATTGATGAAGAAATGATTACGCTCCTTTGCTACATTGTGACATTTTCTATCATTTTTAAAATTACAAAAATTTCACTCACAAAGAGGAGACATGTAAATGCTTTTATTTTCCAAAGTAGGGTACTCGTACTATTGTTATTGAAAAGAATTTTAAATGAATCCTATTCTTACTTGTTTTTTTTTCTTAGAGAATCCTTCCACACATAATACTTTTGAGTACATAACTTTACTGCTTTCGTTAGGGAACATGCAATATCCTACACTAACTCATTCTTAAAATTTTGCTATAGGTGATCCTGTACCTAAACCAAGCTGCCCTTTGGAACCCAACAAAAGAACCCATTGTGCTTATGTGTTTCACCTAAGTCAAGGAAGTGAGTTCTTGACTGTTGTCAATTTGATTGTGCACCATCTTCTTCCGTATGGTGTTCAAACGAAGTTGTTATGCCCTTAGACCAGGTATATGCAACATAATAATAATAATAATAATAATAATAATAATAATAATAATAATAATACTTTACTTTTTTTCACTAAAAACTTACTTCAGACCTTTTTATTTGAATAAGAAAAATGGACCCCCATATTGTCCAATGAGCAAAGGCTATAATAAGCCTCTAGTGTAGAGAAAGTGAAGCATCCTATGCAAATTTACTAAGGATTGCCTCCTACATGCCTTTTTTTTATACTCTCTCCGTTCTAAATTAATAGCTTCATTTAAAAAACTTGCTCCATATTAATAGTTTCATTTTGTTTAATTTAAGTGATTAGGTACTTAACGAGTATCATAAGCTTATTTTTTCTTCTCTTATATATAAAATTTATTATTTAATAAAAAATAACTATTTTTTCAAATGTAACTATTAATATAAAACAGAGAAAATATGTTTCTATCTACAAAGTCTTCAATATTGTACTTCATCTTCATAAATGATAAAACTCATCATGCACCACTCTGCATGAAAATCATGGCCTACAACACCAAGGAGCCCAGAAAACTTTAGAGGTTAGTAATTTACTTTTACTTTTGCAACCAACGAATGATAAAATATCTTATTCAAACTTTGAAGTACTCTTTATCTTATATTAATAGTCTCATTTAGTTTTAAAAAATGAATTCATCTTAAAAAATTAATCAAAGTTATTAATATAAAATGGAAGGAGTAATAAACATGTAGATCATATCAGGCATTTTTGGCGATGGTAAAGATATATAATTAGGAAGCAAAATGAATTAGCAAAGAATTCATACAAATCACCTATATTCATCAACATATATTTTTCACATTTAAATGTAAGAAATACACAAGTACCTAATATTTCAGGCCTGTTTATTTACCAGGTGTCCGTGTGTTTCTTAAATTGAATGTGAAAAACAAAGGTGTTTTGGGACTTTGGCTGATTCCTCCACCATATAGGAAAGCATGGGATGAAATCCGAAATTTGGTTCCAACACGAGGTATCGATACGGGTATCGTTACGCGCCACGGAAAAAACGGTCGCCCTGCGTGTCCCCTCCCGGGTGGTTGAAGTTACCCGCGAAAACGGGGCTCCTCCTCCTCTGCACCCCTCCCCCTCACTCTCCGCCCCCTTCCCCTGCCATGACCAGCCCCCATCGCCACCACCGGCATCCATGCCCTCCTCTCCATCCACCCCTCCTCCCCCGGACCCCGACCCCGACTCCGGCAAGGCCGCCTCCCCGTCTCCCTCATCATCCCCAGCCTCCTCCCCCGCCCGGCCGCCGGCCTCCACCCCGCCCAAGGCCAGGCTTAGGAAGATCCCTCCGATCCCGGTTCGCCGCGGGGCCGTCCCGAGGCAGGACAATGTCGATGAAGGCGGGCCGGTTGCGGCCTGTAAGGATCCGGGGCGGGAGAATTACCACTCCCACTCCTTGTCCTCTCCCATCGCCGCCTCTGCTCTCGGGCTCAATCACATCCGCACCAGATCCGCCCCCTCGCCGCTTCGTTTCTCCGCTCCCATGCTGCTGCCTCCGGCGGAGCCGGAGCCGGAGCGTGAAAATGGAATGGGCAAGAGCAGAGATGGTGGAGATCCCGGTGAGGAGCGTCGGAAAGCTCCTGAGCGTGGTACCTACTTCTCAAATTGCATTTTTTTCTCAAATTCGGATATTACTGCTTGTTCCCACTTTATTATTTATAAGCATTAGTGTTGATTCATGTATTCAATTTAACGTGTATTAGCGTAGGCTTCCATCTATAATTAAACTTGTGCTTTATTAGTAAGTGTTCTTTGAAGAGTATTTTGTTTTTCCAGATAGGTTTAGGTCTGGGATTATTGTTCAGTCTCCTCTTAAAACTTGATAATGCCTATGCCCATTTGTTCATATGTATCAGTAAAGTGTAGCTAGCAATTTTAACTGTGCTTTGATTCAGTGCTCTTGAGCTTTATGTAAATACTGTAGATCGTCATGGAAGTTACACTTATTTTTCCACTAATCATGTTTTGAAGCTGAATTGCAGGTTTATTATTATTCAATTGTATTTTCTCTGTTGTTATCTCGTATTATTCATGCATCATCTGTCGTCCATATTTCACGTGCTATTCTTTTTTGGTTTTGGGATTTGCTCAGAAAAATAATGTTACTAAGCCATTCAGGGCTTTAATTACCATCCTTTTTCTAGAGTGAACTATTGTAGATTTGTTTTTTATGGTTTTTCTATATTCGTACTTGTGATTATATTGCTTGCAGTTTTCATTTCCTTTTTTTCTTTGATTTCAGAGTATATAGTTATACTACTGGCAGTGTTATTATAAAGTAGTTGTTTCTTATTGTGTTACTTGGTCATTACTTATTTATTTTAAAATTTTATAGGAAGAAAGAACCCGTGGACTCAATCCAAATCGTTTAGGGGTCCTTTCCCTTCTTATCCTGAGGTGCAGGTAAATTACTCCATGAATAGAGTATAGCATCGTCTTTGCTTGTCTGCATGCTTTAATATATTTATTTCTAATATGAATTTTCATCTTGCAGGGTCATCAACTTATTATCGATCCTGCAAAAGAAATTTATTCTCCACGTTTTCAGGCTATTATGAGGGTTACAAGTGGTCGTATGAAGAGATTTCCTGCTGATATAAAGAGCTTCTCTCATGAGTTAAATTCAAAAGGGGTGCGACCCTATCCAGTTAGAAAGCCTCGTGGGTTAAATCATCCAGAGGTAATTAAATTACTCTTTTAGTCAAATTCTAATAAGATACATTTTTTCTTGCTCTAATAAAATTTGGATTCTTGATTTAATCCTTGCAGGAAATCATGGTAGTCATTCGGGCAAAATTTGACCGGCTTAAGGAAGATGTAAATGCGGACTTGGGAATCTTTGCTGGAGATTTAGTTGGCACACTTGAGAAAAACTCAGAGGCTCATCCTGAGTGGGTTGAGACTATGGAGGATTTATTAATTATGGCTCAGAAGTGTGCTAAGATGTCTGCTGCTGATTTCTGGTTACAGTGTGAAGGCATGGTTCAAAAATTAGATGATCGGCGCCAAGAACTTCCAGTGGGGATACTGAAGCAAGTACATACCCGCCTTTTGTTTATCCTTACCCGTTGTACTCGACTCATTCAGTTCCATAAGGAGGAATATCTAGCTGAAGAGGAGCACATTCTTGGGCTCTATCAACTTAGTGACCTGGGAGTTTACCCTGGACACACTTCAGAATTTGAATTTAGAAGCTTACCGAGTGGGAAGGAGATTATAGAGAAGCTCAAAAGGAAGTCATCCCTTGGTCTTGACCAAGATGAACCCAACCTGAATTATGATTATGGAGAGCACATTAAAAATGACCAGATATTCCCATCTGGTGGAGACACTGCTAAAAGTGTTGATTCATGCGCTAGTAGGGATAGGATATCATCTTGGAAGAAACTTCCCTCAGCTGCTGAAAAAAATAAGAGAAAAGATGATGCCTCTGGTAGTACTCCCTCTGGTGATAAAGTGGATTCTTCAAAGCTGATTGATAAAATGAAGGTGGACTCTGATGAAACAACAGAAAACCTGAATGCTTCAGAATGCACTTCTGGAAGTCAACCAAGTTCAACAGCTTCTTCACTGACTAGACAAAATATTTGTTGGAACCTTTGGGGAGAACAACATATTGTAGCTGACGAGAATTCTATCATATGCCGTATTTGTGAATTCCCAGCGCCCACAATCTGTGTGGAAGATCACTCTCGAATATGCACAATTGCTGATAGATGTGACTTAAAGGGCTTAAACGTTAATGAACGACTTGAACGACTTGCTGATACTCTTGAAAAGATCCTGGAATGTTGCTCCCCTCAGAGCTGGGGTACCGAAGTAGGAAGTCCTGATGTGACAGGGCAATCTAATTCTGGTGTAACTGACGATAATGCCATTCAATCTCAAAACCAAAATATACTTTCTAGCAGGGATTTGCAAGAGAACTCTTATTCAATTTCAGATGCTGATAAGTCTTTAGTTAATTCTGATAGCATGGACGTGGCGTCTTCAGCAAGCAAAACAAATGGTGATGTGGACGTGCCAGCGCACGACACTAATAAAGCAGCCTCTTCAGCTGGTAGCCTTACTCCAAAATCTCCCATTCTGAGCCCTCGTTCTGGTCAGATTGAATTGCTATTTTCTGGAAGGAGTGCAATATCAGAGCTTGAAAATTTTCAGCAGGTAGTACTGCTATGTCATAGTTAAGTTGTTCAGTACTTGGAAATGCATGTTCTTCTAGAAGCTCTCTTTTCTCCTGGAACTTTTTTAGTCCATGAAGCCTTCAAATGTTTGTTTTCTTGGTTGTTGTGCACATTTTTGGAAGTGCAAAAAAATATGATTACAAAATCAAAGGGAGGGATTGAGAATAATCATGGAACAAGTGGTCCTTCGCCAAAACTATGACTTCAATATGAATGACTTTATACATTAACTACAGAAGCTGTTATGATAAAAATAGACCCCTTCATTTATAGTCTTACGCTACATATATATAGTGAAACATGTTTTTATCCCGTCTCCGAAGAGACATTCCACAATTCTATGCATACCAATTAGATACATATTATAGTTGGATACCTATTATAAACCGAGCAAAAAGACATTTTTTTTCATCTCCATGTTTGGAAATACAAAAACTTGGATGAGAAAATGTTGATGATGATATTGATGGATTTGGAGCTTGATATTTGATGTAATAATTAATTAATGCAGTTTAAGGTTTAGATGTCACTGATTCAAATATCTAAGTGGTGCTATGCATTCTGTGTTTTGGCAGATACAAAGGCTGCTTGAAGTTACTCGTGCAATTGCTAATGTAAACAATTCTCACCCCAACTCATTAGAGTACTTGATATCTTGTCTTGGTTCCCTGCAAGACATTTACCAGTATAAGTCGATGGAGGCACTTATTATTGACACCTTTGGGAGAAGGGTAGAGAAGTTGATGCAGTGAGTTCGATTTGTAATTTTGTAGTTGATTAGTTTTATCTATCATCTCTGCTCATTTTAAGTTGTATAGTTATTCAAAAATGAGATCCTTCCTTCTGATTCTAATATGGAAAACTGATCATGCGAGACAAGTGGAAAGAGTGTTCTATCTTACTGGGATTAAAGAAATCATGTTAAAATAAATGCATATCTAATCAGTTCAAAAACAAATTTCTATGTTTTTAGGTATTAATGAGATTCAATTAATAAAATTGCAAGGTCAATGTTCCCACAAATCTAATTGACAAGGATAGCTTTGATCTGTGTACAAGGTTTTTCCATTTTTTTCTCCTTTTTGAATGTGACTTAGAAAACCACCTTCCATGTAATACTACAAAGAGGCAAAGATTAACAGACAGAGTCAGCAAAATTATCTTCATCATGATTGACACCTTATCCCAGTTTTCTGGGGTTAGCACACAAACTTCATAGCTCCCATGCGGATAAAGATTGCACAAGGTTTTATTCCTGGTTCCTTCTTCATGCAAGCCTCTGATGAAATGTTTGTGAGATGAAGTTTCTGTTTTACCACTGTGAATTTCCAAATTATCTAGGGTTGGATTAAAAAAATGCTGTTTCTAAATATTGATATGGTTGCTTTTCACAATGAAGCTGACATAACAAGAAGTATATTACAATCTACATTTTCACCTTTCTTTCTAAATATTATTTTCTAATATGCATGGTCCATTGTGTAGGGAGAAGTATGTTGAACTGTGTGGCCAGATAGATGATTCAAGGCTAGATTCATCAAGTAATGTCGCTGATGAAGATTCAGGGGTAATGGAAGAAGAAATGAACCTTAATCTGCGAAGTAGCCCTAATAGTTCAACACACAAGGATCGGACATCTATAGAGGATTTTGAAATAATAAAGCCAATAAGTCGAGGGGCATTTGGAAGAGTTTTTCTTGCTAGGAAAAGAATAACTGGAGATCTTTTTGCTATTAAGGTATATGAATTTTTGTGCTGATCACTATGGATTTGTAAATTAGAATATAACAGTCCACATGCAGGAAAAGTGGATGAGTGTGATTCTTTTTTGGACTCATTAATACAAAAATAAAATATTTATTTTTGGTAAATTTGTAAACATCAAATGCTTGACTAATCATATTTTTACCATATGATAGGGCAATTAATGGCTTTCCACAAAATGAAGTAGATAATTTTTTTTTGTCAAATTAGTAAATATTAAATGCTTGATTAATCCGATTTTAACAATTCACAAGGGCAATCTAGGACTTTTGGAAAAAAATTCTACCCTCCTTTTCATTTTTCTAATAGTATTGATAACAATATTGATAGTTGTACTAATATCGATATAAATTTGTTTGATCACTTTTGTTCTGCTTTACTATTGGTGGAAATATGTATCTACCATCTTTGAGATAATATAAACAAGACACGAAAGATAGAAGGAAAGGTGAAGATGACGCTATATGGTTGTGGCTTCTGCAGGTTCTTAGAAAGGCTGATATGATTCGTAAAAATGCCGTGGAAAGCATTTTGGCTGAGCGGAATATCCTAATTTCAGCTCGTAATCCTTTTGTGGTGAGAAAGCATTTAGTTTTTATGAAAACTTAAATTAAGATCTTTATATGATATGCTATAATTTTATCTCATTTCTGATATTTTACAGGTTAGATTTTACTATTCCTTCACATGTAGAGAGAATCTTTATTTGGTTATGGAGTATCTAAATGGAGGGGATCTATATTCGTTGTTGAGAAATCTAGGTTGTTTGGATGAAGAAATGGCCCGCATATATATTGCAGAAATTGTGAGAGGATACCCTATGTACCCATTGAGATGATAAGTTCAAACTGTTAATTTTTTTTATGTGTGCTTGACTTGTCCTACAAAATTTTCTTTCTCAGGTACTTGCACTGGAATACTTGCATTCCATGAATGTGATTCATCGAGATTTGAAGCCAGATAACCTGTTGATTGCTCATGATGGGCATATCAAGGTCTATATTATACATTCTTTTGTGATGAAGCGTATATTGGAATTGTCAGCTATGTCATTTTCTTCTTCCTTCCTTTGTACAAGTGCAGAGATTAGTGCATGCCATCAATATATTATTCATGAAAGTATATGTTTTTATATGACTTCGTGACAAAAAATTTCTTACAAGGATCTAATCCAATTCTGTTACAGTTGACAGATTTTGGACTTTCAAAAGTTGGTCTCATCAACAGCACAGATGATCTATCAAGTTTTCCTGTCCGCAGTGACTCTCTCCTTGGCATTGATGAGCCAAGGCTCTCTGAGGCACAACAAGCACGGAAGAGAGAAGAACGTCAGAAACACTCTGCTGTTGGAACTCCTGATTATTTGGCACCTGAGATACTTCTTGGAATGGGACATGGTTTGTTATCTCAATAGTCTGCAATGCTGGTATATGTTTTAGTATGTTTGACTGTGAATTGCTTCTTGATTTGATCAACTTCATGTCTTCTTGTAGGAACAACTGCTGATTGGTGGTCTGTCGGCATTATTCTATATGAGTTGCTAGTTGGTTTACCCCCATTTAATGCAGCATATCCACAGGTATCACTCTTGATATCTATGAAATTTTATATGTAATTGGATTAGTGAGGAATGAAAAGTTATGCTGGTGGTGTATATCAGACTAATGATTTTTCCTTTAGAAAATTACCCACCACTTCCTTCACAGAGTTACACTTAATGTATGAAATCTAATGTGATGACGAGAATTAGCCAATTTTAGCTATTTCTACGGGGAAAATTAGCCATCATTTGTTTTATAGAATTGCACTTATGTATGAACTCTTTTGCTTTTAAAATTTACATTCAAATGTGTCTGCATGGATTTTATCAACTTCTGTCGTGAGGTCTCCTTTGTTTTCTTCTTTGCCAAATATTACTGTTGTCTTTTGAAGGGCATTTTGTCTCTTTATACTTACAGTTTTGTCTTCTGTGACAGAGACGAGACAATGTAGATTGCATGCTAATAGATTAGAACAATTTTGCTTTGAGTGTCCAGGTCTCTTGCATTAGTTTATGCATTCTTTATAATACTCCCTCCGTCTTATATTAATATCTCCGGTATAAAAAAACAACTGTTCCGTATTAATTGCTCCATATGAGCCATTAGATCGGTTTTAAGATGCTTCTCACACAATTTCGTGACCACAACTACACTTCTTATCCTCGGTCGCTGCCCCCGCCGAATTAACCGCCCAGATCAATGAAAATTCCACGGCTATACTTCTCTGCATCTCCCACCTCCCTCTGTAGCGCTTGGACTTCTCCGGTTCGACTTGAGCCGAAGGACAGTGAGTCGGGGGTGGTTTTTTGATGGGGACAAGGGAAGGTTCCTCCGGCACCTACGACGGAGCCGGTGCGGGCTTCGTGAAGTTGCTGGAGTCTGGGGACATGGGTTTGGCATTGGGGGAGGATTTCTTGTACCCGTCTGCATTCTCTTCTGAGAAGCCGGCGAGAATCCTCCGTTTCAGCGATGGTCGGGCTGGTGGGGAAATGGGTTTCGCTGAGCCGGGTCCGGGCGGCACCCAGAAGTCGGGCGTGACTGGTAGTGATTCCTCCTCCACATCTTCAAGCTGCAGTGGGAGTAGCTTCTCCAAGCTAAGAGTAGCGCTAAGCAGCCACCAACGATGGTGGAAAATCCAGAGTAGACACCGTCGACAGCTGGTAATTCGGAGCAGCCACCGACGACGGTTGAAAACCCGGAGCAGACACAGACGAGGTGAGAGTTGGCGACCACCCGCCTGAACACGTACGTCGCCAACACCCGACTCGGCCAGCACTTCCGACTTGATGAACGTAACACCACATTCAACACCGAGGTCTGGGCAGGAACCGCCACCTTCCTCACGATGGCTCACACACCGGCAGTCAATGCCTCCATCCTGGACGACTTCGGAGCCACCTGCATTACTCTGCGTGCGTTGACAGAGTGCAGAGGGACTTCGTTGTCGCCACCGCCGTTGCCTCCCTCTTGGGTTCCTTCCTCATAAGCAGCGTCGCCAACCTCCCCTTCGGCGTCGCCCCGGTAATGGGAACTGCCACCTACTTCTCCTATGGTTCAGTGGGTCTCAACGACCGCGGAGGGATGCTCTCTTACAAGGCCGCCTTAGAAGCCGCATTGCTCGGCGGCATCAGCTTCCTCCTTTACGTCGTCATCATCCCGCTCCACAAGATTTTAAGGCTCGTTCCACACACTGCTCGGCAGGAATGAGCCTCTTCCTCGTCTTCATGGACATGAATAAAGATGGTGGGGAGAGCCCTACCTTCTGGTTGGCCGTGGTGGGTTTCTTTGTCACCACCATGGCGAGGTCACAACGATATTTGGCAGAGAAAGCATTGAGAGTATAAATCGCAGAAAACGTTGGAGAAAGACTTTAGTATGGTTAGACGCTGAAGAGATGTGTGATTATCATCTTAGAAATGGAGCTATAATATAGGACGAAGGGAGTACTATTATTATATGGCTTCCTAGATTATCTTGCACCTGTTGCTTTAGGGGTTTATAATTTACTTAATTCTCAATACTACATGCTTTGGTCCTGGTGATGCTGATATTTCCACAATTAGTGAAGCAAATTTGATGCTTTTTATCTGTTGAAATGATTAAATAATACAATGATAAAGAGTAGTATCATCATCCCTATAATAAAATGCCTTGCAGTGATCTGGATTTCGTAATCAATTAAAATAGTAGTCAGTAGTCGCCATGTATATGCTTCTATTAGATGATACTCGTGAGAGTTCACTAATGTATCCATTTCTGTTGCAGAAAATTTTTGATAACATAATGAATAGGGATATATCATGGCCTCCGATACCAGAGGAGATGAGCTATGAAGCTCACGACTTGATTAATAAGTAAGTCTTAACATACAGGCAACTTCCCTCACCACTATATTTTAATACTCCTTGGTCACATTAAATGTCTCATCTTAAAAAAAGCACTTTTCTCACATTAATTGTCATATTTCCCATTCTCCTACCAATTAGAAAGCTTCAAATATGCATCTTTCCATAAGTAGGTGGAGCATGGGAATTAAAGTCAGAAAAGCTATGAAATTTTTTTGCCTTTTTGTACCTTGAAAAGGTGCTGAGTTAGTTTTTGTCTTTTTGTGGTCTAAGGTACTTCTCACCTTACATAAAATTTACTCTTCTTACAAATAAGACTTTTAATATGGTATGGAGTATGTATAATGTAACAGGAATGCAATGCTATTATGAGAATTGATTATTCATTGCTTAAAAAAGCAGAAAAAAAGCTAGACCTCACTGCAAAAATTACACTGCATAACCTTATGTAAGCATCTGCATCGTGTCTTGACATGGTGGGCCCTATAAATCAACTTATGGTGCATAAGATGAGTTATACAGTGTAATTTTTGTAATGAGGAATAACATTGCTCAAAAAAGCACAAGATGTCCTGGTGAATTTTTTAATTAGATAATTGGTGATACATGATTCTTCAGGATTAACTTACTACATATAGAAGCCTCTATTTTGATGAGGATGTAATGCTTCCTAGTTTTAATATGTCTGAATATGTTAACATGCGTATTTTCAGTATACATTTCTTTGCAGTTTCTTCTTGACTGGATAGTCAGTTAATATAATTTGTATTCCTACTTTCAGATTGCTGATTGAAAATCCAGTCCAAAGGCTAGGTGCAACTGGAGCCCAAGAGGTAAATTTTCTGGCTTGCTCACATTTCATTTCATGGTTTCTGTGAGGAGCAGTAACCTATAACTCTCACTTCTTGACAGGTGAAGCGTCATCCTTTTTTCAAAGATATTAACTGGGAAACTCTAGCAAGGCAAAAGGTGATCCTATCAAGTAACCACGTGATTTGTAGTCCGATTTTTTATTTACTAAATGGTCCATTTTCTCTTCTAGGCTGCTTTCATTCCATCAGCAGCAGATGCTTATGACACAAGTTACTTCACAAGCCGTTATGTGTGGAATCCAGCAGATGGTTTTGTGCATGGAGTTGCGAGCGATTACGATGAGATGTCTGACTCATGTACTAGCAGCGGCAACAGCAGTCCTTACAGTTATGATGAGGAGGTAAATTTATTTTTAATAAGTTAGCATATGGAACTATGGTAGACACCGGCGAGCAGATGCACCCTCTTAGACATGCAAAGCTTAGGGCCTTATGATTGTTATTGGTGGTTCTAGTTTGTTACCATCTGCTTTAATCAAGATCAAACCAACCAGTTTTTACCATGTGACAATTCAATTTTCCTTCTTTAAAACTAGTTTTTGTTGTAAATGCTTTAGGATGCAAAACCAAACCTAACCAGTTTGTCCTTTATGTCTCCTGTATCGTTACATTATATTAAATTGATTGTTATAAGGTGGCATGTATTTCTTATGTGTCCATTTTTTGTGAAAACAGGGAGATGAATGTGGAAATCTTGCAGACTTTGGTGCTCCAAACCTTGAAGTGAAGTACTCGTTTAGTAATTTTTCGTTCAAGGTAGACACATCATTGTGTAGTTTTCCCTTTCCTTTTTTTCATGCAATCTTAGCCAAATTAAAAATTGATCTTTTGTGATTTGTTTTACTATATGATCAGAATCTATCTCAACTAGCTTCAATCAACTACGATGTGGTGAAGAAAGACAGCGTAAAGGCCCAAGACCCATCTACTCAGTAATCGTTTAGCTACTGCAGTTTGAACGGCTGAGCAGCCTCATTGACATTGTGACTTGAAAACATTGGAGAGGTTCAGAACGGACAGTGTTCTGCAGAAAATATATGCCGAAAGTGGGAGAATTATGACAAAAATATCACTCACAGTGACCAATTCTGTATTGTCGTGAGATCCAATGCTGCTACCTATTGGATCATGCAAATCTCCTTTTGCGTACTTCTTGTGATTGAATAATGTAAATATGTCATTGTATCTTATATCATTTTACGTTTTCCTTCATGACCGTCAATGCAGTCACACTTCATTGTGCCAGCCTGAAGCATGTACAGCGGGTCTCTTAAGAGAAGATACATTCGCACTTAGCATGAACTTAAACTATAAGTTTTTGGCGTAAAAACAACCAAGATAGCTCTGACTTACAGAACCATATGTGTTAGATTTAATCTATATGAATTTATACAATCATGATTTAAGGAATAAAGCATAAGGAAAATAAATAATATATAGAGTAAAGAATATATATATATATATATATATATATATATATATATATATATAAAGAATCCATTAAAATATAAATAACACTAAGTCTTCTTCACTCTTGACCAAAATAGATGAGGAACCTTAAGATTGATAAGTGAACGAAGGGATTAGGTATACATAACCTCATAGTAACCCTTCCCATCAAAGGGACACCGGCAAACGGACTCACACCCCTTCGTAACCGACCAAGTTAATTCTAATTTTTTATTTTAATTAATGCAAAACATGACTTTTCATTTCTAAATAACTTTTTATTTTTTATGACTTTTTAGTTTTCAATGGGGTCCACATGTGGGGACACACCAACATTCTCCCACTTGTTCACAAGGAAATACTATAATGTATACCCCCACTTGGATCCGCAAAGGTTGAATAAAACAAATAATACAGATTTTGAAAATCTAAAAATTTAGAGTTTGCAAATCACGTGAGCTTATAATTTTCAAAAAACCTTCTTAGTTGTAGAAGGGATAATCCGAATAAGTCAATACATCAATTATTACTAGTAAGGATTAAAGCAATCACTATAGTGATAAACAAGATTAATCTAATAAATGAGATTAAATCAAACTGCTCACATATAAAACCACTCCTCCAATGGATAACTTAAATGTAACAATATCTTGATAATAAAGTTGCATGATAATAAATCATAATATCAACATCAAATAAGCAAGATGTATATCAGAATCATACTAGTTCATGCATCAATCACTACACTAGTAAGCTAGTCAACTCAAAAGAGGCGAAATTAGACTAAATGTGAGTGAAGCAATGTAAATTAGCACTAAACCGTCTTAAAAAGGATTGAGTATTTAATTGAATGAACCAGATTAAATATAGGTAAATGGAAGGTTTAAAAAAATTTTGAATCAAAATCACAAACAAGTTCATAAAAATGTCGATTTTTCATGTAGACAATTGAAGTTTATTTTGGGTTTTGACATATTCCACATCTAGATACTCAAATATGGAATCCAAAACTGCAAAAGTGGAGTGAAACTCAAGATATTGTCTAAAATCCAAAAAATAAAGAAAACTTGAAAACCTTAAAACCTATGTTTTTCTTAAATGAAAAGGCTCTGATACCTTTTGTTTGATTTAATTTGTATGAATTTACCCGATCATTTATCATCTTTTACTCTTACATCATGCAAATGGATAATCACATAATACCCAAAGCATTAAATCATACAATCCTAACATGTTGCTACACATTCACATCATGTTATCATGAAATTATGAGTTCAAAGCTCTTATACCTTGTAATCCATGACGATTGATGGCGAACATATAACATTGGCATTAGTGGAGTTGGCAGCCAAAAACATCGCCTAGTTCAGAGAGTTGTTGTCTCGAGGTTTATGGAGTGTAGGAAGTACACACAACAAGACTCGGTACCACAAGTCTATGTGGCCAAATCAAATCCACGATGGTGTACTAGGGGCGGCCGGGAGAAAGGTTGTGTTAACAAAATGGCAAGTGCCACAGTAACCAAGGTAGACTAATTGAAGGTCAGTTGGCGGCTAAGAAGTACTCGGCTGGCCACAAGACATCAAAATCGACTGCAGACACCACCCAATGGATGCAATTTCGGGTCAACTATGGCCCACATAAGGATGGAGTGCATGGGGCAACCCTTGAGAATATAGGAGAGGTGGAAGGCTGTGGTGGTCAAATCAATCATTGGCAGAGCCATCCAATGGTCATGCAGCGCAAAAATGGCGCCTACCATAAATCACATGCAAGGCCACTTGTACAAGAGACCAAAGGGGGCCACTCGAGAGGAAGATGGGTTGGACGACGAAGGCTCAAAGTCCTAGAGGGGCCAAGAGGTGATAGGGTTGGGCTGGGACAATCCTACCATCATCGTCGGGCTAAGGCGAAGCCCCCAGTGGCTGGTTAGCCCCTGCCAGCCAAAGACGGTGGCAGCTCAAAGACCCACACAAATGGGTCTTTTGGTTCGGGCGAAAGGGAAAGGAGCCGTGTAGGGGTCGGAGATGGGGCCAAAAATGGTCAGGTTAGGGAGAGGATGGCGTGGGGAGGGAGGTTCCAGCCAAACATGGGATGGAGGGGTGGTGGCCGACTGAAAATGGACCACAGAGATGACAGAACAATTGTACAATGGCCAAACTCAAGCTAACACAATGAAAAAATCGGCAGCTCAAGGAGGAGCAATGAGAGGGTGGCGGCAGCTTTGGCTTTCACCTCTGGGGTCCTAGCGGCTAGGCAATGAGCAGTGGAAAATAGTGGCAAATCGTTCTATGATGGCCCAAGACCGATGAAATAAGGTGGAAACCCAGGGGAAACACCAATGGCTTGTGAAGGAGTGAAGAGAGCAAGGCGCAGCCCTAACCAATACCATTAGACTCGTGTAGGCCAGGCGGAGTCGAATCCGGAAATAGGCGACGGAGTCCAGCAACAAGGGAGGTGCATTGGAGGGTCCAAAATTGCTCTCAGGTTTCTTCTCAATGCTTGTGGACATTCCATGGTAAAACGAACTTGAAACGACTCTTTTGAGCCGTGATCCACCTTTTACCTTTTTTCTACTTTACTATCTTACGTGTCATTCCACTTTTTTACGTGTCGTATATCCAAAATTTGCACTAAAAATATTTGTGATGCATCAAAGCCCAACGGTCGCGACTAAGCGCCACACCTGACTCTATGAGTATAAATACCATGGTCAGATATGGAAAGATAAATATGCTGAATCATCACATTTCCCCCCCAAAAATGATCAGAAAACTAGCAGGTAATTTACAAAAATAATCAGGGATGCTAGACACATTGATAGACATTTCATGATTCCCATTGGTGCAAACTCACACTACAAGAAAAAAGACTATTAGCGATGTTTTTAAGCATCACTAATAGTCTTGTCGCAACTACTCATTAGCAACACTTTAAAAAGCATCGGTAATATATTATTAGCGATGTTTTTTAAACGTCACTAATATGAAAACATATTTTAAAAAATTAATAAAATATTATCAACAACATTTTTTAAATGTTGCTAAAAGTTTCTTTAGAGATGCTTGAAATAAAAACGTCGCTAATAAAATAAAATTTATTTTCCTAAATTAAGTGCCACTAATAATATATTATTTGTGACTCACTAATAATATAGTATTAGGGGCTATTTAAAAATTGTTGCTAATACATATTATTAAAAAATTAAAATTATTAGCGACCTTTTTTGCGTTGCTAATAAGAAAAAAATTATAAAAATATATATCCCACCACCATAGGTGGAGTCGGGTGTCCGGCCCTACGCTCGATGGACTAACTACCGTGCGGCACTTGCAAGGCCTTGTACCTAGCAAATCAGCCTTTCAAACACAACGAGTGTTCTTGTTTGGCAAGGCATTGCACAGGTCACATGTGAAGGGCCTTGCAAAGAAAGAGGTAGGGGGAACGCGAGTGACACATTGCAAAGAAATAAATGAACACAAGCATGAAGACGGATTGCATTCACCGTCAACGCATTTACAAAGCAATAAGTGCAATTACATGAGCCAGTTACACAAACACTACCCTCCCCTATATAGCATAAGAGATTTCTTCTATATTGCTGGAGTGGTAGCCAAAAAGGCTCTACTAACATGGTTACATAAAAATAAAAGAAAATACATAAAAGTATAAAAAAGACATTAAAAGGTATTTACAAAGGTGTCCAGACCAAATCCATGACATCGGGGGCAAGGGGAGGTAGGTGGGCCGGGAAGAGGGGGAGAGGCACCAGACTTTTGTGCCCCTCCTTTGGCCTTTTGAGGGGAGAGCAGAAGAGAGAGGGGCCCGGGGGGGAGTAGGGGCGGGGGGCGGATTCTGGCAGAGGAACCGGCACCCAAAGCCTCCCCCTGGCCAGCTGAAGGAGAGGGGGAGCAAAGGAGAGGGAGGGTCGAGGGGAGCAGGGGAAGGGGGGACGACACCGGAATCCTGAGGCAAATCCAATGCCACCCCCTCCCCTCTTCTCCACCTTCTCCGGCATCGAGGGTGAGGGAGATGGGAGGAGGGGGGGAGGTGCTGGAATCCGGCGCCACCCCTCTTCATCTCCTCCAATGCTAGGGCGAGGGGTAGTGGAAGGGGGAGGGAATAGGAAGAGGGAGGCAGGAGGGGGTGGCGCTAGAATCAAGTGGTAGAGCCGGATCCGGGTCCTCCCCCTCTTCTCCTCATCCTTCAACTTTGGGGGTGGGGTGGGGTGGGGTGGGGGAAGAAAGGGAGGGAGAGGGGGAAGAGGGGGTGGTGCCGGAATCCGGGGGCAAAGCTAGATCCAGCGCTCGGGATGAGGGGTACTAGAAGGGGGAGGGAACATGGAGAGGGAGATGGGGAGGGATCTGTGGCAGAGCCGGATCCAGGTCCTCCCCCTCTTCTCCTCCAATGTCGAGGGTGGGGTGGGGGGAAGAAGGGGGTGGTGCTGGAATCCTACGGTGAAGCTGGATCCAGGTCCTACCCCCTCTGGCATAGGGGGGGGTGCCAGAATCCAGGCCAGATCCAGATCTGGCGCCACCCCTCTTCTCTTCCTCCTCCAGTGCCAGGGGTGGGAGGATAGTGGAAGTGGGGAGGGGAAAGAGCGGGAGCCAGGACAAGGGGGAGAACAGGGTTAGGGGAGAGCCGGGGTGGCCGATGACAATAGAGGCGAGGGAGGATTCTGGCGGGGTGGTGATAAAGACAGAAGGGTAGGGGAGCCGACGGGTATGGGGCGGGAGGTTATATAGTGTGGGCAAAATTTCTCTTGCGCTCCCATTTTGCGACACTTCAATTTGAAGCATTGCAAAAACTGGAAAAGAGAGAGAGAGAGAGAGAGAGAGAGAGAGAGAGAGAGAGAGAGAGAGATGAAGGAAAGAGGGGGCGGCATAGGGATTCAAGGGTAGAACAAGATCCGGCATCCCCCTTCTCCTCCTCCTCCGGTGCCGGGGGTAGGGGGACAGTGGAAGGGGGAGGGGAACATGGGAGAGGGAGATAGGGGGAGGAAAGGGAGGAGGAGGGGGGAAGAGGGGGTGGCACCGGGATCCAGAGGCAAAGCCAAATTTGGCACCCCACCACCCCCGACCCCCCCCCCCCGGCGCCGGGGGGAGGGGGGAGGGGGGGCCATGACAAGGAGGAGAACCGGGGTGGGCGATGACAATAGAGGAAGGAGGATTCCGACATAGCAGTAACAACGATGGAGGGGTAGGGGAGCCAGTGGGTATTGGGCGAGGGGGGTTATATAGTGAGGGCAAAATTTCTCCCACACTCCCATTTTGTGACACTTCAATTTGAAGCATCACAAAAACCAGAAGAAAGAGAGAGGGGGAGGGAGAGAGAGAGATGTGTTTTTTTTTAAGTATATTAGTGATGTTTTTTGTAAGCATCCCTAATACCTATACTATTAGATATGTTTACTTAGAAGCGTTGTTAGTACCTATACTAGTAGCAATGCTTCTATAAAAGTATTGCTAATAGTTCATGTATTAATGATGTTTATTAAAAAACATAACTAATAGTTTTGTGTTTAAAAAAAATTTAAACCTATATAGCAATTGCAACACTTTTTAAATAAGTGTTGTAAATAAGGTGATTGTTTGTGACACTTATAAAAAAGAGTCATTCCTAACTATTTATCTCTCTCCTCTCTTCCTCTTCTTTCTCTCCTTTCTCACACCTCTCTTTCTCCTATTTCTAAGGTAGAAACATATTTTCCTGACCAAGACCAGCTCTATGACTTGCCCATATAGGATATGGAACATAGTACATAAGAGGGTAGTTGTGCATAGAGATCAATGCCCTCTTATGTACCATGTTTGTAGCTTGATGCTGGGTGGTGGGGGCACTTTTCACGAAGATCGGTCAGGCCAAATGAGCCTTCTGTTGTAATATATTTAGCTATCTGTTTGACAAATCTCTTAGTAAAAGGAGGTGAAAACCAAGGTATAGAACATTTTTGATAAGCTATGAATTTTTCATATTTAAAAGGTTTGCTGGTTCATGCTCCTTTAACTCTATGGTGTACCATCTGATATATGGGCATTAAGTGTCCATGAAAGTTGGGAAGCGGTACCTTAGTGCTCGTGCACTTCAAAGGCATTGGATCATGATCTAGTGGCTTAGCCACTCAGGCAGCAAAAACATAGTAGCACTTGCGAGGCCTTGTACCTAGCAAATCAACCTTTTGAACACAACGAGTGTTCTTGTTTGGCAAGGCATTGTGTAGGTCACATGTGAAGGGCCCTGCAAAGAAAGAGGTAGGGGGAACGAGAGTGACACATTGCAAAGAAACAAATGAACACAAGCATGAAGATGGATTCCATTCACCGTTAACACATTTACAAAGTAATAAGTGCAATTACATGAGTCAATTACACAAACACTACCCTCCCCTATATAGCATAAGAGATTTCTTCTATATTGCTGGAGTGGTAGCCAAAAAGGCTCTACTAACATGGTTACATAAAAATAAAAGAAAATACATAAAAGTATAAAGAAGACATTAAAAGGTATTTACAAAGGTGTCTAGACCAAATCCATGACATCGGGGGCAGGGGGAGGTAGGTGGTCCGGGAAGAGGGGGAGAGGCACCAGACTTTTGTGCCCCTCCTTTGGCCTTTTGAGGGGAGAGCAGAAGAGAGAGGGGCCCGGGGGATTAGGGGAGGGGGCCCAGCTGAAGGAGAGGGGGAGCAAAGGAGAGGGAGGGTCGGGGGAGCAGGGAAAGGGGGAATGACACCGGAATCCTAAGGCAAATCCAATGCCACCCCCTCTTCTCCACCTTCTCCGGCATCGAGGGTGAGGGAGATGGGAGGAGGGGGGGAGGTGCTGGAATCCGGCGCCACCCCCTCTTCATCTCCTCCAATGCTAGGGGCGAGGGGTAGTGGAAGGGGGGAGGGAATAGGAAGAGGGAGGCAGGAGGGGGTGGCGCTGGAATCAAGTGGTAGAGCCGGATCTGGGTCCTCCCCCTCTTCTCCTCATCCTTCAGCGTTGGGGGTGGGGTGGGGGAGGAAAGGGAGGGGGAGGGGGTGGTGCCGGAATCCGGGGGCAAAGCTAGATCTGGCGCTGGGGGGGAGGGGTACTAGAAGGGGGAGGGAACATGGAGAGGGAGACGGGGAGGGATCTTGTGGCAGAGCCGGATCCAGGTCCTCCCCCTCTTCTCCTCCAACGTCGAGGGTGGGGTGGGGGAAGAAGGGGGTGGTGCTGGAGTCCTACGGTGCAGCTGGATCCGGGTCCTACCCCTCTGGCATGGGGGGGGGGGGGGGGTGCCAGAATCCAGGCTAGATCCAGATCCAGCGCCGCCCCTCTTCTCTTCCTCCTCCAGTGCCAGGGGTGGGAGGATAGTGGAAGTGGGGAGGGGAAAGAGCGGGAGCCAGGACAAGGGGGAGAACCGGGTTAGGGGAGAGCCGGGGTGGCCGATGACAATAGAGGCGAGGGAGGATTTTGGCGGGATGGTGATAGAGACAGAAGGGTAGGGGAGCCGATGGGTATGGGGCGGAAGGTTATATAGTGTGGGCAAAATTTCTCTTGCGCTCCCATTTTGCGACACTTCAATTTGAAGCATTGCAAAAACTAGAAGAGAGAGAGAGAGAGAGAGAGAGAGAGAGAGAGAGAGAGAGAGAGAGAGAGATGAAGGGAAGAGGGGGCGGCGTAGGGATTCGAGGGTAGAACAAGATTTGGCGTCCCCCCCTTCTCCTCCTCCTCTGGTGCCGGGGGTAGGGGGGTGGGGAAAGGGGGAGCCAGGACAAGGAGGAGAACCAGGGCGGGCGATGACAATAGAGGCAGGAGGATTCCGACATAGCAGTAACAACGATGGAGGGGTAGGGGAGCCAGTGGGTATTGGGCGAGGGGGGTTATATAGTGAGGGCAAAATTTCTCCCACACTCCCATTTTGTGACACTTCAATTTGAAGCATCACAAAAACCAGAAGAAAGAGAGAGGGGGAGGGGGAGGGAGAGAGAGAGAGAGATGTGTTTTTTTTAAAGTATATTAGTAATGTTTTTTTGTAAGCATCCCTAATACCTATACTATTAGATATGCTTACTTAGAAGTGTTGTCAGTACCTATACTAGTAGCAATGCTTCTATAAAAGTATCGCTAATAGTTCATGTATTAATGATGCTTATTAAAAAACATAACTAATAATTTTGTGTTTAAAAAAACTTTAAACCTATATAGCAATTGCAACACTTTTTAAATAAGTGTTGTAAATAAGGTGATTGTTTGTGACGCTTATAAAAAAGAGTCGTTCCTAACTATTTATCTCTCTCCTCTCTTCCTCTTCTTTCTCTCCTTTCTCACACCTCTCTTTCTCCTATCTCGCTCTCCTCTCTTCTCCCTCTCTCTCTTCTCTCTTTCCTCACTCCCTCCTCTCTCTCTTCTCTATCCATGTCTCTCTCCTCTCTCACTATCTTCTCCCTCTCTCTCTGTCCTCTCTCTCCCTCTCTATTTTCGGTCTCTCTTCACTCTCTCTCCTCCTCTCTCTCACGCGCGTGAGCCCTAGCTCTGTGGAGGAGAGGTGAGAGAGTAAGAGAATTTAATTTTTTAGAATTTTTTATTATATATTATATTTTTTAAAAATAAAAAAAATAAAATTCATTAAAGACGCATAGGAATATGTGTTGCTAATAAGTTAGGTATTTGCAACACATCCTCATATGCATCACAAATACCTCGGGTATTAGCAACACATATTTATACATGTCACTAATATTTTTATTTTATTTTATTTTTATTATTTTTTAAATATAATACATAATAAAAAAATAAAAATTATTAAAATTAAATTTCAATGCTCTCTCCACTCTCCTCCTTCTCTTCCTCCCATGAGAGTCCAACGACCCTCCTGCTTTCCTTATTTTGGTCATTGTCGAATTTTTTATATTTACATCTACTCCGTCTCTCCCTTCTCAATCTCTTTCTCTTTTTTTTTCTCTCTCCTCTCTCTCTACTCTCTCCCCCCTCTCTCTTCTTATCTCTCATGTGCATCAACATAACCCCCAGCTCTGAGGAGGAGAGATGAGAGAGTAGTAGAATTTAATTTTAATATTTTTATTTTTTATTATATATTATATTTTAAGAATATTATATATGATAATAAAAAATTTTAAAAATAAATTTAAATTCTCATGCTCTTTTCCCTCTCCTCCTCCCGCCGAAGTCCGGCAACCCTCCGCTCACCCTATTTTGGTATACTCTGACTTTCTATTTGCTTTCTCTTTCTATCTCTATTCTCTCTCTCCCTTTTTCTTCTCTCCCTCTCTTTTCTTTCTCTCTTCTCTCTTCTCTCTTACACGTATCAATATGAGCCTTAAGGAGAAGAGGAAAAAAAGTAGGGAAATTAATTTAATTTTTTTTATATTTTTTATTTTATATTATATATTAAAAGAATAAATATATTATAAAATATAATATAATTGTGACACTTAATAATAAGTGTTGCAAATAAAATAAATTTTTATTTAAAAATACTATTAAAAAGCGTTGCAAATAGTTCTAATTTTTTTTTAAAAATTATTACTATTTGCAACACTTTTTGAAAGTCACAAAAAGTAAAAATTATTTTATTTGCGATACTTATTATCAAGCATTATTATTACACTTTTAAAAAAGTGTCACATATAGTAAAAAAATATAATTTATTTTATTTACGATGCTTATTATCAAGTATTGCAAACAGTACTATTATTTGCGACATTTAAAAAAAATGTTACAAATAATTATTTTTTACGACACTAAAATAAGTATCATAAATAGTATTTTTTAATAACGCTTTTTGTTACATGGTTAATAAAATTGTCACTATTTGTACTTTTTGTTGCAGCTAATAGCGACGCTTCATTTTCTTCCGACTTCTGTTGCAATGTCCATAACAACTGGCTAAGTGCTTCTTTGATTTTCTAGTTTAGTCGGTATATCTGTCAAGTTGTTTCATTATTCCGCCAAATGATTCCGATATGCAGATGCCTTTAAACCGAAGCAACAAGAATTTAGAACAGACCAATAGGAAAGAAGAGGATCAGATGGAGATAACTCCCTATTTCAACTCGTCTAAAACACTTTCTGATCGGAAGAATCCGGAAATCCTGAACGATTGATTGACAGTAAGTACTTGTGAGAGGCTACTCTTCATCATTGTGTACCTTTCCTGTCAATGAATTAGTGGTCCCAGAGGCCGATTGAATGATAGCTTATCTACCCAATCCATGGGTGCCCATTAAATATTTTGTCGCTTAATCATCCATGACGTCTAAGCTGAACAGTGATTTAAGAATTGAGACAACCAATCCACTTTGAAATTAAACTCTAATTAACCTTAAAAGAATAAAGGAAGTGCTAACCTATGTTTGTGTTCCAAAAGCAAAGCGAAGAAGGTAGGATAAGATAGCTATTACCTAAGATCAGGAATCCTGCTTAGTGGTTAGGTGTGGCACAACATCATGAAGGAAATGTTTGAAACAAAATAAACGCTGTTTTATACCCAGTTCAACACAAGGGGTCCATTTGATTATTGTGTCTTTTACATAGTGGAGATGAATGGTATCTCCAATTTGCTTGCACAAGCTTTTGTCAGAAGGCCACTGGCCCGTGCTAGGATCACCGTTTCCTAATTTCCTCAGAATTTAGACAATCTGATCATGTTCACCAGATCCTCATGTGTTCACATTGTAGATTTCAACTTCCAAATGTTGTGCTTGCTAATATAACTATGATTAAGGCACTACTGAAATTGTGTTCATAATTACAGTAAGCAGTATTCATCTACTCATCATTCATCTTCCATTTGGAAACCCGCGTTCAAGTTTACAGATTATCCACCAAGGATGATCAATCCTTGTAGCAGTCTAATATGAATGCGTATTGTTGCTCTAAAGTGAGACTGTATTACCTAGGACAAAGTCATGGAACTAACATTTCTGAGGTAGAAAAATATTTTCCTGACCAAGACCAGCTCTATGACTTGCCCATATGGGATATGGAACATAGTACATAAGAGGGCAGCTGTGCATAGAGATCAATGCCCTCTTATGTACCATGTTTGTAGCTCGATGCTGGGTGGTGGGGGCACTTGTCACGGAGATAGGTCAGGCCAAATGAGCCTTCTGTTGTAATATATTTAGCTATCTGTTTGACAGATCTCTTAGTAAAAGGAGGTGAAAACCAAGGTATAGAACATTTTTGGTAAGCTATGAATTTTTCATATTCAAAAGGTTTGCTGATTCATGTTCCTTTAACTCTATGGATGGTGTACCATCTGATATATGGGCATTAAGTGTACATGAAAGTTGGGAAGCACCTTAGTGCTCGTGTGCTTCAAAGGCGTCGGATCATGATCTGGTGGCTTAGGCGGCAAATCCTAACGGGTCTCTTACCGTTGTTTGGAAGTAATCCAAAATACATTATATGAAAAATTCTATGCATGTAATACTCTCTTCATTCTACATTAATAATCTTGTCTAATTTTAATTTATTTTAAATTTTTAAATAGAACTACTAAAGTAGGATGGAGAGAGTAAAAAAAAATACTTACTTGCGCTTACAGACTAGAATGTAAATAATATGCGGAGCGATGAACAGCCCACACATGGACAATGTGCTGGGCCCGCATGCTGCAAGTTTGTTGTGCGCATTCATGTCTACAAGCGTAATAAGAGTCAAAATTATATTCCCTCCATCAAATTTTAATGGTCTAATTTGATTTTTCAAAATAAATTAAATTAATTATTATTGGAATGGTCAACATAGGTGTGAATTCATTAGTAGTTCTCTTTTAAGCCCCCAACTTAAATTACTTATAAATTTAAGAAAAACATAGTTTGTAGTGTATCACAGTGTGGAGTCTCTAGTACACCCTTAATTTGTCTAACTTTTACCATAATAAAAACATAAATAACTTGTTTATCGGTAACATAAATATCCAACACTATTTTTTTTTTGTTAATAAGAAGTGTACGAGTTTGTAGGACCCGAGTTGAATGGGAAGGGAAATCAATCTCTTATAGCATGTCCTGCTGTTAATCTCCTTTGGCATGTATAAGGCTTATGCATGATATTCGGGATATAATTAAAGTGGGGATTTGAACTCAAGACCTCTACTCCTTGAGGCGTGGTCCTCACCATCCCAAGTTACTCAATGCCATAATAATAACACAACTACATTACTTTGTACTAGAAAATCATGCTCAACACCAATCCGGTCCATACACACATATGGGTGTTGAGCACAATTTTCCGTACTGAGCTAGCATAGCTAATTAATAATTCCACCTACCATAGTGTTAGTTACTAATGTAGTATTGTACAATTAACAGTTATTATGTCTTCCTATTTGTTATCATTTATTTTGTATGGAGGGAGAGAAACCAATGCATTTTTTGTGATGAAGTCTCTTACAAATCACAAGTCCTAGCTTTTCAGACATTGTCAAGTTGAAATTTGCACTTACATGTGTTTATCTCCAAGGGCGGACACAATATTTTTTCTAAAGGGGGTTTATCAGATAATGAAGCTGATTAGCAAATCTGATCACTAGTTTAACTCGGTGTTAGATAGCTTTGGGGGAAGAGCTTCGCTGCTGGCCGGAGGAGACACTGCTGCCATCTAGGATGAGGGAGGAACTTGCATTTGACTTCAGACTTTGCGGCAGAAACTTAGAAAGAAAGAATAAAGAGCTGGTCCTAATGGTGAATGGGCCATTAGACATGGGTCAGGTTTGGCTATTTTTATTTGGGGTTTTGGTCGATCGAAAATTAGATAACTCAAACCAAAATAAAATATATCACTTAAAATAGAGTCGGTCCATGTTGTTTTCTAATGGTTCAATGAAAGTGTCTAATTATTGGGTCAAATTATTAGGTGTATTTGATTTAACCTAATCCAATAGAGGTAAATGAATTTTGAGAGGAGGGTCAACCCATTTCTTTTCATGGTGATTCCAAAAGGCTGGTGAATAAAACTCCAAAAATCAAGGGAGTCATCTGACCCAAGCCTATAACATGGGTTATCACCCCACATAGCTGAAAACTTAAGTTGAATTTCCTTTTTGTTAAAGAAATAAAAGATGAAAATTTTCTTTCTTTGTTTTCTCCTTGTAGTTAGAAACTCTTGTTTTATACCAAAAAAAAACTTAAAATCAATGTATAGACATGATAATTATTAATTAAACCCGGCATTATACACAAGGTGGCTATAGTTTTGACAGACAAAAGCCAAATGAAAAGAGCAGTTTATGAGCACTCATGTTGACCAGGATGGTCTTTTACTTTCAGCTAAATAATTTCACCTAGCAGCTCATTCCCAGTCCAGGATATGCTGTGCTCACAAGTCCTCTTTATCCTTTGCGTCCCTTGTCAGCTTTTGTTGTCCATGCTTCTTTCGTTATCAAGAGAGCAGAAGGCCAACTCCTCGTTTGTATGTTCCTGACAGTTCACCGACCCCTTAAAACTCGTTTCCCACACTGACCCCAGCACACTGTTGTATTCTTCTTCCATGATAGGGAATTTCCAAGACGCATCAAGCAAAAAGAACTCCTCGTCCCAAAGACAACTCATTAGCGGGTCCTCATCACTGCAATTGCCTGAAATTGGTAGCTCGTCCGACGACGAATTCTCTGATGTGGTCGGGCTCCCCTCGGATATCACCTTTGAACTGTCGGACACATCCGACAAGGAATTTGTCAAGGTCGGATCCTTACAAGGTTGGTTCTGGAGAAGCTGATGAGTTACAGGGTCTATGCCCATCTTAATCAGCTTCTTCTTGATGTATGTGTTCCAATGATTCTTAATCTCATTATCAGTCCTTCCCGGCAATCTGGCTGCAATTTTGGACCACCTGCCAATGTGAGCACCCACACATAACAACCTATAAATGTGTGACAAACTTAAGGAAACATTACCACCAATGTAACGTATGTGGAACAGTATATCGCATGAACTAACATATGATGTAACATGACAAACCTGTTTCCTAGACGGGCATGGAGATCAATCACCAATTGCTCCTCTTCCATGGTCAATAGTCCCCGCTTGAGGTCAGGCCTAAGATAGTTTGTCCACCGGAGGCGGCAGCTCTTGCCGCACCGTTGGAGCCCGGCGAACTTGGGGACCGCCCGCCAGCAGCAGTGGTCGTGGGTGAGGATGAAGCTGATGAGCTTCTTGTCCTCCTCAGCAGTCCATGGCCCCTTCTTCACCCCTAGCTTGTCACAACAAGGTTGCCTCCCCATGGCTCTAACGCAAGTGACTGCCTCCATCCTCTCCACGCACAATCCCTTTAAATAAGCAAAAGGAGCAGTTGCAATTGGTTTCCTTGCATTCTTTGGTGCATTGGCTAAATTCCAGGGGGGCCCATCAATGGACATGATGAAAAAGGCATGGCAACTACAATTATCCTTGTTTTTGCTTTTGTGAGGCCTTTGACATGTTTGGCTTATATTATTCTTTCTTAATGTTTTTGAGGTGTCTTTAGTGTACTTTTTTTCTCCTTTGTACTGTCCCTGCTTTTTTGATTATTTATATTTTTTTATAAAAAATGCATGTCACAAGAATTATCGGTTGGGCTGTTTTTTTTTTTCTTCTTTCTTGGCTGATCAACTGGGGCTGTTTTACCTTGGGAAAGTGATGGTCATGATGGGCAACCGGCAAATCTTTGAACTTTTGGATGATTGCTGTAGCTGTGGCTGCATTTTTTATTTTCCACAAACTCTTGAATTATTATGCAAGCATTACATCAACCATTCCGTCATCACCACTGTGTGCCTCCTGTCTATGTTTCTGATTTTGATATATAGGCACATTTTGTTCGTTTTAATTTCTTCCCTTGCTTAATGAGTGTCTTCTTTTACCAATCCAGAGGGAGAGGTTTTAAGTTTGAATCTTGGATCTTGTGTATGGAGCGGAGACAAAAAAAAAAAAAATTCTTTTAAATAAATATAAAATTTATTATAGATAATTATTCCCTTCATCTTAAATTAATAGTCCCAATTAAAAAATTAATGTGGGCTATTAGGTTGGAGAGAGGGAGTAGAACACACTTAACATATGGAGAACAAAACTAATCTCAACTACGATTTGTTTAGATATTTTTCATCCTTTTTGTTAATGAGGGTATCAATTAAAAGGGACATGGCAACCGGCCTATTAGAACACCCTAACCTGCCATGCCTGGCCACTTAGCACTTTGTCCTGGTGTCAAATTTCTCTTGCATGTTCAAGATCTACACATCAAAGGCCACATAAAGTCTAAAATCTATGCGGAGGGATTAGAACTCAGGATCTCCGGTTCCTACGGTCAAAATCTAATTACATTTGGATAGATGGTTCATCCATCCCTTTGACATTGACACTGTTGGTTATTAGAATCTTTTTATTTCTTTAAATTTGAGCCTTGAAGAATTGTACTAAAAGCATGTGCCACTTGCTACAATCCTAAGATCCACCTTAGTGCGATTTGACATCCCAACTTATAAAATCCTACGTATTTTGTATCAGTATGTAGGAGCCTCACATATTTTGGATTAAGGTCCGTTTAATAAATCTGGCCCCTTCAGGAGTTAATCCAGACTTAGAGGTCTAAAGAAGCCAAGCACATTTTGCCCAGCTCATTCAGACCGACTAATGTTATAGCGTCTTGATGCGTTAAGATGATACGGTCATCCGCTTCTTGAAAAAAGCTTTTAAGCAGTCAGCCAAGTTCAGACTTATCAAACATAGTATATAAGATCTCTACATAAAATCTAAGGAAGTCATGTGTTCTAGTCTCATTGGAGATATTTAAATTCTAATTATGTTTTATATGTTACGTATAGACGCTTCCCAAGGGGGATGTTAAAATATAAATTATATAAATAAAATTTTCTTTGTCTAACAATTTGAGCTTTTGGGAAACATGACTATCTTAATGGATTTTCCCATTCTAACTATGACATTCAATAATTTCTCAAGGAAAATCTGTCCTTATATTAAAAAAAAAATTTATTTAACCATTGACACGTCGATGAAGCTACCAATAAATATGTACTTTCAATGTCGCCAAGCATCAACGCATCGATGGGTTGCCGATAATGATTACATGCATGCAGTTATTTCAGAATACAAAGCGGTTAGAACGGTTTTAGACTTTGAGAGTAGTTATCTCAGTATTTAAGGAAGTAGAAATCAACTTTGAGGAGGAAAAGGAGTCCACGAAGAGGCCACCCGGTGGGAGCGTGTTTGGAGTCCATTCGGAAAGAATGTACGCCGGAGAGAGAAAGAAGAGTGTGCTTCAAGGTCAGATCATTTTCTAAACTTAAAATTCTAAGTAAAATACTTTATTTTTTATTTTCTTCATGATAGTAAACTTAAGCTTAAGTTGTTTGAAAGAAATCTCATAGTTTGACATGGTTTTCATAGAGTACTTGGGATTTTGTTAATTGTGGGTTGGAATTATTATCTAAGTAGCTATAATTCTTTATTATAATAGGATTTATAATAGAATTTTATGCTAAAAACATGTTTAAATCGAATTTCAAGTACACAATCTTAATTTTTCGATAACTAGTAAAGCCACCAACGTGTTGATGGATGCACCGGAGAGAGGAAGAGGATTAACATTAGTCTTACATGCACGTAGTGGTATGCACGATATTTTGGTCATTGGTAGTGGGTCGACACGTTGTTGAAGCATTAATGATGAAATTAATATAATAGTCATCCCACTGTCGGTAAGGTTTGACGCATCATTAAACTTATTGATGGTAATTGATGAGGTAGACAACCTATCAGTGAGGTTATCGATGGTACCTCTATTCCACTATTGGTAGGGTTTAGCATGTCGATAAACCCACCAATGGTCATCGGCAAGGTAGCTAACATATTAATAATGTTATCAATGGTAAAGCAAATTTTAATTTTTTTAATAAATGTTATATTAATGTTTTATGATTATTATGTATGTAAATACATGATTTGGATCATTTGATGATGTGGCTAAAGTGTCAACTATGAATTATTAAGTGTTAATGAACCTTAATGCATGTATATGAGACCATTTGATGTGATGGATGGGTACCCGAAAATGATGCAGTTAGCACATAAGGTTAAGGATTCCTTAGTATCTTGGCTCCTCAAGTGAGTCTATAGCCATATAAATAAAAAGAGTTTTATATAAAATAGGACCAAGGTCTCTCGGTTCTCTAAGGATGAGAGTTATGTAGAAGTGTTTCCCTAGCTTGAGAATCATGTTTGAATAGGCTAGAGCATTAAAAAATAACTAGTCTCGTGCAACGCAATACAAAAGGTTTCTATAATCATGAAAGTTACAATATCAATAGTAAGGTCCATGAGCTCTAATAAGCCTTTACTTTATGACATGAATGGGGTGAGGCAAGCTTCATAGGAAAATGAGGTTATATTGTGATGACCCAATATCTTGTTGAGTTGAGCTCTTAGATAAAGTCATCGTGTGTAAAGAACCTTAAAATGAGATTGCTTTATAGGAAATGATTATTTGCTGATGAAAGATATATTTAATGTGATTTTGTGTATTCCTTCAAGGATTTACAAATAAGCATTTTTTAGTATGTTATTTAAAACTTTTGGTTTTTGTTTAGATTGTTATTTCACTAGTATTTTGCTGAGTATTCTTGTATATTTAATATCCTTTATGGTACAGGTTTCTACGACGAGGTAAGAGATAACATGAACAACGTAGATATAGTCTGACTCTCCTTCCATCTTATGGATGCACTTTTATTAGGTTTGATTAGGCACAAGAGTGTCTCATTTTAATTTCATTAACTTTGATATAATCAACAAACAATTATCTAGTTATGGATCCTACGAATATTTTAAACTATTAGGTATGTAGACCCCTAATTCATTACTTCAATGAGTTGGGTTTAATAATTTGTTTCCATTGTTTGTATGGAATGAGATAGATTGTGATTTTTAATTATTTTATTAAAGATGGAGATAAATATTTTCCATACTAAGTGTTGTAAAATTGGGGTCGTGACACTAATAGCTTGATCTTAACTAGAGCTACTAGAAAAGAAAATTTTAATTTATATATTTTATATTCTAATACTTATAACAAAAAAAGTTCAGAAATTATGTTATGAAATTGCACAATAGGGAGATAACCAAATGAGTCCCACCAAAAAAAGTATGAGACTAACAAATAAAGATATTCCATGTTACTTACAAACGATCATTAACTCATCTAAAGTTGTACAATATTTTAGTTCATTTTAAAAAATTAAATAAAAATATTAATCTAGAACGGAGAGAGTAAATAAAAGAATTTACTACTATCAAAAATGTCACTTGATTGTGTCAATTATGTTACATCAAATAACAAATGTCGACTGCAATTCTATTTTAAATAAACATATCAAATATGATCTAATATAATATAGGTTGTTAAATATCAAATCCTGAAGCAGATAATTGGATCAAAGTATATTTGCCGTGGTGTTTTTTTTGTCATGTAAGTAGTCACGAATATGTCAAGTTAGATTTTAATCAAGGGATAAAGAAGGATTAATACGAAGGTCATTTAACGGGAAGATTTGTATGTTTAAGAAAAAGGTATTTGACTTGAAATTTCTTAGAAACTAGTTAAAAAGAGTACTACAGATCACTGAAGAACCTAGATATAGCCATCTCATTCAGCTCTTCCCTCCGCTTCTATTTGCCTATCTCTATCCGCCATCTCTCTGTTGTCTTGTTTCTGACTGCCTCCTGAATGGGACTGTTTTGTTCCAGCACATACTTTGCGGATTCACATGGTTGGCTGCTGCTTGGAAGAGCCATTCAACCATGTTCAGTTCCTAGTCGCTGAGTGACACATAGACTAGACCTTCAGCTTAGTAAGAGCCATAACCCCAGTTATGCACACGAGCCCACATCATGTGGGGCCGCACATTGCCACGAGTGCGATGTAACTGGTTTGATACACAAGCACGCCTGGCACTCTCTTGTGCTAGTACTTTTACAAGAGTAGGGTCACGTACACAAACGCAGGAATTCTTACAGCACACGGTGATGTGCAGAGCCGGTATACATGGGCCCGTGCATCGCTGCAAAATTTGCTGCTAGCTCTCCTGCATAATAGCTATAATCAGATATACTTCCTCCGAATAACTTTTTTTAATAAAAAAATTTATTTTATATTAATAGTTTTATTTTTTTATTTTTAAATAATTAAGTATTTAAAAAAGAATATTATAAATTTATTTAAGTGGTTAAGTATTTAAAAAAAAGTATCATAAATTTATTTTTTCTTCTTAGTCGTGGGTTTCACCATTTAATAAAAACTATTATTTTCAAATATAATTAGTAATATACAAGACAGAATATTTCTCTAACTCGAAACCTGTTCAGTAGCTAAGAATTTATATGGACCTGAAAAATCTGAATCATCAAAACACTAGTCTGGAGGTAATCAACTTCGTTTGAAGGCTACATTCTGATCTTACGAACATTAGCAAAACATCTATTCAGATATTATACATGATATCTGTAAGAGCAGTGCGTTGGACCCAGGGCTGCCAGCTGCTGCCTTCTCCAGCCCCGGCAATACTCTTACCCATTATAGTAGAAATGCCCACTGAATGCATGCCATGTTGAAAAAATGCGGCCAACTAATCTGAACCCCAACCCAATTGTTTAACACCCCAAAAACTCCGTTTACGGAGCACTCACAGCAGTCAGCTGCATATCTGGCTGGAACTAGAAGTGCCATACTTAGCGCATAAAGAAAAAAGTCTCAGTTTACATATTCAAGAGAATTTTCCAACTTTTTTTTTGGTACATGATAACTTTAAAACATAAATAAGGTGAAAAGAAAATGGCCCCAACGAGAAAAACATAACGCTGAGTTCAAAAACCAGCCCATGGGGCAAACATTTGCTTACTGCCATCACCTAATCAGTTTAGTAATTCTTCACTTGATTTAAAATTACAATCTCACAAGGGTTTTTCACTTAGGCCCCCCAAATTTGCCCATCATTTTTGCAATGATTGGAGCCACCTTGGGATTTGATTGATACTTTGCCAGGTTTGCTGGATTCTTCATCACTGCAACCACAACCAAATGCCAGGTTTGAAAAAAGTCAAAAGCAGCGTTCATATACTGGAATGCCGTATCTTATTTGGTTCTTCTGAACCCTACAAGTACCAGATGATCACGGTGTGCCACAACCGATATACAGCTATGTAATTTCACAGATCTAGTAATAGATATCCTTTTATACGAATTGAAAATATATACGGAGTAGTTTACATGAAATTGTGAATCCGTGATTGAAAAAAACTATTTACAGTAAGTTATAACTGAATCAAATTAGTAATATATATAATGAAGAATTTGACAAAAAACACAAATATATATTGATTCAAGTTATAATTCTCACAAGGTTAAGGCATAAAAATATGAAGTATTAAAACAAAAATTACATTTTACATTCATACAACACATACATTAGAAACATTCAACCAAGTACTCCGAGAGGATGGGTGACGACAACAAGGGCAGTAAGGTCTTTTGAAATGTATAAATAAACTATTTTGGCATGCGCGGCCTAATAATAGCAATGTGAGATTTTTATTCTAAACTCAACGTTAAAACCTTCGTAAGCTTAGATGGAAGGTATATTACATTGAGCCAAATTTTGGAGCCCCACCATGTGGAGCAACCTCTTTAAAATGGTCCTAGTCCATACTCTCCAACACTGCAGGTACTAGGACCTGCCAAATTTAAAATGAAGAGTTAAACTTCCATGAATTTGTCCAGGGTTTTTCTTTCTTATCGGTTTAATTTCATTTTACTACTCCCTCTGTCCCACATTAACAGCTCCATATATTAAGGTGGGACAGAAGGAGTACAACAAATTGTCTGCAAAAGCTTTTATATAAGTTTTAATTTCAAATTTAGTTGTCTTAGTTGACTCGTATAAGTAAAATAAAATAATATTTTTTACACAAAATAAAAACACTCAGAAAATTTAATATATGCCAATGACTCAAAAAATAATAAAAAAACATTTTGACCCCACACGGCCCCTGTAGCATACTGATTTGTGCAAAACATATTGGGCCATATTGGATCCGATAAACATCTAGCTAAAAAATGCAAACGAAAAATAGAGAAACAAAGAATAAAAGAATTAAGACTTCCTCTAGAAGAAAGTTTAAGCAGGTACTCTAAAAAAGGAAGGCATCAATAGTACTTCCGTATTTCCTTTTTTTTCTTGCTAAAAAAAGCACTCCTTTCAAAGCACCTATATATAACTATCAACAAAGAGCTTCATTATAAAGATAGCATACAGGTATTATGTAAGCTATTTATACCACGAAAGAGATGGAGATTAAAAAAAGAGAGAGAATAGATAAAGTACTGGGTTCCACATTTATCACCCATGAAGTGAAAGCCGAGAATGACCTCTCAGGTTATTTAATCTGAGTACTTTATGCCAAAAGTGAACATTTTTATTGAGATATCAAGGTCAGCATGCTTGTTAAGGTAAACATGTGTTGCACCTTTTGATGATCATTGGAACAATTTGTTTATCCCATTTCTTATAGGGAAAGTATAATAAATAGAATGCAAAATACATTGAAGGGTTTTAGAGGATGGTTGCCTTCATGAAACTTTCACTTACCCTTTACCTTTTTTATAAATGAGACTTAAAATTGTATAAAAAATCAATGCAATCAAGCTGTGCATTGAACTTCCATACAATTTTAAGTCCCATTTATAAAAAACGTAAAAGGTAGGTGAAAGTTTCATGAAGCCCACCATCATATCTAAAACCCTTCAATGCTTTCTGCATTCTATTTGTTATCCTTTCCATATAAAAAATGCGATTGACAAATTGTTCCAAATGATCATCAAAAGGTGCAATACATGTTGACAGTAACAAGCAAACAAACATGTAAGACATAAGCAAAACGCCAAAACCACACAGCAAGCCAAAAGAAAACAAATTTTTTTTAAAGGAAATAAACAATTATACCATCTTGGAGAGCTGCCATGACCTCTGGATCTTTAAATGCTACCATCAGTTCGGGGTCCTGTCTCAACAAATATATTTATGTGAACAGTTTAATTTGATCAGTGTCATGTGTAAATATGAAACATTAGCCACCAAGCAAAACGCCTTCTAGAATAAGTTATAATTACTTGCTTATCAAGAAAAATCATGTTGCATTTCTCACATTATATATGAAAAGAAAAAAATAAGAAGCTTACATTGAGGATCTTGCTCATGTCTATATTCCCAGGCATACCTCCCGGCATGGCACCAGGAGAACCTCCCGGCATGCCACCTGGAGAACCTCCAGGCATGCCACCTGGAAAACCTCCAGGCATGCCACCCGGGAAACCTCCAGGCATGCCACCAGGGAAACCTCCGGGCATGCCTCCTGGAAAACCCCCAGGCATCCCTCCATGTGATCTGCCTGACGGTGATTGTTCTTGTCTTTTAGCCTTTTCATAAGCAGCCTATACAAAATTGATGCAAAGGCATGTATTAAGCAAAAAACAATACAGTGCTATCCATGCATCATACCATTAAATAAAATTAATTTCGAAAACCTGAGCCTCAGCTCGGCGTCGCTGCCTTTCACGCTCAAGCTTCCTCTCTTCTCTTTCTTTGCGCAAGCGCTCATACTTCCTTCGATGTTCTTCAATCCTATGGGCATTGGGCTCAACCTGCACATTTGAAGTTTCACCTTGAGATATCATACTATCATACACACTTCCATATTTCCATATAGAACTGCAATCTTACCTTTTTAAGCATAGAGCCAATTTCTTCATCATAATCAAGCTTTGATGCTAAATGTAGATCCTTGGCAGACTCTTCCCATTTGCCAAGCATTGCGAGAGCCATGCCACGAGATTTATAGCCCTTTGCAGAATCAGGATTAATCTGAAAAATGTGACATACACTTCACAAACAACCTAAAAGAAACTAGAAGTAGCTATAAAAGTGTAACAACTGCAATTTTAAAGCTGACAATTTTTAGGAAATATATGGTAAAAGTTCAGCATGTTGATAGAGCTCTAAAGGATGACCATAGCATGACCAAAAATACATAAATCAGACATTGAGAGTATAAGCTATGGCCTCAGAAAGTATGGCATATGGGTGGCCCTACTTGAAACATGCAAGATAACCTAACATGTGCGATCTTGCTTGATAGGGTTCATCAATATAAGTACAACGGTACTAAGAACACACAAATATGAGTTCAGGAAAGAGAATTATGGCCATTAGAAATTTGAAAAACAATTATGGAAAAAAAAGGGCTGACACAGGCACCTGCATCAATGCACCACACGGTGCATGCTAGAAGCAACCTGATGCACCTATTTAACGGGACAGGGATCTCCACCCATCTTCATCCTATGACCTTTACTAGTCTCCTGAACCTACTTTTCCTCGTTGTGAGCCCATTTTAAATCCAATTTGCTCCTTTCAAAAGGTTTTTCCACCTAATTTAAGGGTACGGTGCTCTACACAATATAGAAGACTTTGTTTGAAGAGTAAGACACTTTATAAGGGCAAGAGTTGTTGTTGAAGTGAAGAGAGTATTGTGTATCGCCCTCTCACTTGCATGGAGAATTAGGTAAGGCCTTTATTCTTTCATAAGGCATAAATGCATTCATAGATGATCTTTTAAAATTAAGATATTTGAGTTTATTATGATAATTGTCTGGTTTAGGTTCAAATGCATGTTTTATGATTGCCTCTATGCTTTTTTTTGTCAAATGACTTATTCTAATGTAAGTTATGACATATGCATTATGATACATAATAAAATCTAGTTTTGCTACTACTTTTGATTATAAACAAATAAGGAATGTTTAAAGGGGGTTTTAGAGAAATGACTTCTTGCCGAAAGGATGATTTTTGAAAATACATAAAAGCATGCCGGTTGAGTTACTAGGATGAGATAAAGCAAGGGTAGCTATCTTGGAACAAGCAACCAACCCTCTCTATAAAATCGTTGTCCGTTAATGCGTCCATGGCTTGCAGAGACGAGCTAGGGTTTTAAAAGACTAAACATTAGGATGAGATATTTTGAAAAGAAAATTTTCCCTTATGAGTCAACGAATTCAAGATTATTTTTTGTATCTAGAGTTTTAACTCGGTAAACGTATCAACAGAGCTCCATGAATTAAAAAGTCCACAGTTATGATCCAAAAGACCCCAATAAGAGGGAATTTGGATGTATGGTACACATATTAGCCCCTAACTAAGGACATGCGATTGAGAAGGCAACGCACGCTAATGTAAACAGTAACATGAGAAGACTCTACATTTTTAATCCCGAGACCCATGAGCACAGGTGGCTCTTCTCTCCACAAACATGTAGCTAATTGTAGAATGATTCAAAGAGGAATGAATAAGAGATAACTCCTTGGTACCTGCAGAAAAGCTCTTTAGGATGGAGTAGGTGTTCGGGACACTATTAATAGGCCATGAGAGCTTGCAAACTCTAGTAACATCTTCGATTCATATAGAGAAACACTAGAGGAGTTTTTGAGTGAGAGGCACACCCTAATTCTTGAAAAGAAATATATATTTTTTTTTATTTGTATAAACTACATGATTTGAACCCCGCGATATGTTACATTTTTATGCTTGTACTAAGTATTCCCAAATACTCAACCCACCCCCACCCCCACCCCCCACCATGCAGGATCTGTTTGGAAGCTTTAAAGGGGCGTTGGAAGATCTATAACTATACTTGTAGGTCTTAAGTCGTACCTTTTTGTATAGATCAAGAAGCCTTATTCATATTCACCTTTTGCATTTGTACACGAACAATGTATTTCTTGGAAAATGAAACTTCTATATTATGGTCATGGCCAATCCCTTCTTCATGATCAAAGCAAGTTTTGATTTTGTGTTGAATTATAAATTAGTTTTAAAAACTTGGCTCGTAACAAAAAGTCCCAAGCATTATATAACCATTTTACACCGGTTGAACTTGTATGCCTTACATATTAACCTTGGGTTCCCTTGAATCACCAACAAATGTTACGTAGACCAAAATTAGTTGGCCATGGCTGGTCATCCATAAGCCGTCATTGAGCTGGACAAGCTGATCAGTGAAACTCCTTATCAAGGAGGTGGGTTCATGATTATATGTTTTTATGCCATATACATAATACACATTAATTTACAGAAAAAAAATTAAAAATTATATAACAACCTCAATTGACTTGGTTTGACCAATGGTGAGCTCCTGGTTAACCAAGCTTGAACAGGCAAAGTTTAATATGATGTCACCGAGTCAAAGGTTGAGTCATTAGGTGTGCTTTTGTAACTCAATGACCTGACTGAGTCAACTATGCCAAGGTCTTGATCAGCTCAGCAAATTGGCCAACTATGAGGCAGACAATTAGGGATGGAGACAGGAGGGGCTAGCAGAAACTTTGTAACATTATATTTTAGGTGAGACATGTGGCTCCTTGCCTGTTTTTTAGGTTGAACCATGTGCCCCCACCCCCCCATAAGATCTTCACAATTTCAGTTGCCCACTAGAGCATTTTTCCTGGTTATGTCCCTACAGAATGTGGGTTTCGTTTGGTGATGCACATGTACGTACAAGTAAATAATAATTTGACATTCAAAATATACTTGCATTTTGGTCTTATTTATGCAGTGATCTATGTTTATATGAAAAGTTTTGAAAGTAACCTCTAAAGCTGCACTTGCATCTCGAATAGCAGCATTGGGCTTCTTCATTTTCACGTATACACTAGCTGCATATGTGTCAAATGTCAGTAACATGCTCAAACATAAGCACAACTAATATAATGAGTCTCACGAAACAGTTTTACCTCTAGTTGCATACATAATTGCAGATGTTGCGTTGAGCAAAATTGCTTCTGTAAGATGCTCAATGGCTTCATCCAATTTCCCTGATAATCAGTGTATAAATAAGTACAATTGAGGATTTATATTTACATTCTCAAAGATCAAGCTGCCACCTACCTCCTAATAAGAATTAATGCACTTAGACCCCTGTAACAGTTAATATATTAATTGGATGATGCACTACGGGCCTTATCTCCATGAGGAGAACACATGACCATGAAAACTCACATTCTTAGATGATTTAAATGATTGTCAATGAATATTACCTTCTGACATGGCTTCCATGGCTTTTCCCTTGGAAGCTTGGGCAGCATCTCGACTTTCTTCAGTTACCTCAACAGAGGAATCTCCCATCTGCAGCAAGGACCAGTTATAATCTATCAACATATTGAAGTTTGTTAAAACTTGGGAAGTAGTGCAATCTGAAAAGAATTAAGCCATTAAAATCACCTTTTGAGGAGGTTCATTATCAGGTTCAACAATGTCACCTTCTAGTTCAATATCTGACTCAATAATTTCATCATCAGATTCCTGGTCCTCTGAGGTTTTCTGTGCATCGTTATCCTCATCTTCAACTTCTTCTGCGTCCATGTCACTTTCATCTTTCTGCGCAGATCTCAGAATGCAATGGGAGATTATAAATGAGTGCAGAATATGCTAATATCTAATCTACAATTAAAACAAGTTTAACTTGCCCCAGAAAGTGAGCCTCAATAAACCATAACACTCCCTCTGTCCCATTTGATTGTCCCATTTGTAAAATGTGTGAAGTTAGTGGAAGGTGAGAAGCACCTTAGACCGCAAAAAGTCAAAACTGTAACTAACTCAGCACTTTTTCTGGACATAAAAAGACCCAAAATCTTCCCATGCTCCTTCTACTAAGGAAAGAAGTCTATTCAATGCTTTCTAATTGGTAGGAGAATCAGAAATAGGACAATTAATATAAGACAAGTGTTTAAGAGACAATTAAAATGGGGCGGAGGAAGAATGCAATTAGCAGCATCAAATTATCAATCAAGTTTTAACAGGCACAAAAAAAAGATACACATTCGGTAATATCTGAAGAATAAATATGATGAAATTGACTGCTCTTTAAAACACAAATTTTACTAATTGGAACAGACCACAGGAGGCAATCTAGCAATTTCAAATGTCAAATATTTATAGTAAAAAAAATTAAAAAATTATTCTTAAATTAATTCACCCTATGGGGATATTGCAATATGCATATGACCATGTTATAGTATTAATTCCAAAGGCTCACGCCAAGGTTTATATCTTCCTAGAGCAAGGCTCATACTACCTCAGTCTCAAGGTGCCACACATCTAAGTGCTCAAAACTAACAGAACTTCGCAGACAGAAAAAAGAACCCAGGACACAACCATCCCTATCATCAATCAGTGATAGATCATCTGCCAAAGTCTTTCTTAGTCCTCAATTTTTCTATAAACATGATTGAAATTGAATATTCATTATTACGTCCCCTTCTACATTTGGTTACTCTTCCTGCTATTCCCGCCGAGCTCCCTTTCTCCTCGCTCGGGCATCGACCCAGGAAGAAAAAATCCGTATTACGATAAGATAGACCAGGATAGCAATCCATTTTTTCAAAAAACTTGATGAATAGCGAATGCAACTTCAGCATCTTCGTCACGAGATAAAAACAAACATTGAAGGCCCTAAAATGCAATGCGTCAATTAAGACAAAGCATGAAACTTTTATTTCAAACAGACCAGATAACCCAAAAGGTAACAAAACACCATTTTAACCAATAAAATTTCACTTAAATGTGGTTACATAAAAAAAAACACGCAATATAAAGCAACTCAGAATCAGGTACCACAGTCTACACTCCCATTAGAAAAGCACCCAAAACCAACAGTAAATGAAAAACGTTAAGAAACTTCGATGCTCATCAACACTTAATAGAAAGCATCAAGTCATCAGGAAGTGGGGCACTACCGCACTCTGGGAATCGCCCGGGGAGTAAGCAGCAGCAGGAAGCTTGCAGTGGAGACTGAAATCGCAACACATTACAACAAAATGAGAAAAATAAACAAATCTACTGCAACAACCCAAGAAAGAGTACAGTCTAATGAAATCGAATGGAAGTACGGAACAATGGGTAAGGAAGGGATTAAGCCGAGCAGAAAGGAAACCTCTCGAGGTAGTCGCGGAAGAAACGAAGGGACGGGTCACGGAGGACGGAGGGGTCGGTTTTGATTTGCTCCACGAAGGACTTGAGCTCGCCCAGCTTGGTAGGATCCATCACGGCGGTTGGTCGACCGGCCGGAACACCAGACGAAGAAGATCGGATTGTGGGAATCGCTCGTGCGCAGACGGCAGAAGGCTGAGCTTATGCCTAACGGCGTCGGAGGTGTTGTCGGGAGCAGGTGCTGCTGACTCATCGCCCTCATCGGCATTCTTCTAGTAGCTTCTCCTAAAGGATAAGTGTGGGTCCCATTAATTTTTAAGCCATATTTAAGTGAAAATGCTTCACTAATTAATGGTGTTTAAAACTAATGGTTAGCATTACTCTATTTAAGTAGGTGATCAAAATTTAGAGCCCTTGGATCATGTGGGTCCGCAATGTTCTAAGAGCTCCCACTATATACATTACGGGTTTTTCTGCTTGATTTTGTTAGCAAAATAAGACCCTAGTTTTCGCTCATTTCCCCCATTGAGCTCAAGTCTATCCTTCTTACCTCATTCAAAAAAAATTAAAGACATAAAGATTTAACATAAAGAACCTACACTTAGAATGTACAAACCATAGCTTTGATGATGAAGTTATAGTAAACTTTAACCTTGGGGCCTTATTAGGGCTTAAAGAGCTTTGAAACACCTCAAATAATGTGCAAATTAAAGTTTAGATAATAAAAAGTTATGACTATATAAAATTGGACATAAGGTATTGTTGGTGCCCACCAACTACAACCGATACCTACCAAATTGACTCTTAGAATTTCTTAATAGCATAACTTTTTTTTTGTAGATGGGGTTTTGATATAAAATTTTAGGGTTAAAAAATAGATAAATAATTTTTAAAACACCAGAAAGAATACGCAAATAATAATTTAGATGAGGAAGTTATAAGCAAAAGGCCTTATATACATTGCGATTTGTTTGAATGACATCTAAACTAGAGCAATGGCAGAAACCCACACCTTTATCTCCTACACTGAAGTCAAACAAATCAGGTTAAGACTAATGAAATATTCAAATCATATGAAGGCAGTGAACTCCAAAGCTCTTCCTAACATTGGGTTGGCTAAGGATGTTCCCATTCAGATTGACAATTGATCCGGCACAACGAATCTCATGGCAATCCTGAAATAACATATGAGGCATATGTATTGTAATTTACTCATTTTAATTATCAAAATAATGTCTAAACTTCATGTATGTTTTAAAAATATGAATCTAACTAAATTTAGTTATGGTAAAGCCAAATTTGGAATTGATTGACTTGGAAAATAAAAACATGTGTTATTATCAATCTAGGTTGAAGACTAAGCCGAGTGTCAAAGGTAAAGGGTTAATTTGCACACATGTACATACATAATTCACTTAGATTATCTTAGAATGAGTGAATTAAGTAAATCTTGAAGTTTTAGACTGAATTAGGGTATATTGAGAAATTTAACTATATATCGATCGATCGCTGCAAATTGAACTAAGTCAATCGACACCTGAATAGGATTGTAAAAAATTTAACTGAGAGATTATCAATTGACCGCTATCATGATAGATTGATTGCTTGGAGAGTCATACCTTAATTAGAATAATGAACGATTGGTCATTGTGTCATATGATTAATTATTGTATCAAACGATCGATCGATGTTTGTGTTACTTACCTAATTTAAGTATTCCGAAAGAGAATTCATTTCTAATTGAAGTATTTCATAAACCGACTTAATGAACTATATAAAGTTTAGGTAAACATAAAATTGAAAAGAGGGAAACCTAGAAATTAAGAGAGAGAGAAAAGGATAGATCTTTTGTCCTTAGTTTTTCAAAGGAGATCATCTTTGTACTTCAAGTTCATGTTAATGGTTATTTTTTTAGAAACATACAACTGAAGAGAGAATCTTACATACACCAAATCAAAGAGGGGTTACAAGAAATCTTCAATGAAGGATTGAAGAACTCAAAGTGAATGTGAAGTAACATAAGGAGCTTGTTTGAGGAATCTAGAAGGAGACTAAAACAAAATAGGTAAAAGAAAAGTTTTAAGGCTTAAGGAGAAAACTTGAATGTCAAAAACAAAAGGAGTTTGTAAAGATCTAAATAAAGGGGTTTTGAATTAGAGTCTCAATAAAGGTTGGTGATTTGCTTGTATCGATGCAATGTCTTACTTACCATTACATTGATTTAGTTGTTGAACTACTACTGTAGTTTTTTACCTTAATTGGGATTTTTTACGTAAAAATTGGTGTGTTGATTTGTGTATTTTGCATGTTTATGGTTTGGTTGATAATGAGCATGATTATAATTGTCACAATCTGAGCCCTAGAGAGGGGGGGGTCCAAAGACCAGTCATGCCATCAGAGTGTGCCAGGGGCCAAGCCGCGATAAGTTAAACATGATATTTTGGTAAGAGATAATGAAATGAACTCAAAAATCTAATAACTTTCCTATGGAATCTTCACTTAATCAAAAAACAAGTAACATAAGTTTCACCGATAAGGTATTCATGCTTCTACTACAAATATAGCTAATTTACTTCCCATAAAAGAGAGCTCAAACTATCCTAATTCTTAGTTTTCACTGTGAACAGTGTCCCTCTCTTTCTTTCTTGACGTTCTTACATATCCAAGACTTATGCACAAAAATATGCCTGGTGGAACAGACATTCCATTCGTGAGCTAAAATCCTTGTGATAATAATTCAAGCAGAGCATATAGATAAATCAAATAAATATCATACGAAAAATGTAAATCACCAAGCAAACCTTAGCATAAAAACATCTCATCATATAAAGAGAGTATCAAATTTCAATAATAAAGATATGCCCTCACCAAACCTCGCATAGTGTAGTACTCACTAACCATCCAATAACTAATTTACACAAAAGGGCATCCTGATGCAAGAGTTGGTAGAAAACAATTGAATTGGTGCAGAAACTCAGTTGTGGTTCAGGCATATGATCGAACAGGTTTATCAGGTTTTAATATACGCAAGGGTAAAAACGGTATTCACTAATAAGTTGAATGTTTACTTGTTGTCGGATCGGGTAATTCGGAAGAATAAGAAGGGGCAAATTAGACTTTACAGTCTAATTAACCTTATTGTTAAAATTGTTACTCGTCTTCCCCATCTGAACCCTTACACTGTAGCTGAAAATAGTAAACGATGTTACTTTCAAATTCATATTCCGTCAAGAGAGCTTTTTAGATTTAAACTATTTAGTATAAATAGAACTGGGGATGTATATTCGAGTAGTTAGTTGTTGAATGATGATTTCATTTGTATTTAGTTGTTCCAAATGAGGGCTTGTTCCATGTGCTCTGTTTTTTAGCTGAAGCTGCTGATTTAGCAGGAGGCTAAATATCAGCTTGTTTCTTTGTTATTCTTTCTGTAATTTTGTTTCTAAATAGTGAAGATTGAAGATCTGTTTCTGGACATTCATTTCCATTTGAGCCGCCTGCATCACATCCTCTATCGTGTCATAGACTCTAACCGCTCACATAAGTATGATAATTCATAGGGTTAAAGAAATTGGATTGTCAAGGAGCAGCTTTAAGCCTCTAATAATCCTTCTACCATAAAGATTAAAAGAGAGTAGCTTGATTACAACCTAATATAAAAAATAAGGTCCTTAACCATGACGAGTTCAGCTATAACATACATTGGAGACATGACAACCCAGAGCTACCTAGGCCTTTGGTTAGGTTATTTAAGAAGTTGTGACTAAAATAGAGTTGATAGTTGAAGATCCAAAAAATTTAAGATAGTCCTTGGATGTTTTAAAAAAAATTAAAGGTATAAGAACATAAGTTTAGTAGGAAATGTGATCAAGTGGAGGTTAAAATGCAAGCAAGTACTGTTGGTAGAAATGAGATAGGTTATCTACCAAAAGATGGAACAAAAGGCTCTAAAGTCATCCCTAAAATATGAAACTTGTAAATTAGCCTTTATGTTACCAAAATCAGACGAAAGCAAATAAGCAAGGCAATCGCAATCTGTCTTTGCATTCATGGTAATATAATTAGCTACATACTAAATTTTCATCAATATGAACCCATAGAATAGCCTTAGCAAATGTTTCACTATCAACCCAAACTTACAAAATAACTAAGCACCTCAATATTTCTATTATCCACATATCCAATAATCCATATACATACACAAACAAATGCATCAACTATAATAATTAACCCATCATCACCCACATCACAATAACTAGAAAGATTGGTTGCACAATTCCATAGAAACAATTATCACCCACTTTACACATGAACAAGAAATTGCATGCAGGAAGAATTTTCACTACTAACATATAGGAAAAGATTTAGCCTATGAACTGCTCTGATACTAAATTGTCATACCCCTAATTTTAACTATTTTTTATGAAAATATTTATCTCCAAATTTGAAATTTGTAAAATAAACCCCTTCATTACATGCAATGGATGAAACCATTTATTTATGCATTCAAAAGAAATCATTGAAATAAAAAATTGGGGACATGAGAACCACCCCTTTACCCAACACTTGTCGTATAATAATTAAACATTTAATATCTATCCTATTAAAAAATTCACAGGATTCACATCTAATACTTGTCTATTACATGTGCACAAGCTAATGAAATGATGAATGACACTCTCTCGTACTTAAAAAAAACCTAAAGGTAGAAGTGAATCATCAAGCTGAAAGGAGACTCTACTTTACATCTACGACCTTCTCGATATCTCTAATGTCTTCACCTTAGAAAGTCTGCACCACAAAAGATACTGAGTATACAAACTCACTGGAATTGTATTCTTAAAAGAAAATAATTGATTCAACAAACATACCAAAGAAACGTCTATCACCAATCATCATAAATGATTTAAAAGTCAAAATGCACATACATTCCAATAACAAGCATACTTACAATAGAGAAGTTCAAGTTAAGGTTCATCAGACACAATAACTATATATAAGAGCTCCCACTTAACTAGATATCAGACAATCTCAACCTCAATATTTTCCTGAAGATTGTTGTAACCCATCCACACCATGAAGTAAGGGTTCACTAGGGTCCATGGACCTAATGTTAGATTTCGATTGCGATCAACAAATACCCTATATTATGCTATACAACCTAACTCCCGAGTTAGGGGAGGGGCTCTACATAACTCTCATCCTTAGGAAGCCGAAAAACAATGATCTTTTATCATATTATACCATTCTGTTTACGTAGCTAGATAACTCACTTAAGGAGCCAATGAGGCACTAAGAATCTTGAACCTTGTGTGCCATATGCATAAGTTTAGGATGACCCAATCATCACATCACATGGTCTCATATATATGCAATAAGGTTTACTAACCTTTACTTAAATATATGCTTACTCAACATTCCTTATACATCACAAAATTCCTAGAAAATCATGCAATTATATGTAATTGTTGTATAACTTATTCTTTGCTATAAATCATATTTAAAATTTGTACCATGAGGTGTCATTAGGAACCTCACCTACAGATCAATCAATCCACCAACGACCATCGATAGATTTACTGACATATCGAACTCCACTGATAATGGGATAACTATATAGCTAGGAAAATTCAACTTGACCCTCTTAACTAGGGTTTTAAAATTCTAGCCATTTTAAAAGCAATGTTAGATCGAGATTTACCCTCATAACCCGCACAACAAGACCTTGACCCTATTATTTAAAGATGTCATGACCTAAGGTTGATTAGTAATTTTTTGTATGAATTTATAGTTTTGGACATGTCTAATAATGTCACAATGGTCTCTCTCCAATTCTCATTCTCTCGAATAACATAGAAAATATTTGACATCTATTTATAATGTTGCAATGTATCTATTATATTTAGCCCATGCAAAAACAACATATAAAATATTAAGTTAAGAAAAAAATTTAATTGACGAA